>JAWPEG010000015.1:1668031-1793341 GCA_035771395.1 Myotis vivesi | reverse complement strand
AAATGGAGCATCTATTACTGTAGTGTCTGTTACTAAATGGAGCAGCTGCTATTAAATGTAGCGTCCGCCATAGTAAGTGACTCCACACTGTCTCAAAATGCCAATGACGTTCTCCTCTTTTCTGTTGCAGATCCAGACTTTACTTACCTCGGAGGTATTTTAAGCCCCATCCCAGGTTTAGTATCTGCCTCTTTTTCCTCCTGGCGCCTCTGATCCGCCGGCGTTCCCGTTGACCATGCTCCTCTCTCCCTTCCAGACTGCCAGTTCGAGCTCTCGGGGGCGGATGGCGTCGTGCGGTCCAGCCAGGTGGAGCAGGAGGAGAAGACGAAGCCCGGCCAGGCGGTGGACTGCATCTGGACCATCAGGGCCACCCCGAGGGCCAAGGTACGGCCGCGTGCGAGGCACGCGGGGAGGCCATCAGGGCGACTCCTGTGAGGCGCAGCTTGGGTCTGTGCAAGCACTTACTGGTTATATAAAGCGATGTTACAACTTTATTTTGGTTCCCTTATGACAGTGGTTCTCAACCTTCTGGCCCTTTAAATACAGTTCCTCATGTTGTGACCCAACCATGAAATTATTTTCGTGGCTACTTCATCACTGTGATGTTGCTACTGTGATGAATCGTAGTGTAAATATCTGATATGCAGGACGGTCTTAGGCGACCCCTGTGAAAGGGTCGTTCCACCGCCAAAGGGGTCGCGACCCACAGGTTGAGAACCGCTGCCTTATGAGGTACCAGCTAAGACCTCAGCATTGCTGACGTTAGATAAGCAACAGTGTCAGTTTCAGGAGTAGCACGCATATGCAGTAAGACTCCTATTTTACGATTCTTAAAGTCTGTGGATTCCTAATTCCAGAGTGCACGTATTGATCAGGATGGTCACAGATTCATTTAAAAAGTTTGATGACCCTGGTGGGGGGGCTCAGGTGGTTGGAGCATCACCCCATACACCAAAAGGTTGGGGGATCGATTCTCAGTCAGGGCACACACCTAAGTTGCTAGTTTGATCCCCAGTTGGGGCACGTATGGGAGGCAACCGATCGATGTTTCTCTCTCACATCGATGTGTGTTCTTCTCTCTCCCCCTCCCTTCCTCTCTCTCTCTCTAAAATCAATTAAAACATCGTCAGGTGAGGATTTAAAAAAAGCATGTTAAGTTTTATGAGGAAAAATGGATCACAAGGAGTTAGAGTGTCCTGTCAAAGGTCTCAGAGTTGGTCCACGCCAAACCCCAACCCAGCAAACCTCAGGCCCCTGTTCTCACCCCCATCACCCCGCCCACCCCCACCCGGCTAGTCACAGACTTTTCCCAGAAAGTTCCGCGGGGAGAGGGGTTTTAAGTAACTAACAGATGGAGGTTGGTGGCTAACTACTCCTGCTTTTCGCTTCTAGGAATTTCAACAGTTAAACTTATATGTAATGTGTTATTATGTTAAAAGAGAAAAGAGAGAGCGAAGCATCGACTTCCTGTTCCACTTCTCATCCCCTCATTGGTAGATGCTTGTCTGTGCCCTGACCAGGGCTCGAGCCCACAGCCCTGGCGATGTCGGGCGATGCTCTCAGCAGCCGAGCCACCTGGCCAGGGCGCCTGGTGCCTGGTAAGAGCCGCGTGTCCCTTTGTGTGGCCGTCACAGATCTACCTGCGGTTCCTGGATTACCAGATGGAGCACTCCAACGAGTGCAAGAGGAACTTCGTCGCCGTCTACGACGGGAGCAGTGCCATCGAGAACCTCAAGGCCAAGTTCTGCAGCACGGTGGCCAACGACGTCATGCTCAAGACCGGAGTGGGGGTGATCCGCATGTGGGCGGACGAGGGCAGCCGGCTCAGCAGGTTCAGGATGCTCTTCACCTCCTTCGTGGAGCGTAAGTGAGCGGCCCCTGTCCAGTGAGATCGCTGGCATCGTTTTCATTCATTCACAGGACAGTCGTTGAGCATCTCCTTTCTTTTTTCTTTTTTTTATATATATTTTTATTGATTTCAGAGAGGAAGGGAGAGGAAGAGAGAGAGAGAAACACCAATGATGAGAGAGAATCATGGGTCGGCTGCCTCGCGCACGCCCCCCACTGGGGATCGAGCCTGCAACCCGGGCCTGTGCCCTGACCAGGAATCGAACCGTGACCTCCTGGTTCGTAGCTCGATGCTCAACCACTGAGCCACGCCGGCCGGGCATGGAGCGTCCCCATGGCAACTCACGGGATGTAGAAATGACTGAGTCTTGGTCCCTCCTCTCAGGGTGCGGACTGTTGTGGGTGAAACGGCCGTGTTGATGCAGGAGGTGCTGCCGGCCTTAGGAAGTAGTGAGCACACGGTCGAGAGAGCAGAGAGGGGAGACTCCTCTTGAGATTTTCAAAATTAAAAATGATGATCAGGCCCGGCCGGCATGGCTCAGTGGTTGAGCGTCGACCTAGGAACCAGGAGGTCATGGCTCAGTTCCCGGTCAGGGCACAGGCCTGGGTTGTGGGCTCGATCCCCAGTGTCGGGGGTGCAGGAGGCAGCCAATCCATGATTCTCTCTCATCATGGATGTTTCTGTCTCTCTCTCCCTCTCCCTTCCTCTCTGAAATCAATAGAAATATATTTAAATATTAAAACGCTGCAGAAACCCGGATCCCTATCTCGGAGCTCCACCCCTGGGAGGGAGGGAGGGCACCCCTGTGCGTTTGCCTCGCCTGAACTTCCATCCCCACCAGAGGGCTGTCTGCCCGCTCCTCCGCCAACGAGCTGTGACTGTTTTCTTCTCTGATGACTAACGAGTCTCTTGGAGGCTCAGCATATACCCTTGAGCTCTGGGATCTCAGCGCCGCTCATGGTTTCTGCCTGAGCATCCTGCTGTGGCGTCCACCTGGGGGCGGCCTTCCGCCTCCTTCCTTCCCCAGTCACTGTCAGTTCTCCCTCCTCACTTCCTCAGCTTTTATCCAGGGTGAACTTGTGGCTGTTTATTTTTGCCCCATTAATGTACTTATGATGCACGTAAAGCACATTACTCTTTAATACGTTACTGTCGCTCAGAGTCCCTGCGTTGGCCCTTGGGGCTCTGTGCACGGGCCTCCTGTGCCCTTTCCATAAGCCGCTGTGGTTTAAGCTCTTCCTTCCTTTCCCCACGGGATGAGCCAGGCGCAGCCCTTTACGTCACAGTAAAAACCTGGCTCGGTGGTTGAGCGTCGACCTAGGAACCAGGAGGTCCCGGTTCCATTCCCGGTCAGGGCACAGGCCCGGGCAGCGGGCTCCATCCCCAGTGTGGGGCCTGAAGGTGACAGCCGGTCCATGGTTCTCTCTCATCATTGCTGGTTCTATTTCTCCCTTCATCTCTGAAATCAATAAAAATACATACTTTTTTTTAAATAAAAACAACAAACAACCTGGCTCCCCTTCCCGACCGGAGTTCACCGTTCAGTCCTGGGACAACGTGCAGGCTTTCCGAGCGGCTCCCCGCGTCCCGGCAAACGCGTCCCCGCGGAGCAGGTCTGCGTTAGCCTAACTGTGGACCCGCTTCCCCAGCTCCCGGCGTTGTTCCCGCCCCCCTTCCCGAGGCGGCAGGATGCGCCAGTAACCCATTCAGGTTCAGCTGTGACTGCTTCTACTCCGTGTCACCTTCTCCGCCCACATCACCGTTACCTTCATCTGTTCTTATTTGGGAAACAAGAGTATGACCGTTGTCCCGCCTCACCTCCCTGTCCCGGCCCCGCCCATCCCAGCAGCCTCCCCTCGCACTCTGTACAGTAGCTGTTCTAGTATCTTCTCTCTCTACACTAACGATGTCTCCATTCGAACCAGTCTCATAGGGAAGCAGGCGAGGGGCCTCTTCCAGCGAAATCCTTACCCCGATCACAGCCACACACTCCGCGGAGGCTGCTGCCCGCACGGCTCCATGTCCCAGGTCAGCGCTCACCCGCGGACGGGGAGGGCGCCCCCCTCCAGAGCACGGCGTGTGGGGGTGAAGCATCCCCTAAGTTTATAAAACCAAAGTGCCAGCCCAGCCGGGCGCTCAGTGGTTAGAGCATCGGCCTGTAGACCGAAGGGTCGCAGGTTCGATTCCAGGTCAAGGGCACGTACCTGGATGGCAAGTTCCCCAGCTCCAGAAGAGGCACGTGTGGGAGGCAACCAGACGACCAGACAATGTGTTTCTCTCTCTCTCTCTCTCTCTCTCTCTATTTTCCCTCCCCCCACCCCCCTCCTTTCCACTCTCTCTGGAAATCAATGCAAAAAATATCCTCAGGTGAGGATTAGACAAAAAACAAAAGTTCCGGTTTGAAGGCTCCTGATAAACAGGGAGCGCTCCAGCCGCGCGTCCTGTGCTGTCGCTAATCCGAGTTAAGTGCCGCCTCTGCCCCCCTCTGGGCCGTCCTGCGTCTGCATGAGTGACCCAAGCCCAGGAGACATTTATACTCGGGGCCCAGTTCTGCTCGGAGACTCACTCCCTACGTGCCCACCGGAGATCGCAGCCGAGACAGGAATAGCCCAGCTCAGGAAGTGCCAAAACGGAACGGCTGTCAGAATGGGCTGCGGCTGCCCGCCCCGAGTCCCGCGCAAGTCCCACGCTCGCACCCCTTAAGAGCGGCTGTGGGTTTAGGCAAGGAACTTCTAGGACTGGCAGTGTGAAAGCGGGGGAGAGGTTTTTGTTAGAATAAGCCCATAATGCCATTTCCAGTGACCTGCAGCCTGCAGGCCCCCTGCGGGCTTGGTTGAAGGACAGCCGACCTTTCAGCATCATCAGACGTGGGGCTGAGCCCTAGCTGGTTTGGCTCAGTGGATAGAGCGTCGGCCTGCAGACTGGAGGGTCCCGGGTTCGATTACAGTCAAGGGCACATGCTCGGATTACAGGCTCAATCCCCAGTAGGGGGCATGCAGGAGGCAGACAATCCATGATTCTTTCCCATCATTGATGTTTCTATATCTCTTTCTCCCTCTCCTTTCCTCTCTGAAATTAATCTGGGGTACTCACAGGCTCAATGCACCAGATCTTAAAATTCTAAAAAAAAAAAGAAAAAGAAAGTGGGGCTGAGCCCTGGCCGGTGTGGGTCAGTGGATAGAGTGCTGACCCGAAGACTGAAGGGTCCAGTCAAGGTCACGTACCTCAGTTGCAGGCTCCTCCCCAGCCAGGGCGCATGCAAGAGGCAACCAATCGATGTGTTTCTCTCATCGATGTTTCTGTCTTCCACTCTCTCTAAAAATCAATGGAAAAGCACCCTCGGGTGAGGATTAAGAGAAAATAAATAAATGAAGTTTGCACGTGGTCATCGGGGAGCGCCGGCCCGCCTGCCTGGCTGTGAGGTGCAGAGGGTCTCCCGGGAAGGCCTCCGCCGTAGCAGCAGCAGCGAGGGCAAACACCTGGGAACACGCTCGCTCTCTCTGTACTTCGCGTTCTGAGCAGCGTTTCCTTTCGCCCCACAGCTCCCTGCACCGGCAGCACCTTCTTCTGCCACAGCAACATGTGCATCAACAACTCGCTGGTCTGTAACGGTGTTCAGAACTGTGCGTACCCCTGGGACGAGAATCACTGCAAAGGTGAGTCCGCGCAAAGGCCCGCCTTCCCGGGAGCAGTGGCCATCGCCTCCATTAAATGTGTGTTTATTGCTTTTTAGGGAGAGGAAGGAAGAGAGGGGGAAAGAGAGAGATGGATCAATCAGTTGCCTCCTGCACGCCCCCCACTGGGCACATGCCTGGGTTGTGGGCTCGATCCCCAGTAGGGGGCATGCAGGAGGCAGCTGATCAATGATTCTTACTCATCAATGTTTTTATCTCTCTCCCTTCCTCTTTCTCTAAAACCAATTTTTTAAAAATTAAAAAAAAAGCCCTGGCTGATGTGGTTCAGTGGATAGAGCATTAGCCTATGAATTGAGGGGTCCCGGCTTTGATTCCGGTCAAGGGCACAGGCCCGGGATGCGGGCTCAATCCCCATTAGGGAGCGTACAGGAGGCAGCCCATCAATGATTCTTATCATTGCTGTGTCTCTCTCTCTCTTTCCTCTCCCTTCCTCTCTGAATTCAATGAAAATACATTTTTTTAAATTAAAAAAAAAAAAAGAAAACAACCCTAATTTTAAATTGTATTATCTGTGGTGTATGTATTTGACCCAAACGTCCTCTAAAAGCACTTTCCTGGTCGGTGACAAGCTCCCTTTTTTTAAATACTAAGGTTTTTAAAATATTTGTATTGATTTCAGAGAGGAAGGGAGAGGGAGAGAGAGAAACCTCAATGATGAGAGAGAATCATGGACCGGCTGCCTCCTGCACGCTCCGCACTGGGGATGGAGCCCGCAACCCGGGCCTGTGCCCTGACCGGGAATCGAACCGGGACCTCCTGGTCCCTAGGTCGCTGCTCAACCCCGGAGCCTCCGGGGGCCGGTGCCCGGGCTCCTTCCCGCGCTGAGGCCCCGCACGTTTCTCTCCCGCAGAGAAGAAGAGGGCCGGCCTCTTCGAGCAGATGACGCGGACCCACGGCACCATCATCGGCGTGGCGGCGGGCGTGGTGCTGGTGCTGCTCGTGGTGTCGGTGCTGGTGCAGGTGAAGCAGCCGCGGAAGAAGGTGCTGGCGTGCAAGGCCGCCTTCCACAAGCCGGGCTTCCAGGAGGCGTTCGACCCGCCGCATTACGAGCTGTTCTCGCTGCGCGACAAGGAGCTGGCGGCCGAGCTGGGCGAGCTGGGCGAGGAGCTGGACGGCTACCGGCCGCTGCGCCGCGCCTCCTCCGCCTCGCGCTGCGTGCACGAGCACCACTGCGGGGCGGCGCCGGGCAAGCCGGGCAGGACCGACCTGGCGGCCGCCGTGGAGCTGCCCTTCCGCAACGACTTCGCGCCGCCGCCGCCCATGACGACCTTCAACAGCACCTTCCCCAAGAGCCGGTGCGCCTTCCCGCCCGCGCGCCCGGGCCCGGAGCCGGCGCGCGAGGACCGCGTGATGGAGGAGCTGCCCTGCGAGATCTACGCGCGCGGCCGCGACGACTCCGCGCAGGCGTCCATTTCCATCGACTTCTAACCCCCCACCCCCCCCCAGCTCACCTCCACCCCCCTCGCCAGGGACCCCCCCTCGCCAAGGACCTGTGCACGCGGCCGCAGCGCATCCACGTCTCCAACCCTTTCCTCCTCTCCAAGCGACCAAGACTTGCACCTCCCGGCCCCCTGTCCTAACAGTGACTTTGCTTTTTTGTGGTTTTTTAAAATATATCTGTATTGATTTCAGTGAGGAAGGGAGAGGGGGAGAGAGAGAAGCATCCATGATGAGAGAGAATCATCGATCGGCTGCCTCCTGCACGCCCCCCACTGGGGGATCGAGCCTGCAACCTGGGCCTGTGCCCTTGACCTGAATAGAACCCTGGATTCTTCAGTCCACAGGCCTGCGCTCTACCCACTGAGCCACACCGGCTAGGGCGACTTTTTTTTATATGTATATTTTTATGGATCTCAGAGAGGAAGGGAAAGAGAGAGAGGAGCATCAATGACCAGAGAGAATCCCCCCACTGGGCATGGAGCCTGCAGCCTGGGCCTGTGCCCTGGCTGGGAATCCAACCTCGACCTGGTTCATGGGTGGACACACAACCACGGAGCCACACTGGCCGGCGGGAATCTGGACATGGCTCTGTCAAGATCTTGGTCGCACAAGAAGTTTAAAGATAAGATTTCTCTTCACATTTCTTCTTTTTTTCTTCTTTCGACTTGTTGCGTAGGCCAGTCGTTTTTACCATTTCATTTTCTGACATAAATACATGTGGTGAAGGCACCACACATATTTCGACACGGGCATCGGCCCAGGACTTTGTCCAAATGCGGTAGTTACTGTGGCGAGTGTCAGTGAAGACCCGGAGTCATGCTTCATCCATCTGTTCCTTCCTGACAGTCCCTCTGTCGCCGCCTTTTAATTCCCGGATCCTCGGTCTTTATTTTCTGTGAGAAGCAGATGAAAGGGTGTCATTTATCGCCTGTAAGTCATGTTTTGTCTTCGTCCTATTATAGTCCCAAGATTTCGCAATTCTGGGACGTGGGTCCCTCTGTCAGTTATGACTAAACCCTTGAAAAAGATGAAGCCATCTAGAAATCCTTTGAAATGTCCCCAATTTGGCTCCCGTTCACTCCTGTGAGCACAGCGTCGCTTCCTCCCATGGTGGAGAGGCCCGGAGCTTCATGGCGAGTGGTCCTCGCCGTCGCCGGATGTGTTCCCCCTTATTTTCATGAAGAGACCACTTAGGTCCCTCTGTCCTAGCTCCTCTCCCAGCACATGGTAACCAGGGCTGCACGGGTGTTCGAGGGAAACGCAGAAGCTGTAGAAGCCTTCAGACCACGTCTTTCTTGGGACAAGACATTTTTCTAGTTCTTACCAAGAATCACAACTCCCGCCATTTTTTTTTAAATGCACTTTTGACCTGATGGTGTTTTTTTTTTATTTTATGGAATAGAAACCATTTATAAACACGATACAGAAACTCCTTGTGTTTGTTCAGGCTTTTGATATTATTTGATACTGCCCGAGCTTTCTTACATCGAGATTGGAGACTTCCGGGCCGGGTTCCTGTCGCTGCTCACATTCCCACGCGGATGGCTCCACGCGAGGGCCAGGTGCGCTGTAGGTCCCTGTAAAGACCTCCGTCGTTGTACATATGCTTTTGGTTTCCTTCGTCGTTGCATTTGGTTTATGATAAAACTATTCGCTGTGTGATATTTATTCTAAGTCACTACCCAAGTCTTGCATTGACCTGCACATCGTCACATGGTTCTTCAGCCATGCTGTTTATGGCATGGAGGTTTTGGATCTTGGATAGGCATAGAAAGGCACCGTGTATTGAATTATAACTAATACAGACGTACCGTTCAAACAGGACAACTTCTCATTTCCTATGGGGGGGGGAGGGCTTGTCGTAAATTCTCAATGAAATGAGACATTGAAGCGTCATTGGGTTTTGTCCATTCTTTTAAATAGCTATGCTTTCTCACAACTGTGATCTTAAATGATAGCTATGTAATACGCCTTCACAGTAAGTCTTGTAGATCGCTTTTTTTAAGTATATGATATGAAGAGAGAAAAACCTGCCTATGGTATATACTCATGATGTAATTGTTTTAAGTCAGCCTCATTCCTCGTCTTACAAATGCGGCTTGGGCCCTGGCCGCTGTGGCTGAGTTGGTTGGAGTGTCGTCCCAAAAGGTGGTGGGTTTGATTCCTGGTCGGGGCGCGTACTCAGGTTGCAGAATCCGACCCCAGTTGGGCAGGTTCAGGAGGCAACTGGTGGATGTCTCTCTCTCTCTCCCTGCCTCCCTCCCTTCCTCCCTTCCTCCCTCCCTCCCTCCCTCTCTCTCCCTTCTTGTCTCTAAAATCATTTAAAAAATGCAACTTGGGAAAGTAAGAAGACCAAGTGAATGTAGTGTTCAGTGAACCAAGGAATCAGAGCCAGACCGGATGGCTAAGTTCCCCCTCTCACGACGTTGATTGCGCCTTTTCATAGGTAACTTTCCAGCCAGCGTTTGAACAACATGGTAACCACTTCACGTAACAATAGCTCATCTCATTCTTGGCGATGATGAAAGGAAAACCAGTGCATTTTCTTTGTAAAATCAGACCCATGCTCAAAGCAGCGCTGCCCGTCTTTAACGTCTAAGTTATCGTAGAAACCATGCCGGATGCTGAGCCACGCTAGCCACTGTGACCTTGACTCTTGAACAAATGTGTGTCCTTCTCAAGGGGCACGGAGGGGCCTGTGAGGAACACGTTGGACATTAAAACGGCACAACGCAGCCCAGGAAGCTCGGACGACAGAGTGGGTTCTAAATCGTCTGGCTGCTGGGACCCATGAAATCGTGTTTGTTTTTCACAGTGAAAAACCCAGCACCTGCAGTCTGGTTCTCCTCCTCCTCCTCCTCCTTCTCCTTCTTCTTCTCCTTTAATTTATCTTTATTGTTGAAAGTATTACATATGTCCCCTTTTTTACCCCATGGACCCCTCCAGCGGCCCCGCCCTCACCGCCCCATGGTCTGTGCCCTGGGCCGTGCATCTAGGCATAGGAGGCTCTTGGTTGGTCACTTCCCTCCTCGTCCCGCCCTCTGTCCCAGGCCTCCATGTAGAGATGGGATTCGATGTCACTTACTTCTTAGCCGCCTGGCAGTCCGCGCAGAGAGGAGAGAGCAGGTGCGCTCAGCATTCTGACAGCACAAGGCGCATCGCTGCAGGCAGAACCTGTCATCGCTGAGGTCGGTGGGAAAACGTCACAAATCCTTCCCTAAAGTCAAAGCCATACGTGTTGGTCGTGGGAGACGAGTGCAGCCCTTCGCAGAGGACACGGTGCCCAGTGTCACGGACAAGAGAGGATGGGGGGGACCTTCAGTGCGGGAGCAGCCACCCGGCAGCGCCCTCATGTCTTCCTCCGGGACGTGTGGACCCCACAATTGTGGCAGCAGCGGGAACCCCACACCCAGGGTGTGGGCGCAGCACGGGGTGCCTCGTGGTGAAATGTCCACCTAACAGTTCAACAGAAAGCAGAGGCTCCCCCTCTGGCGTGTCCCCAACTGTGTTGGGTCTGTCTTGTATCACAAGTTACAGCAGTGAGGGCACCGCGTCTGCTGGGCAGGGCCTCCCGTCTCGTCTCGGGATGAGTCAGCGGAGGAGTCGGGAGAGGACCAGCCCCGGGGGAGTGACTCCCCGGCACAGACAGGACGGACGCTCTCTCGCCAGACGCTCTCTCGCCAGACGGTGTCTGCCGGCTTCCTGTCCCTTCAGTCCACGTATTAAACACAATCTATTGGATCCGACTCAGGAGACTGGTCAGAGGAACCTTGAGTTCTCGGATTTTTTTTTTAAGACCCAGAAAGGTGATGTGGTCCAACCTCATTCGTGAGAAACACGAAGGCGGAGAAGAGAGGCGAGCGCGCGTCTCAGAGCTCGGCCTGTGCTCCCCGTGCTCCCGCCCGGCACCTGCCATCTCCCGGCCCGGCTCCGGGCCAGGCCGTTGAACACAGCCTCCCGCGATCTTAAATGTCATGAATCTTGTACCCGTTTGTTTCTTTCAAAGCATTACCTGTTACTCCTTTGTCTCTAACTATGGAAACTATGTCATCCCACAACCTGTCGCCATCATTTCTTGGCAAGACAATTACTGTGAATTCCCAATAAACAATGTTTGTTAACAATGCGTAGGCTTGACAGGAAGCTTCAGTGTTTTGCTTTGGTGATTTTTTTTTTTTAATCACCCGAGGATATGTTTCCACTGATTTTTTTTTTTTTTTTGAGGGAAAGACAGAAATATTGATGTGAGAGAAACACATCGATTGGTTGCCTCCTGCATGAGCCCCAGCCGGTTTGGCCAGTGGATAGAGCATCGGCCTGCGGACTGAAGGGTCCCAGGTTCGATGCCGGTCGGGGCACAGGCCTGGGTTGCAGGCTCGATCCCCAGTGGGGGGCGTGCAGGGGGCAGCCGATCAGTGATTCTCTCTCATCATTGGTGTTTCAATCTCTCCTTCTCCCTCTCTGAACTCAATAAAATATATATATTAGTACATATGTATTTTTTTAAAGTGTCCACTGAGGAGGAAGCAAAGGAAGGCAAGAGCCCCGCCCCTGAGATTTAGAATCATGTTAGACGCTGGTCACGGAGCAAAGGAAGAAGAAAAAGGCAGTGAGCACAGGTCTGTCCGCAAACGGTTGCAGAGCGATTGGACCTGGTGTGACTTTGGCTGAAGACACAGCTCTCTCCCGCCATCCGCAGTGTCAGACTGAGGCCTGGCGCCCGCGGCCACCAAGCCCGCACCGTCCTTCCCGAGACATTCAGAAACATTCGAGGAGCTGTGGCCGCGAGAAGGAGTTTTCATCTGGAACGCAGGCACTGAGCCCTGCCTTTCAGACCCGCTCCATCCTTCCATTGGCCACTTGGCTCTGGTGAGCTGGGTGGCGGAGCTCAGAATGGTCTCAAATTCTGAACCAAAACAGTCATGCAAATGGGGGGGGGGGCGGGGAGGGAGTTCNCCCCCGCCCCCCCCCCCCCCCCCGGGAGTTCTTGCTGCACCCGGAGTGGTTTCTCCCTGCCCCATGTAAGGTCTCCCGAGACTGTAGAGCTCAGGAACCACGCACAAGATCCTGTGCTTGCTGCCAGGGGCCGGCATACACTCGGGGGAGGCCTCTGCCTTCCAGTCGCAGCCACCAGCAACCTCACCTCCTCAGCCGTTAACTTTTTAAAAAATATGTTTATTGATTTCAGAGAGGGAGAGAGAGAAGCATCTATGAGAGAGGGGCCCGCAACCCAGGCATGTGCCGCCCTGACCGGGAATTGAACCGTGACCTCCTGGTTCATAGCTCATCACTCAACCACGGATCCACGCCAGCCGGGCCTCAGTGGTCAATTTTCAATATAAAAGAAAGACTAAAGCTGTGGCAGGAGGCTCCTGCAATGGTCTCGTCATCCCTCCTCCTAGGCACAATCCTGGGTCCGGCCCTGCCCCCCTGGACCTGGTGACCTGCGTCTAATGCGTGGAAATACGGCCAAAATGCCCCCTCACTTCCCAGGGCAGGTGGCGAAGGCCCTGCTGCCGTCCGGCCTGCCCACCGGTGCCCGTGCTCTCCTGCCGGAGGGAAACCAACCACAGGGTCTGAGATGCTCTGTGGACCTGCCTGAGCGACAAGACTCGGACATTCCCAGCCAACAGGCCAACGTGGTCCGGGGGCGCTTGGCCCAGCCAGACAGACTCCATTTTTTCGTTTCCTCTGAACTTTTATTTTGAAAAGTTTCAAAACTACAGTTAGTTGAAGAAATAGAATGAGCATCTGTAAACACCTCACCTAGATTCACAAATTGTATCATTTTGCAGATTTATTTTGTCTGCCGCCAACACAATTCACGTAGATTTCTGTTCACGTCAGAGGGAGTCACGTGTCTAACTGCAGACACACAGGGGTCTATGGGGGCCCCCCCTCCTCCTCTTCCCCCCTACAGAGACCAGCACCGACGTTGCCTAGTTAAGTGCCCACACTGTCCTTTGCAGGTGGGGGAGCACGCGTGGGGGTGGGGGTGCATCTACCCCTGTGAACCGGAACGTGAGTGGGGACCATGGTCTGGTTCAGGCATCGCTGCTGCTGTGATCCTCGCGGGACGCCGCTGGCCGCCAGCCTGCGTCTGCCTCTCGTTCTCTCTCATGGCCGTCGCGGCGGCGAGCGATGCCAAGCAGACTTCCTTTGGTGATGCCAGCGACTCAATTAGTCAAAGCCGGAGCCGCTCATGTCTGTCTCCCTCCGGCCGCGGTCGATGATCAGTTTCTGGGGGGTCCGTGAGGGAGAGGGAAGGCGCCTGGGTGCCCACTGACCCCCACACCCACCATCCTGAGAGGCATCGAGTCCTGACTGCAATAGGGCTGGGGCCCGGCCAGCCTGGCTCAGGGGCTGAGCACTGACCTATGAACCCGGAGGCACAGTTTGATTCCCAGGTTGCGGGCTCCATCCGCAGTGTGGGGCGTGCAGGAGGCAGCCAGTCCATGATTCTCTCTCTCCCTCTCCCTTCCTCTCTGAAATCGATAAAAATATATATGTCTGTTTTTAAAATAGGGCAGGGGAAGAGGTTTGCCTGCCGGTCCCCACCAGCGGCCCATGAGGCTGTCCTCAAAGGCACAGGGGGGCTCGCATCCCAGGGTGCCGGGGGGACCGGGTGGTGGGCGGCTGCAGCCACACTAGGACGCCCCCTCCTGGGTGGGACCTGGGTGGGACCTGGGTGGGCTCAGGTTACCTGTGGGATAATGACTAAACCTTTTCACCTGGACATAGAATATCAGAGCCCCAGAGAGACTGACAAGGGGAGAGGGGGCAGTACTTGCTCCCCTGACTTCCAGGCAGACCCCCCACCCCCCGGGAAGATGGGGTGCCCGCGTTTCTCTCCTCTTTTTTTAATATTTTATTGATTTTTTTACAGAGAGGAAGGGAGAGGGATAGAGAGTTAGAAACATCCATGAGAGAGAAACATCAATCAGCTGCCTCCTGCACACGCCCTACTGGGGATGTGCCCACAACCAAGGTACATGCCCTTGACCGGAATCGAACCTGGGACCCTTCAGTCCGCAGGCTGACGCTCTATCCACTGAGCCAAACTGGTCAGGGCATCTCCTCTTTGACTTGGTTTCAGAGCAGAGAGCAAGGGGACCTCCCCGGCCTCCTGAAACTCCCAGTCTCCTCCGCAGGATGGAGAAAAGCATCTCACAGGCCCGCCCGCCCCCTGGCGGCCAGCGGGGGGACCAGCTGCATTGATTTCCACTCCAAACCCTTCCCGCCCAGCCCAGGAACTGTGACTCTTTTTTTTATTATTGATTTCAGAGTTAGGAAGGGAGAGGGACAGAGAGAGAGACATCAAGGATGAGAGAGAATCCTTGATCAGCTGCCTCCTGCACGCCCCCCACTGGGGATCGAGCCCACAACCTGGGCATGTGCCCTGGGACCCTTCAGTCGCAGACCGACACTCTATCCACTGAGACTCACCGGCCAGGGCTGGGCTTAGGTGATTGCAGACTGTCCTCCTCCCTCTGTTCCTGCCGCAGCCGGGGCTGGGGGAGGGTGCGTGGGGGTGTCAGGGGTCAGCCCGACTGGGGTTTCAGACCATCTGCTGTCTGTTTCCTTCCCCCCAAGGCCAGGGCAGGGCGCTGGTCACGGGAGCCCAGGATGGGGGACGGCTCCCGCCTTCCCCCTGAGAGAGGGGGAGCCTTGGGGGAGGGGGCACCTGACTCCCCTAGTCCGGAGGCTGGGCCTGAGGAGCAGGGGCAAGGGAGCAGCCGTCTGCGTTGGTGAACGGAGTGTCCTGGCCCCACCCTGGACGGGGCTCCCTGGCATCCTCTCCCATCCAGCCCCGAGCCCCACAATTCCGAGCCTCGGAGCCAGAGCTCCTGCTGCTTCTAGCTGCCCACGGGGATGAGTCAGCTCAGCAGCTCCAAGCAAATTCCCCCGCGCCCCTCGCAGGGCGCCCTGCCCTAGGAGGGACCCTCTGACCTTCGATGCACCAGCAGAAGCCTCCCCGTCCAGTGTCTCCCGGGACACACCCCTCGCCCTCGGCCCCACAGCAGGTGCTGCTGTTGTCCAACTCAGTCCCCGCAGCTGGTCACAGCCGGTCAGGGGCACCGGGACACGGCCCACGGCCAGGATCTGCGTGGAGCAGCGTGGGAGTCGCTTCTGAGCCGGCAGGAGCTCGGATCCAGGAGCAGCGGCGCCTCCCTCGCCCCGGGGGTGGGTGCGTGTCTTACACCATTTCAGTTTCCTGCAGGGTCAGGCCCAGGGGCAGGATGAGCTTGCTGGGCCCACGGCCTGTGAGCTGCTGGGCGCCTGTGCCAAAGGGGCCGGAGCGAGGTGAGGACCGGAGGCCAGCGCTGGGAGATCCCCAATGATCTGTGAGCAAGAGCCTCAGGAGGGGCGGCCTCGTGGGGGGATGAGTGCCCCCTAATGGAGGCCCAGAGAGCGCCCCGTCCCTTTGGCCCATGTGAGGGCACAGCAAGAAGACGAAGTCCATGAGCCAGGATGAGGCCTCTCACCAGAAACCAAATCAGTGATGAGCATCGACCTATGATCCAGGAGGTCAGGGTTCGAATCCCGGTCAGAGCACAAGCCCAGGTTTCAGGCTCGATCCCCAGCAGGGGGCGTGCAGGAAGCAGCCAGTCCATGATTCTCCTCATCATTGATGTTTCTATCCCTCTCTCCCTCTCCCTTCCTCTCTGAAATTAATAAAAATAGAGTGATTACAATTTTTAAAAAACAAAGAAAAGATATAAAAGAACTCAGGGCATGCCTGCCGGAGTTGAGAGCTGTGGCGCTGGCCCTCTGGTCACCACGGAAACGGTGGCTGTCCAGTCAGCAGGGCCATCATGACGCTCCTTGGTCTGCCAGTCCACTCATCTGCCAGGAGACAAACACTTCAGTGGCTTGTGGGGTTTGGGGTGGGTTTTTTTTTAATGTTTTTATTGATTTCAGAGAGGAAGGGAGAGGGAGAGGGAGATAGAAACATCAGTGATGAGAGAGAATCATGGACCGGCTGCCTCCTGCACGCCCCACACTGGGGATGGAGCCCGCAACCCCGGACGTGTGCCCTGACCAGGAATCGAACCCTGACCTCCTGGTTCCTGGGTGGGTGCTCAGCCCCTGAGCCACGCCGGCCGGGCCAGCGGCTTGTGTTTGATTTGCTGAGAGAAATGTTCAGAACGGGGCCGTTTCAGTGAACTTCATCTCACGGAGATCGGGCTCCCCAGCGAGCATTCTCCAGAGGTTCCCTGCAGAGGAGGAGAAGGCTTCCTGGCCAGGCCTGCGCCCCTTCGGATGGCGTCTGAGTACTTTTCCAGGGACCCGAGCAGCTGGTCTCCGTCATGGGGAAAGTCTGCTGGCCCAGTGAGTGCACAGCTAAACCGCCCCAAGAGGAACGTCTCCATTACATCGACCTAGAAACTGTAATTCGAAGCGACTGTCCCTGGTGCCATTTCAAGGTACTGTCCCCTGAATCACAGGGAAAGCTCACGACTTCGAGCTCAAGTGGTAAATCCCGATGCTGATGGCTGTTGGCTTTCTTTCTTTCCTTTTTTTTTTCTTTATTGATTTCAGAGAGGAAGGAAAAGGGAGAGAGAGATAGAAACATCAATGATGAGAAAGAACATTGATTGGCTGCCTCCTGCACCCCCCACACTGGGCATCGAGCCCACAACCCTGACCGGGAATTGAACCGTGACCTCCTGGTTCATAGGTCGATGCTCAAAACACTGAGCCACTCCGGCTGGGCTGGCGGTTGGCTTTCTATAGTCCCCTGGGAGCTGTTTAATTTGGGTATGAAATATGAATGCCCTCTGTACTACAGAAAACGTACATTTTTCTCTTGGTTAAAGCAATGTTCTTCGAAATTAAACTATCAAAAGTAAGTTCAGAACTTGATTCAGCCTTGTAGAATGCCCCTGAGGAATTAGATCCTATTTTCTCATGGTTGGGAAGTAAAGAATAATTTCTAAGGCCTTTTCATTTCTGGCATAGATACGTATCTTACTGAGCAGATAACAAGTCAACTGCTCATCGATAAAGAACTGATTAAATGAATCATGATGTTGCTATATTTCAATAAAACTTTTACCGAGAGAGAGAGAGAAGAATGAGGAAAATCTACGCACTGATGCAAATGTTCAGGATTTATTAGATGACCAAAGCCAGTGCAGAACAGTACATAGAGTATCCTACTCTTTCTATTAACAAAAAGTGTAGATAAGAATATAAATTTGGGGCCCAGCTGGCGTGGCTCAGGGGTTGAGTGCCAACCTATGAACCAGGAGGTCATGGTTCCATTCCGGGACAGGGCACATGCAGGAGGCAGCCGCTCAATGATTCTCATAATTGATGTTTCTGTTTCTCTCTCCCTCTCCCTTCCTCTCTGAAATCAATAATATACATATATATATATATGTATATATATATGTATATATACACACACACACACACATATATGTATAAATTTGTATTTGCATGACTTGTATAGAAAAAGAGAAGGGCCGAAACCGGTTTGGCTCGGTGGATAGAGCATCGGCCTGCGGACTGAAAGGTCCCAGGTTCGATTCCGGTCAAGGGCATGTACCTGGGTTTCGGGCACATCCCCGATGTGCAGGAGGCAGCTGATCGATGTTTCTCTCTCATCGATGTTTCTAACTCTCTATCCCTCTCCCTTCCTCTCTGTAAAAAATCAATAAAAATATATTTAAAAAAAAAAAAAGAAAAAGAAAAAGAGAAGGATAATAAAGAAATATCGGCAATGGAGTGAGGTAGAGAGGATGTGGGTGGAAGCAAGATTTCTTGGTATAATTTTTAAATAGGTTAGACTTTTGAATAACATAAATGTATTAATAAAAAACATTTTTCATCTTCATTTCCTTGTAAGATGTCTATGGGTCTAACAAACATTCAAGGAGAGATCGGCAAACCGTGAATAATAAGTTGATGGTGAACGTCACTTAGTGACATTTTTCTACAGTAGATTAAATCAAGCTCTCTTTCTTTTTTCTTTTTCATTTAGGAAACTGGTCAGTCCTGCCTAGCCGGTGTTGCTCAGTGGTTGAGCATCAACCCGTGAATCAGGAGGTCACGGTTCAATTCCCGGCGAGGGCAGCCAGCCGATGTGTCTATCTCTCTATCTCTCTCTCTTTCTCTCTCTCTCAAATCAACAAAAAACATATTTTAAAGCAGTGGTTCTCACCTGTGGGTCTCGACCCCTTTGGTGGTCGAACGACCCTTTCACAGGGGTCGCCTAAGACCATCCTGCAGATCAGATATTTACATGACGATTCATCACAGTAGCAACATGACAGTTATGAAGTAGCAGCGAAAATAATGTTATGGTTGGGGGTCACCACAACATGAGGAACTGTATTAAAGGGTCGCGGCATTAGGAAGGTTGAGAACCGCTGTTTTAAATAGTTTAGTGATATTAAAGGCAGGCACAAAACGCCTCTCTGGCCCGCCTGAGCCACATACACACAGGGCTGGCTAATGGGATGGAGCCCAGGGGTCTGTGTTGTTCGTGGTGAGCAGTGGCAACGCCCTTGACAATATTATCATTCGTCCACTCCCTCCCCAGTCTTTACCCACCTCCTCCCACCTCCACCCTGCAGTTCACCTCCTCCCACCTCCACCCTGCAGTTGCACAAGTGCACCAAGCCGCTGAAGAGGAACTGAGCAGAGAAGCCTGGCAGGAATCCAACATCTCTCCAGCCTCGAACTTGCAATCCCTGGCCCCGTGAGGGCAGCCCGCGGGTGCACTGTGACTCAGCACTCTGTGGTGCCTGAGCCGAGCCATGAGGTGAGGGGCTGGCTCCCTTCCCGGCCCGAGCTCCCATACGTGAGCTCCCTGCAAAACACGCAGAACACGCAGTGGGTGGCTGAAGTGCGGCAGGGCTCACACGGACACGGTGTGACTCAGTGTGAGGACGGGGAGCGGCCGTGTGTCCTGGGAGTGCAGGGAACTGTTCCGAAATCACTTGTTGACCTACAAGATCAGCCGGTAACGATGCTGACCACAGCAGCCCTCAGAAATGGAGACAGGGTGGTAAATAAAGGAAAACACACGCAAAATATGAGCTAGATTAGAATCAGGTCAGAAATAACAGAGGTGGAGACGAGTTTAGGCTCGCAGAAGCCAAACATGAACCACCAGAGGGCTTTTCCCCTGAAAAAAAAGGAGGAGGAGGAGGAGGAGGAGGAGGAGGAGAAAACTGAAACACATGAGAAAAGTCCAGCTCTTCTTGAATCTTTAGAAAAGAAAGAAAATAAGACAAACGATGTGAAGGCCATTGACAGCCCGACATGTGGGAGAGGATTTGAGGACCCGGTGGAGGAGGAGTTCATGGTCCTTGCTGAGCAGGGAGGCCTTGAGGGGTGAGACCATGAAAAGGGAAGGAGGAGGGCAGTCCACAGGCAGGAAACCCCCTGGGGGAGCCAGGGACTAAAAGGGACGAAGACCTGAGCAGAGATGCGGCAAATGGACGCAACATAAAACTGCTCATGGTTATTTGTTTTAGCTCCTGTTCCAGGTCCCCTGTCTGTGTTATTTTAACCCACAGAACAAGCCATGATGTAAATACTGTGAAATGCCATTTGACACAGGAGGAAACAGCCTGGGAAGGGCCACTGGCTCACAGCCACGTGGTTCATCAGCGGCTGGGCCGGGCCGCAACCCACACCCTCCGATTCCACCACAGCTTAATACCGCCTCTTGGGAAACCTCTCAACACGTGAAAAGGAAGTGGGGAGTCGGAAATGATCAAGGCCTCCCCTGCACTCAGATCCACACCTTGTGGGGCACAGAATTACCCCCAAGAAACCTACAGCCTATTCATGGAGTTCAGACTCACACCCAAAGCCCACTGACAGCCCACATCAGACCTGTCTCCAAGCGCCTCCGTGCAGACAGTCTGTCCCAGGCCGAGGGACCCAGGAGCAGGGCACTGAAGGAGCAGCATTTCCCATGGATTTGTGGGAAAGGGAGGAGCTAGGTGGAAGGAGTGTCAGGGTTTGCAGGGATGAATTTGCAAATTCCTTGGCATGTACTTGAGACCCTCCATAACCAGGTCTTTAAAACGTGGGGGGAGAGGGGTTGTTTTGTTTAATGTGTTATTATTCTTGATTTGAGAGAGGAAGGGAGAGGAAAAGAGAAACATCAATGTGTGAATGTAAGAAAGTAACATTGATGAGGCACCTCCTGCCTCCTGCACTCGGACATGTGCCCTTGACCTGGAATCAAACCTGCGACCTCACCAAAACCGGTTTGGCTCAGTGGCTAGAGCATCGGCCTGCGGACTGAGAGGTCCCAGGTTTGATTCCGGTCAAGGGCATGTACCTGAGTTGCGGGCACATCCCCAGTAGGAGATGTGCAGGAGGCGGCTGATCGATGTTTCTCTCTCATCGATGTTTCTGACTCTCTCTCTCCCTTCCTCTCTGTAAAAAATCAATAAAATATATTTAAAAAAAACAAACCTGTGACCTCTCCGCGCAGGAGGGAGAACGCCCAACCCACTGAGCCACACGGGCCACGGCCACACCAGGTCTTAAGGAAAAAGGAGGAGAGGTTGTCCTGAGATGCTGGTGCTGGGTCTTTACTACCAGGGCAGGCTCCAAAGGATCGGCATCCTATTTGTGTGTGTTCTTTGTGTTCACAAATATGGCTTAGGCTTTTGGAAAACTTTTGTTCACACACCTTGTGGACAGGAGACAATTGTGAAGATCTAAGTGTGGACTAGGGATTCGATGAAGGAATTCGTTAAGTGTGATGCCGCCTTACAAAGTCGTCTTTTTTTTTTTTTAATTGATTTCAGAGCGATAGAAGCAGCAATGATGAGAATCATAAATCGGCTGCCTCCTGCACGCCCCCTACTGGGGATAAGCCCGCAACCCGGGCATGTACCCCGACCGGGAATCGAACCCGGGACCCTTCAGTCCGCAGGCCGCCGCTCTACACACTAAGCCAACCGGCCAGGGCCACAGGCACCTCAGGTGCACACGTGTTTAGGAAACGGTGTTTAGGAAAGAAGCTGAAGGTTAGGACATAGGGGGCGGTGACACGTGACTGCCGTGCTCCTGGGTGTCATCTGCCCGGAAGTGAAACACCAAGAGGCGCACCCCCAGGGGCTGTTTTCACCGCCAGCCCCAAGGGAGCCAGCCCCAGGGCAGCCGGCATCTGGAGGGAGGCTCCCCGCGCCGAGCTGGATGCCGACCGCCGGGCCGGCTCCGTGACCGCCCCCAGGAGGGAGCCCCGGCGGTGGGAGCGCCGCGCAGGGCGCCCCCGGCGGCCGCCCAGACCCCGGACGCGGCGGGAGGCAAGCGCACGCGCGCTGCGTTACCGCTCCGACCCCAGCGGCCGCCGGCGCCAGGGACGGCTGCGCGCGGTGACGTCACGACGCGCCGTGCGCCGGGTCAAAGTGCAGCCCCGCCCCCGCTTCCCCCTCGCTGTCTCCTCGGCCTGCGCCGCCGCTGCGCCGCTCCGTCCGCTCCGCCGCCTTCCTGCCCGAGCGCCGCCCGCCGGCCGCCATGGCGAGCGTGGTCGACACGAAGCTGTACGACATCCTGGGCGTGCCGCCCGGCGCCAGCGAGAACGAGCTGAAGAAGGTACCGGGGGCGGCGGGCGGCGGGAGGGGGCGCGGGCCTGCGCGGCGGCGGGGAGACCAGGCCGCGCTCCCGGGCGGCCCGCGAGCCAGCGCCGGGCCCAGGCCGGGGGCGGCGCGGCGAGACCGGCCGGCCGCGGGCCTCGGGCCGCGCGCCCGGGCCCCGCCTGACCTTGGCCGCCGGCCCCGCCCGCCCGCAGCTGCAGCAAACACGACCCACCGCTGCGCGCACGCCGGGCGCTTCCTTCCTCCCTCCCGCGGCGGGCGCCGGGGTCACCCGCCTGGAAAAACAGGTTGGACCGAGGCTCCCGGCCCCGAGAGGGACGTCCCCGCCGCGGACGCCGGCGCCGCGTCGGGCGGAGTCCCGGACCCCGCGGGAGGGAGAGTCGCGGCCGCCGGCCGGGGCGGCGGGGCGGGTGGGCTGTGTGCTGGGGCCGCGGCCCCTCCGCCCTCCCGCCCGCGTGGACTCGCGCGGCGGGGGCCTGCGTCTGGGCGCCTGGTCCGGGCAGGTAAGCGGGCGGTGCTGCACCCGCTTCGGGCGGCGGCGCGGGTCCCGGCCAAACACCTGAGTGTCCGCCGACTAAAAATAAACGCGAGGCCTCGTTGTCGCGCCGCGCAGGCCGCGAGGCTGACCGCGCAGGATCGCACAGCACCCGAGGCAGCGGATGACACCCCCGGCACCTCCACGGGCCCGCAGGCTCCGCACCGGCGAGCGGAGACAACCCGAATCGGCCCCTCGGGCGGCGGGACGGGGACTGTCGGGAGGCAGAGGGACTTCCTGTTGCCCTACCGGAAATGCCGGCCCATTATGTAATGCGTGGGCCTGTGGATGCAGACCTGGGTGCAGGGCAGCTCAGCCCCCTCCACCCAGCATGTCCCTGCGCTCAGACCCCAGGTGAGCCTCCCGCCTGAAAAGAAAACACGACCCGGAGCTCTTCTTGGCTGCCCGGGTGTTAGGCTTCGAGGGTCCATCCATCCTGAGCAGGATGCTCCCCTTGGCTGGGTTTCCAGTGGCAATGCCCTGCAGTTGCTTACTGAAGTCTTCTTGACCCGGTTACTGGCCATCGGAGACACTGGGCAACAGTGAAGACGAGCGTTTCAACGTTGTGGGTTTTTTTTTTCCTGCGGCACCGTTTCATTGTTTGCATCTGGCTTCTTCAGTATAACCTCTTTTCAAGCATAACTGCGCTCTGCTTTTTTGTATTAAATCAGTGAGTAAACAGCGTTAAGATGGAAAGCGGCAATGGTTCCAGGGAATAAAGCTATTTTTGAAAGGTTATGATGCTTCCCGGAAAAGTGGTTTTTAAGTTAGTACTCGCAAATCTTTAAACCGGTCTTTGTATCTAACACTCCCGTTTTTGTTTGTTTTTTGCCCCTTATTGAAGGCATACAGAAAATTAGCCAAGGAATACCACCCTGATAAGAATCCAAATGCTGGAGACAAAGTAAGTAATTTGAGACTTTTCCCCCCCAAGGTTTCAGTGTTGAACTTAAGTTGCCCTCCTTGTAAAAGGAATGTAAGAAAAGTCCGTTAATGCCCGTGAGCCCAGTTTTTATGCTCAGAGGATTTTGGTTTTGTGACAGGAATACCAACATTCTGGGCCGTGGTAGGTGATAAATAGGGCCAGGATCAAACCAAAGGCAGCTCGCACCTTCCAGAATTAAGTGGATTCTGGATTCCTGTAGCCTTTCTCCACTCTTCTATTTAAAATCCGATTGTTTTCCTTTTCCTCTATAGTTCAAAGAAATAAGTTTTGCGTATGAAGTACTATCAAATCCTGAGAAACGCGAGTTATATGACCGCTATGGAGAGCAAGGCCTTCGGGAAGGCAGCGGCGGAGGCGGTGGCATGGATGACATCTTCTCTCACATTTTCGGTGGGGGACTGTTTGGCTTCATGGGCAATCAGAGTAGAAGTCGAAATGGCAGAAGAAGAGGAGAGGACATGATGCACCCACTCAAGTGAATATCTCTTTGTCCTTTTTAAGTGTTTTCTTTCAAGTAGTAATAGTAGAGGAGAAACGGTAGCAAAAAATGTTTTACCTTTCATCAGAAAACAGTCGTCCATGAGCCTTACCGTCCTCACTGGGTGACTAAGTTGAATTTGGTAACCTGGGTGTTTGCGTTTTGCTACAGATCTTAAAGGGTGGTTGGTGTTTGCCTTGAGTGGGAAGATGGTTTTGTTCATGTGCTCCCCAGGCAGAGTACACGATTGACGTTTCCAATGATGGAGGTTCTCCTCTTTGAAGTATTTAAGTCTTCCAAGTCACTTTTTATTAAAAACATACTAGCTGAGTGCCTGCCCGGCTGGTTTGTTTGCGTGTTGTAGTCGTTCATTACTTGATCCTCAGTGAGAACTCCGAAATTGGTTTCCATGGAGCTTGCTGGCTTCGAGCCTGACATTCACCTGCCAACATATGAATGGGTCTGACCTTCATCTTAGACTGTGAGTGAGCTCATGAACCTGCTATAATTTGAAACTAGCTTTTTTACTTTGTAAAATTTGTGAGGCCTTGGGTCCTGTCAGCTTTTGAAACTGACAATGGTTTTATAAGCAAATGCCAGGGACTGAATTTCCAGTATTTAAAATATTTCATATCTATTCATTTGAGCAGATTAGAGGAAGTAAAGCATAACCTGTTACATTGTTTGACTCTCATTCTTAAATTTGTATATTAAAAGAATTAAAATAATTTATCCTTAGAAATGTTATCATTTGGATATTTTTTTTTTAAATATATTTTTATTGATTTTTTTACAGAGAGGAAGGGAGAGAGATAGAGAGTTAGAAACTTCGATGAGAGAGAAACATCGACCAGCTGCCTCCTGCACATCTCCCACTGGGGATGTGCCCGCAACCCAGGCACATGCCCTTGACCGGAATCGAACCTGGGACCTTTCAGTCCGCAGGCCGACGCTCTATCCACTGAGCCAAACCGGTTTCGGCTCATTTAGGTATTATTCCAAGGGTAATACTTGTGCAGTGTTGGTTAGTTTTTCATATTTTTCTTTAACAAAGAAATGGTCTAAGGCCTGGCCGGTATGGTGCAGGGGTTGAGCATCGACCTATGAACATGGAGGTCAGGGTTTGATTCCCAGTCAGGGCACATGTCCGAGTTGCTAGCTCGATCCCCAGTGTGGGGCGTGCAGGAGACAGCCGATCCATGATTCTCTCTCATCATTGATGTTTCTCTCTCTCTCCCTCTCCCTTCTCTCTGAAATCAATAAAAACATTAAAAAAAGAAAAAGAAAGAAATGGTCTAAGAAGTAAATAAAATCAAAAGTGCTCGATTTCATGGTTCTTCATATCTCCTTTACATTTTGTTTCATAGTATGCAGTGCATGCAGTTTATTTCCTGCTGTGTTCTTCTGGCGTCACTTAGCATTTCCCCTTTATGGCAGCATTTTGTCTGGTGGCTGTATACTGCTCCAGCCGTGGTATCAGTCGCTCCCCTTTCCCTGGGAGGGTGCCAGTTTCTCCTGTGATCGGCGGTGCTGCTGAGGATCTGCGTGCAGCTCGCTCCTTGGCAGAGATTCCCAGGCCGGCAGCTGTGTTTTGAGGCCGAAAAATACAGCCCAGTTTCCTGGTAGAAACTGCCGGTTTAGTCCCACTGGCGAAGGGTTCCAGCTTCTCAGACCATTACCCACGTTTTTCCTTTCTTGGCCACGTTTGTTGAAATGAGGACTTTCCTGGCCTCTTGGTGTGGTCTTGCGTGCTGTGTTGTGATGTGATGTGCCAGGGAGAAGCCCTACCTGTTTGTTTTCTGTCCGTGATTTGGTTAAAGGTTCGTATGAAAAGTAAAAGGCAGGTACAACCAGGGGCTTTTGTCCGCGGTGACACTGGAAATGGCATGACTCCGGTGCTGGGAATGTTCGTCCGTAAGTGTTTTATTCTCATGCTGCCTGGAACATGGACAGTCTTAGCTTCAGATAACAAGGTTGAGAAAGTTTGAATACCGCAGAAGACTATGTTCTTTGTGGAATACTTCCAACTATTTTTTTGCTCCTCTATTTTAAAGTGCATCTGTACTCACCAAAGGAGATGTACCACACGGTTGGGAGGGTAAGACCAAACCGCACTCACGAAGAGCAGTGTGAGATTCAATATACGTAGGTCTCTGGAGATTACTTTGGAAAAGAATGGTCCTGTAATTCATCTGTGCTGTCTGAGTAAAGGCACTTTGGGTTTTATAAGTCATGTTTTTAAATATATTTTTATTGATGTCAGAGAAGAAGGAGAGGGAGAGAGAGAGAGAGAAACATCAGTGATGAGAGAATCATGGATCGGCTGCCTCCTGCACGCCCCCCTGCTGGGGATGGAGCCGGCAGCCCAGGCCTGTGCCCTGACCGGAATCAAACCCAGGCCACTTCAGTCTGCAGGGTGACGCTCTACCCGCCCTTTTTGGGTCTTGGAGCTCCGAAAATTTGGTAAAAGTTGATGTGGTCTTGCTTAGAATTGGCTGGGTTCTTTAGAGCTTTAAGATGGGTCGGCTCTCTGTTAAAACCTATTCGTCTCCTCCTCTCGGTCACACTGTAGATAAGGCCACGTTTTTCCCTTTCTTTTTTGAGACATGCACTCCGAGTGCCACACCAGTTATAATAGGACTTTGTAGCCTTTCTGAATCGTCCTTGGAGGGTGAGAGCCTTGTAGTGGAGGGAGGACTGACTTAGCCTCGCTGTGCCCCGTCTGTCCTGGAAAAGGGGGTTCCTGCCTGAGGCCAGAGGAAGGTGTGCACTTGAGTTTGCACTTACCAGCTTTCTCAGAAAACGCAACAGCACACGCTGGCCTGACCCTGGTGCTGGCTTTGGGCGCATCTGTACTGTCCAGGACCATAAAATCTTGCTGATACTTCAGGCCACAAGACAAAACCTCAGTCGGTGGCTTCATGAAAGGGTGTTTTAAATTCTTTGTTTGAGACGGTTATAGTGAAATTTGCTGTTTCAGCTGTCATTTACGTCTGTATTTAAGAGAACTGGGCAAAATTTGATTGAACCCAATTCTTTTCTCCCCAGAGTGTCTTTAGAAGATCTGTATAATGGCAAGACCACCAAACTACAGCTTAGCAAGAACGTGCTCTGCAGTGCGTGCAATGGGTAAGTGTGTCCTGGTTTATGACGTCAGTCTCATCTGCGCTCTCGGTGGCACCCTGAGTGTCTGCCAGAGAAAAGTTGTTCTTGGTTTAAAACCCACTACTCAACAGAACATCTCCTGGGCCCTCTGCGAGTCAGTTCAGTAGTCGCTGAGGGTTGAAGATGAAGGTGAAAAGCACAGTCCTGCTTGTCTTGGTTGGTGGGCAAAAGCTAACGGGTGCCTTTGCTTGCTTTAGCCAAGGTGGAAAGTCAGGGGCTGTTCAGAAGTGCAGCGCCTGCCGGGGTCGTGGCGTCCGCATCATGATCCGGCAGCTGGCCCCGGGGATGGTGCAGCAGATGCAGTCCGTGTGCTCCGACTGCAACGGAGAAGGTGCGTGCTGGGCTCCGGCCTCCTGGGTGCACAGAAGTGGGGAGGCGCACAGTTTTCCTTTCTCAGCGTGGTTGTATCTTCCTGTTAAATAAAAGCCACGGAGAGTTCTGGAAGGAAAATAGGAAAAGAATGACTCCATCAGGCCTAGGCCCGGTGAACCCAGATGAGCCATAAATGTGTATTCTGTCCAGGGAAATGTTTCTCTTTTCTAATAGCAGGAGAGTGGACAGATTTGTAAGGTGATGTTTGATGGAGGGGGAAGCAGCCAATGGTTAGTTACCCTTCTGAGAAGAGACGGCTTCCTGTGAGACAACATGGAAACCGCCGACCTACTGCCTCCCGGGTAGACAGGACTGGCAGTCGGGCCTGCGGCCTTGGGGCCGTGCTGGCCAAAAGGACTTTTCTGTCTTGACCGAATGTTCTGTGTCTGCAACGTCCAGAACAGTAACCACCAGCTTCCTGTGGCTCCTGAGTTCTTGAATGTGACGGAGGGACTGCGTCCTTAGTTAGTTTAAACTTAGAGCCGTGGCTGGTGGTGGCTGTCACAGCTGAGAGCACGGGTTTAGAGCATCCTTTTCCCAATGCTCCTGGGAGGGCGAGGTCACTTGGGGAAGCTGCCAGTTACCTTCCCCGCGAGAGGGCTCGGGGTGTTTCCCTTTCACTGTGGCTGACAGTCCGCTGTGAGAAGCCAGAGTTGGAGACCTGCCCGGGGGCCGTTGCCACTTGGAGGCACTGATATTTTGCAGAACATACTTTGCAACGTGTTCTAGAAACAGACTCAAGTTATTGATGACACATGTCCTCTAAGCATTACAGGGTGCCAGTCAGCCATTAGAAATCGACACTTCTTTCACAGTCTATGTACAGCTTCCATTTTACTTTATTAGACACTAATCAAATGTTTCAGAAGAGTGCGTGTCCTGAGCGTGGTGTGGAGGGACTCAAGTCACTAAGGCAGCATCTAGCGGGTTTCAGCAGTTGTCCTTGATCGTGAACTACGTAAAGGGAGACCCATAGCAGGGCGCCTGTGCAGCTTTTCGTCTGTGAAGGAAATGAAATTCACTGCCAACTGCACAGTAATAATGAGCCATGAGGATAGTTACATTTTTATTTGGGTTACATACATGAAACTAGGGCTGAACACAAAAATGAAGAAGCGTTTGTAGAGTCCAGCACCTGACACCCCTTTGTTTTTGTTTTATGTTTTTTTAATTTCATTTATTTCAGAGAGGAAAGGAGAAGAGGAGAGAAGCATCCATGATGAGAATCATGGATTGGCTACCTCTTGCACGCCCCCTAGTGGGGATGGAGCCCGCAACCCGGGCATGTGCCCTTGACTGAAATCGAACCGGGGACCCTTTAGTCCATAGTCACTCTATCCAGAGCCAAACCAGCTAGGACACCTGACACCCCTTTTGTTTCGGGCCCTCAGCTTTGTTTTCACTCCAGGAAGAGAGTCAGGACCAGGAAGGGTTTAAGGCACATTGTGCTCCATTATGCTCAGAAATGGAGGAGGCCTGGGAGGTTGGTCTTCAGGGAACCAGCAGTGAGGTGTGAGTTTTTGATACTAAGAATGATTCTCTAGCACTGACCGGTTTGGCTCAGTGGATAGAGTGTCGGCCTGCGGACTGAAGGGTCCCAGGTTCGATTCCGGTCAAGGGCATGTACCTTGGTTATGGGCACATCCCCAGTAGGGAGTGTGCAGGAGGCAGCTGATCGATATTTCTCTCTCATCGATGTTTCTAACTCTCTATCCCTCTCCCTCTCTGTAAAAAATTAATAAAAGTTTGGAGCCTTGGGGAAAAAAAAAGAAAGAAAAAAAGAATGATTCTCTAATTAAAATGTTAGGTGGCTGTTAAAGGAGTTCAGAAAATGTATTAATGAATAAAGGCCTTAGCAAGACCTACCCGACCTAAGAGGGCAGCCGAGTAATCTCACTGGAAGCTTGCCTGGCCTCTCTTCCCAGGAGAGGTCATTAACGAGAAGGACCGCTGTAAAAAGTGTGAGGGGAAGAAGGTGATTAAAGAAGTCAAGATCCTCGAAGTCCACGTGGACAAGGGCATGAAGCACGGCCAGCGGATCACGTTTGCGGGGGAGGCAGACCAGGCGCCCGGAGTGGAGCCGGGAGACATCGTTCTCTTGCTGCAAGAGAAGGAACATGAGGTGAGGTCCTTGGTGTTGGCTTTATTCGGGGTGGGGGGTGCGTGCAAGGGGCGGGTCAGGTGTGCCTGGGTTTCCCGGAGCAGCGCTGTGCACGGGGAAGTGCCCAGTGGTCCGGCTGAGGTGTGGGGCTGGCCTGGTTAGCCCGGTGGGGCCCCGCCATGGAGTTGACTAGCACTGTAGCTCGTCGTCTCATGGTCTCTGTCCCCGGCCTCCGTGTCTGAAGACGAGGGCCGGACAGAAGGCTGAGGCAGCTCCCTTTCCCTGTACAGCCCCGGGGGTGGAGGGGACGGCGGACAGGGCTTCAGCCCTCAGTGCTGCTCTGTTGACTTGTTCTACACACTGGGTGCCCAGGCGAGAGTCTCTGGAAAGGAAAGGTTCTGCAGTTGAACATTTTTTTATTTTAAATTTCTGATCGAAGTGTATTGCATGTTGTGTACAAGGCAAAATTAACTGGTCCAGCGATGTGACCTAGTGTGTGGTCCTTGGGTTGTGCCATTGCGCTTGTATTTAAGGTGCTGTGCAGTGCACTTGTAGACCTTTATTCAAGGAGAATAGATCAAGCTATTTGTGAAACAGCCCTTCAGTAATCACCCAGATTCTTTTTTTTTATATATATATATATATATTTTATTGATTTTTTACAGAGAGGAAGGGAAAGAGAGATAGAGAGATAGAAACATCGATGAGAGAGACATCGACCAGCTGCCTCCTGCACACCTCCCACTGGGGATGTGCCCGCAACCCAGGTACATGCCCTTGACCGGAATCGAACCTGGGACCTTTCAGTCCGCAGGCTAACGTTCCATCCACTGAGCCAAACCGGTCCCGGCAATCACCCAGATTCTTAAAAAAAAAATGTCTTTTTAATTGATTTTAGAGAGGGAGAGGGCAAGAAGGATAGAAACATCAGTGACTAGAGAGAATCATTGATCAGCTGCCTCCTGCACACCCCACACTGGGGATCGAGTGTGAAACCTGGGCCTGTGTCCTGACCGGGAATCGAACTGCCCATAGGTTGGTGCTCAACCACTGAGCCACAATGGCCGGGCCCCAAATGCTTGGCTATGGAAGCATTTGACAGGGCTCTGGCTTTGTCCTTGGTCCATTGACTCAAGTTCCAATGAAAGTCTCCACAGGTCACCCCCCTTCTTAGTTTATACGAAAATTTTCTCCCATTTGATGGTGATTTCTACCAATAAAGTTTTAAAATCACTTCAAGAACCCAGTAGAGGGGGAAGCTGCCTTGCGATGCAGATTCTGGGAATGTGACTGGGTTCCGTTCCCTCGCTGGGTGAGTTGCTGCCCCAGCCTTTCTCGGGTATCAGTCAAGCTTCTAGCCTCGGCGAAGCTATAGATTGCGCTATACATCTTGGCCCTTTGTGGATATTGCCAAGCTCACAAAAAGCGAGAATCTCTTAGATTGCTGGAAAATAGTAATTTCTAGAATTCTGCCTTAGGGTCTCGTAGGTTGGAATATTTGTAGCTCTTTTACGAGCTTCTCTGTTAAGTAGCACTGTGTTCAGCCGTGCCTTCCATGCACAGCACCATACAAGGCATTAAAGGCACAAAGATAGAAAGATGGCCAAGGAGTGGAGATGGTTAGAGTCCGCTTGGGCACAGAGCAGGCCGGGCTGTAAGATGGCACAGCTGTGTGTGGTGCTCCCGGGACCCCTCACAGGGAGTGGGGGGCAGTTATCGCGTGGTGCCTGCGTTCAGGGCAAGAGGGTGGTGAGGGAGTCGGAGGGTGTAGGAATGGTGGGTGGTGTTCTGGCATGTCGGACTTGTCCCCCTAAGTTCAGCCTGTACTGTGGCTGTATAATTCAGTGGGGATTTAAACATGGAGGTCAGTGGACTTCAGTTCTGACTCCCGTGTAGTGGCGTTGGCCTCCCTGGGCTTGGCTCAACTGCATACAAAGCCGGTCCTCCCTCAGGGCAGTCATCGGGCCCAGGGAGGGATGCATAGGCTGCCTTTCTGTTGGGGCCGCGGGGAGGTGTCTGAAGTGATGTCACTGTGGCTCGTGGGCCGCTGGGGAGTGCATGGCTTTCCAGCAGGCCGAGGTCCCACTGGTGGTCTAACAGGAGATGGCAAAGACCAGCGAGGGGGCTCACCTCGGGAGAGGGCAGGGTGGGGCCAGGAAATCTGAACCCAAGATGAGATTTGGGCAATAGTTTTTTTGTTTTTTAATTTTTTTTTTTTTTTCAGAGAGGAATGGAGAGGGGGATAGGGAGATAGAAACATCAACGATGAGAGAGAATCATGGATGGGCTGCCTCCTTTATGCCCCTTACTGGGGATGGAGCCCACAGCCCAGGCCTGTGCCCTGACCGGGAATCGAACCTTGATCTCCTGGGTCATAGGTCGACGCTCAACCCCGGAGCCACGCCAGCCGCACTGGGCAATTGTTTAATTTCTACCACTGAAAACATTCTGAACCTTCTGAAGAAAACTTGACTAGTTTGAACTAGTTCATGAAAAATCTTGTACTTATTTTGTTTTTGTGTTTTTCACTCCCAACTCTTGTGCTGAAGTAGTGGTGAGGCCATGAGGTCAGGGTGGGGCTGTATCTGAAGCAGCATGTAGATCTGAGGGAAGCACTCGCTGCTGGGATGCTGAGTATCATGTGTGTTCGTCTGTGTGTGTGTGCGCGCGCATGTGTGCACATGCGTGTGCTGGTGATCTGGCTGCCAGGTGCGTTTGCACAAAGGACCGTAGGACCTGGTGATGCTAGTCCCTTCTGTGTTGGTTTTTCAGACGTGATTGTCACTTTTAAGTGGTTTGCTGCCTTGTTCTTGGTTGTTTCTCTTCATCAATCCTGTTTTTCAAAAATTTCCCAATTGTTCTTGCTTGTGTGTTCTCTGAATTTTAGCATCAAAATGGCTACCCTAACCCCCCCGCCCCCCCACCACCCCAGAAAAGCCAAAAAACTCAGACCATTTTTTATTGGAACCACATCAAGGTGAGCCTTCCTGTCCAAGATACCCAAGAGCAGCGCCCGCGTCTTGTCCCTCCTTCCAGCAGAGCTGCTTTTTGAAGAAGTGAGCCCAGGTGGCTGCTCCGGCTCGCTGGGAAGGCAGAGAAAAGGGGGCCTTAAAAGCAGGGTCGGGGTGAGTGAGCCTAGAATGTGCTGCCGCTGCTGCCCACTGCCTCTAAGTCTTGGGGGGCAGGGGAGGGGGAGAAGTAGGGAGAGCGCGCCGATGTAGCCTTAACTGAAGGATATGTGGTTCAAAACGGTCCGTTCCCTGCTGTGGTGCGGCTGCGGGCGCAGGCCCTGGGCCCCTGGTCAGGAGGATGTGTGAGGTCAGCTTTCTTTCGTGGGCAAATTTGGGAGGAGGGTTTGGAACAGGGGCTGTCTTTCAGGTTCCTCTCTGCTCGGAACTGCCCAGCATTCTTTGGAGGAGAGACTAGCATTGAAAAACATCTAGGTGACCATTTCCTGCAGTTTGTTTTATTAAACTTCAGAAGTGAAGCGTCTGGATGTTTGTGAAAGCTGTGAGGCAGGCGTGTGCAGAGGGACGTGTTTTCCTGCCGTGGAAGCGCGGGGACATTCTGGATGTTGGTGGAGTGACGTCGGCGCTGGTGGCTGAGTCCACGGGCTTATTGTTGATTTGCATTCCTCTGGACAGGTGTGGGGTGTAGGGGAGAGGAAACGTGTTCGTACCTGTGCGAGGTGACGTGTGGCGTTAGCGCCTTCATTGGCTGAGCATTGCTGGTGGAACTGTTTATGTTGAACTTGGCCCTCCCTTGCCCTTGTTGGGATCCTGTCTGGGGAGCACTCCGGGGACGAACCTGCTCCCAGAATCCCGCTGGGCCCTCTGCGCCCTTAGCTCGGAGCCGGGCCAGGAAATGGGCCTGCAGGGCCCGCCTGTTTGTTTCGGCAGCCTCAGCTGTGACTTAGGTTTGAGCCATTGCCTCCCCATTCCAGGGCTTGCCTGGTGGAAGTTTCTGGCATATTACTTGAGAACGGCTAGGTTTTCTTACATAAATTTAGGGCGTGGAGACGGGGCTCTGCACTGGATGGTAAATGGAAGTTGTGAAGTCGGTTCGAGGCACAGAGCACGGCCGTTGGCTCCGTCTTGAGGAGATGTGTCTGCTGCTTTCCCCCAGGTGTTCCAGCGGGACGGCAACGACCTGCACATGACGTACAAGATAGGCCTCGTGGAGGCCCTCTGCGGCTTCCAGTTCACATTCAAGCACCTCGATACCCGTCAGATCGTGGTGAAGTACCCGCCCGGCAAAGTCATCGAGCCGGGTGAGTGTCCTGCCCTGAGTGGGCTTCCTGTGCTCTTTCGGAACATGCGCTTTTCGCGTAGTAGGTGGCTCTTAAAAAGAACATTACTGAGCGCTCTTCTTGGATAAAGTTCCTCATACTTTCCCCACGACTTACTCAAATACTAGGGTGCGTCCGGGTGGTTCGAGGGGAAGGAATGCCGCAGTATCGGAACCCCTTCGAGAAAGGCGACCTGTATATCAAGTTCGACGTGCAGTTCCCTGAGAACAACTGGGTCAGCCCCGACAAGCTCTCCGTAAGTGTGCCCCCAGCGTCCACAGCGGGCGCTGCCTTCCGGCCGGTGCCAACTGAGGTTCTTTGTCACCTTCCATTGTTTGGTGCCAAGAGGAGGTCAGCACATAAACGTGCTTTTTAAGTATTTGCTCGGTGGCTCTCCTGGCTGCTACTGAAATGAGGATTGCTGGGGTCAGTGTCCAGGGGCCGGGGCTGGTGGTAAAGTAGAGCCCACGGAGCGTGGTGTGCTGGGGGGAGGGGAGTCGGGGGGCTCCCTCGCCTGAAGGAGGCACCCCCAGCCCAGCCGGCTGGTTCTTCGTGCAGGAAGGCGTGTCTGCGTGTCCCATGTTTCCGAGTGGGCAGGTGGTGGCTTGTTTTCTAAGCAGTAGAGGTCACACAGAAGAGATGTCTGCAGGTGTGGCCTGCGGTCTCGGCTTCACTCGCCAGGGCAGCACTGCTCACTTGAAAGGAGCCCTCCCCTCGGGCTGTGTGTGGGCAGGGGTTCCTGGAGACGTTGACAGCGACCTTTTTTGTGTTTAACAAAGGAACTAGAAGACCTTCTGCCATCCCGACCGGAAGTCCCGAACATCATCGGGGACACAGAGGAGGTGGAGCTTCAGGAATTTGACAGCACCCGGGGCTCGGGAGGCGGGCAGAGGCGCGAGGCCTACAACGACAGCTCCGACGAGGAGAGCAGCAGCCACCACGGCCCCGGCGTGCAGTGTGCCCACCAGTGAGCCGTGCGGCGCAGGCGGGTTTCCTCCAGCGGCCCAGCCAGAGGGTCTGTCGATCCGAATGAACTGATGGATATTTCCTGGTCTATGTGTAACTTTAAAGTCGGTATAGTATCTACAGAGTGTATAATTTAACTAACCACAGAGCTCTGCATCTTCGTCTGACTGGTCTGTACAGAGGAGAGCACTCGAGGAGGCAGGACTGACACGCGTTCCCAGGCCCGCCCTGGTCTGTGCGTGGTTTCTATCAGTTCCGTGTAGATTTTTGTTCCATGTTTGCAACTCGAAGCCCACGTTGTAAGTCTGTGTCCAGTGTGTCCTGGAGCTTGTGTTTGGCTGCACCTGCGTCATAAGCTGCTACAACCAGAATAAAGAGTTTCCGAGCCTGCGTCTCGCTTAGGTGCATGGGAGTGGGCTTTGCGCACAGGGCTTGGAGCTGACGGAACAGTGGGAATGACATCCGCGCTGGTGGTCACGTTGTTGGGTTTTTTCTTCTTTTTCTTGTTTTTTATCATCTTGTGAAAGGTTTTGAAACTCGATAATAAAGAGCAGTTGGTGTAAATTATTTTTGTGTCACATTTTTAGGAAAAACACATTTTTTAAAATTGATTTTAGAGAGAGGAAAGGAGAGAGAGAAACATCGATGTGAGAGAGAGGGAGACATTGATGGGTTGCCTTCCAGACCGGGGGTGGAACCCACAACCTGGCATGTGCCCTGACCAGGAATGGAAGCCGCCACCCTCCAGTGCATGGGATGACGCTCCGACCTCGGGGCGACCCCGGCCGGGGCAGCAGGAAGAGCATGTTTTGAACTGACAAATGGATCCGTAACCGGGAGAATGGATTCTTAGTTCTGGCTTCCAAGCCGCCCTTACACCTGTGGGCCTGGCGCTCATGCTCAGGCACATGCCCATTGGATCGTTTTACACCATGAATGAAAGTTTGACGGTAGAAACAGGCTGTACTGGCTTCCATTGCTGCTTTGTAGACTCCAGGACACCCGAGTTACACGGCTCCTCAGTTACGGCCCTGCACATTGAGGCGACATAGCCTCTGCACCCCACCATCGTCCCTTTATTTATAAAAGCAAGGAAACCGCCAACCAATATTAGAACCATGTCTGCATAGAGCCTGTTTCCATTAAATGTTAAGTTAAAGATTCTGTCTTCATCAGGCTGCGTGTTTCGGGTGGGGGAGGATTGACTCTCACTGCTGTTTATGGAAAAGCCAGCCTGGGTTGGTGTGAGAACAGTCGGGCACAACCACTGTGTGAAGGGCGTTGTGTTGCTCTTCCCACCTTCTCTCTCTGACCTTTCCCTTCCCAGGACACACTTGAATTTGAAAGAAGAGACTCCGTGTACACTTTACATTTGTGAGAGAACAGGAGAGAACGGAAACGGGAGTTTTTCATGTGATGCCATCCCTGACCTAAATATAACGCACGTAGTCTCTCCTAGGTCCACCAGAACCTGAATGGGCAGAAAGGTGTCCTGGCATCTCTCCCGGCCGCGAGGTTTCGATTGCTGTCCTAGCCGCCTACCTCTGTTGTACAAAAACTACAGCCAGCCTGGCGAGTCAGCAGCACGGCAGTTTTGTATCCGAGTTCCTTCCCCACGCACCACCTGACGCGTAAGAAACAGTGGCGATACAGTTTGTCGCCTTCCCAATAAAGGGTTAGCAGCGGTTCAGTGTGGCCTTTCTTTCTGCGCAGGTGGTTGTGACCCAACCACACGGGAGCGGGTGGTAGACAGCATTCTGATCTCTTATTCCCCGCAGTCGTCTTCTGCTTTGCAGAGCGCCTGCCCAGAGAAGAGGCCTTTAGAGCGTCTCCTGTCAGGAGTGATCCCGCATATACCATTCAATAGGCCCTTTCCAAGGGGTGCAGTCCAGGCTGGGGGTTTAGAACATTCAGAACTTGGCGGCCTTTGCCACTCTCCAGAACATTCCACCTCAGAAAGGAACCCGTTACCATTCGCGCTCTCGTGCCTTTCTCTGGTGCAGTCGCTCATCTGGTATCTGTTTCTCAGGCCAGTTTTGGCCTATTGATATAAAATGGGATTCTCTTTTTATTTTTTTAAGTCCTCATCTAAGAGTATGTTTTTCATTAATCTTTAGAGAGAGAGGGAGGCGAGAAAGAGAGAAACACTGACGTGATCGCCTTCCCCACACGCCCCAACGGGCCGGGGATCAAACCTGTGACCCATCAGTCCACAGGCTGACGCTCTGACCACTGAGCTAAACTGGCCGGGGCTCCAATGGGATCTAACTTAGTCCGTGTCCAGGGCTCATCCCTGACGCGCGCAGCAGCACTGCCTTTCTAGTACCAGGTCACTCCTGGCACCGCTCGCCGGACGGTGGGCACTGGAGTCTTTCCATTGGGGATCATGCTATGAACATTCACATAGAGTTTTGTGTGGACGTCTTTCCAGTTCTGGGCAGATGACTAGGAGTGAAGTGACTGGTTCCCATGGTAACCTTTTAATCCTTTGCCAAACTTCCAAAAGAGGCCGCCCCATCTTACAATGCTACCAGCAGTGGAGGAGAGAACTCGTTTTCCACAACTGCAGCGTGGACCCGTCTCATGACAGCCTCCGCGGTGGTGAGGGGCTGAGATCTGCATTTGCCTAGTGACGAATGCTACGCATCTTGCCATGCACTTACCAGCCACGTGTGTCCGTGGGAGCAGCGTCTGTTCACAGCCTCCGCCCATGTCACTCAGGCTGTCTCAGTGTTCACGTGTCACCTCCCGCCCTGCCAGCGCCCCAGGTCACCAGCAAGTATGCGGTAGGAAGGCTTCCAGAGAAGCCACAGGCCAAGAAGTGATGAAGAAAGGGTCCCAGGTCAAGATCAACCCAAGGCCCACACTCCAAGGACGGGCCCCACAACCTGCCAGCAGCCTGGGAAAGCTGCTCCCTTCTCCACGCTTCCAGCACAAGGCCTGGGGGCGGGGGGTGGGGAGGGGTGTCTCAGTGGCCTGGTGTCCGTCAGCACCATCCTTGAACCCGTCGCCAGGGTCAGGCTCACTGGGCCTGGATCCCACGCCCAACCGTTCTCACCTCAGCAAGGTGGCCTGGGCAGTGCCCGCGTTTCCGTTTCCGTTTCCATGTAGAGCAAGCATGTCAAACTCAAAGGCTAACACGGACCAAATAAACGAGTTTGACATGCTTGAGGTAGAGGGGCTTTGTGTTGGAAGGGATCACGTCTTAGGTGTTTGAGAGACATCCATTGTCGGTGTGGGAGGAGCAGGGAGAGGGTGTTGCCTTTCATCCTGACCCTGGGGCCTCTGTCCTTTTCCACTGTGCACTCTATCATCTATCTATCTATATATCTATAGATAGATATATATAGATATATATTAGAAGCCCAGCACCTGAAATCGCGTGGCCCCGCCCACCCATGCCGGTCTTTGGTCGTTACAAAGATTTCAGAGAGTAAGGGAAAGGGAGAGACAGAAACGTCAATGAAGAGAGAGAACCATTGATCGGCTGCCCCCTGCACTCCCACACTGGGGATCGAGCCCGACCGCCTGGTTCATGGGCCCACCCACCTTCAACCACTGAGCCTCGCCGGCTGGGCTCCCTCTCGGACCAGCGGGAATGTCGGGAGCCGCCTCAGAGCCCCCTTCCTGACATACGTGGGCAGCAGCGGGCCGGAGCCACCTCGGGGTAAGTCAGCTGTTCAGTATCTCCGTTCCTTCCCTGCAGCCGGGGACGGAGTCGCAGAGCTCTCACGGCCAGTCACAGCCAGAATAACCGCCAGGCTGCGTGCAAAGGGACAACGTACCAGGAGGAACGGCCTGACCGCGAAAACCTGCCCAGCCAGTAACACAGCCAGTAATGCCGATGCAAGTAGGTTCTCGACGGCACCCGGGTGCATGTCCACCCCCACCCACCGCAGTGCAGTCTGGAGTCACATCATTGGCATCGGGCACAATGTCTAGTCAGCCCACACGCCCGTCTTAACCAGAGGCGCGGGGGCCAGGCAGTGCTCAGGAGCCGTGTCCAGGTCTCGTCACAAAGCTGAACCACCACAGTGCAGGCGGGCGCGGCTGCCGAGTTAGAGGGCATGTGTTTGCTTCTAAACGAAATCCTGCTGAGCCCTGGCCGGGTGGCTCAGTTTGTTAGAGTGCCAAACTGATACACCAAGGTTGCAGTTCGATCCCCGGTCAGGGCCCAGACAAGAATCAATGAGTGCATAAATAGGTGGAACGATAAGTCAATGTTTCTCTCCCTCTCTCTAAAATCAATAAAGAGGAAAAAAATTAAAATAAATATTAAAATAAATGAATAAGTTACTGCTGGCGGGGATCCCATTGGTGCTTAAACCTTTTTTCATCCGGACACTCCCTTCCTCAAAGGGACAGGGTGGCCGTGCACAAGATCAGCACGAGGATGTCCGCGGAGAGACGGACTGATTGTGAGTGGACGCTACCTGAACACCCCATCACATCTCATCGCATCCATTCGATGCCGGTATGTAGTCGTTACAAAGCAATGTTGTAAACTGTTTTATGGCATGTTGTTAAGTAACAGAAAATGCATCTGATGTGCTGATCAGTGTTTGTTAAGACACGTGCCTCCCTCGCTGTGCCGAGAGCAGGCACCCTGAGTCGAAAATGATGACGTCCTCTGCGTTCAAGGTTTGCGGTTGCTTAAATGTTTTCATTACGAAAATATACACAAAAGTCAAATAGAATGAGGCTCTGTGCTCCCATTGCCGAGGTATTTGGGGGAAACGCTCATTGTGCTGGGAATACGTTGCTGAGCGAGGATGTCCGCTGAGTGTGAAGTCTACACAAGGACTGTGAAGCCCGGGACCGTTTTTGACACAGTGTTTTATTTTGAAATTCCCAGCAGAGCTCTCGGCCTCAGTGCCTTGCTCAGGAGATGCCTGTGAGAATCCAGACTGGAACGGGGGCAGACAGGCCTGTCGCCCCTCCCACAAATCCATACCTGAGGACACGCAGCCCGGCCCCCAGGCCCCCCACTTGCGGGTCTAAATGGACAGAAAACCTCACGGGTGTGGATTTACAGTGTGGCCCCAAATGGCCAATGTCTCTCTCTGGTGGCACTCAAACCAGACACCAGGATGGAAGCTGTAGGAGACGAGAACTCGCGTGACCGTGACCGGCGCTCCCACCCCGCGCCCCTGGCTAGGCCTGCATTCACTGTCGACAGGCAAACCAAGTGTACGCGGCAGCCTCGTTAAAAACCATGTAAATATTGCAAAGACGTCAGGGGTTACTGAAAATCCGAAGAGATATATATATAAAAAACTACTGGGCTTGTGAAGACTACAAATACCAGCCCTCCCTCCGCCCATGAAAAAAGCACTTGTTACAAAAATATAAAAAATAGACCCGCCTCTGCACATCCTGGTTCTGGACCATGCCAGAGCCCCGGCAACGTCCACCTTTTTGAGGAAGGCCGCATTCCCAGAGAACCTGTTCCTCGAGGCTGTGGCTGCCTTTTTCTCGGGGGCCGCTGGGAGTTCGCCCTGGAAACTGGAGCCCCGGAGGCTGCTTTCCAAGCTCAGATTCTCAATCCAGCTGCTTCCTTTTCCCCTTGGGACGTGCTGGGTCCCCAGACTCCTGACCTGGCCTTGGGCTCCCTCCCTGCCCCCTGGGGAGGCGGGGTGGGAGGGGGCACCCCTGCTCCCACTCTCTGGAGGGCGGTGGGGCCCCGGCCAGGTGTGCTAAGCCAGGGAGGCTGCGGCAAGGGGGGGGTGCCCCACCCCCAGCCTGGGGAGGTGACAGGTGCTGCGGCCCCCTGGCTGTGGGGAGGGCAGCCAGCAGCAGGTGCACAGAAAAACGCTGCGGGAAGTGAAGCACTTTTATACACTTCAGATCGACCGCACGGCAGGTGCGTTGGCCAGTTCATGGGCAGGGAGTGGGCTAAACACAGTTTGCAAGGGCTCAGCGGACGCTGTGGAGACGGGGTGACTGGCCAGTCCTCGAGGAGGCCCCTCGGGCACTAGGACCGGGTCAGTGTCTCACTGTTCCTGCTCTCGCCAGCAGAGGGTGCTGTGTGTCAAGGCTCAACCGGGCCCTGGGAGAGCTAACCATTGTTGGGGAAAAGCAGGATGGATCCACTCACCACCAGGCCGACTGCCCACACACGACTGGGATAGCGGGATAGCGCTGGGCTGTACCCGTCCCAGGTCCCAGCCAACCCGTCACCCCCAAAGCCTCATGGGTGCACGGAGTCCTGGCTCCCTGGGGGCCTGGTCACCTGGCTCACACCCACTCATCCCCTGCAGGACACAAGAAAAACAGTACCCACCACCACCCGCCCGGCATCCTCTCGACCCCTGCACCCCTGCACTGAGACGCACTGTCTGCCTCCGGCCAGAAGGGGGCGCCCCACTGAGCCTGCAGTGGACTCCGGGCCCCCGCTGGGGGCTGGGTTCTGCACCAAGGGTTTTATTTCACAGATCACGTGGCGGTTGGGATGTCCAGTCCTCCCCGGGGTTCAGCCCTGCACTTCCAGCCTCTTGTTCCTCGGAGCAGCCTCTCACCTCGACGAGCCCTGGGAGCAGCGGCGGCAGCAGGTCCAGACGCGCCCCCACGGGCGGGCCACGTCCCCTCGACTTTGGTTGCATCAAAAAACAAGAAGAGAAACTGGGTTTCTGGGACATCCCCATTCACATCGGCTCGGGAGAGACGTGCTCCCCACATCAAGGCACAAAGAAGGAGGCCTCCTGGGGCAGGATGGCGGTGACAGCGACGGTGGCCCGGGTGGGGCCTGAGGCAGGTCGCTGGGAGGGGTTCAGTGGGGGAGTCGAGGAGGCGGCCCGGGGCCTCAGGCGAACTCCCCGAGGAACTGGATGTGGAAGTCCTTCACCCTCTGCAGCACCGTCTTCAGCTTCTCCACGGGAGGGAGGATGGTCATCCTGGGGAGAGAGCAGCGTCAGCCTGGCTGCCCGCCGCCCACAGGGGCAGAGGGCAGAGGGCAGAGGCGCAAACCCCGCAGCTCGGGCCCCCCACCTGCCGCCGGGGGCATGAGGAGGAGCGGGCCAGCTGCCCTGTCCACAGCCAGGGCTCCAGCCCCGACAGCAGCTGGCACGGCACCAGGCACTGTCGAACCGCTGTCTCCTCCCCCCCCCCCCCCCAGTTCCTATACTGCTTTTATCTTTCAAAACATTTTATTATTATTATTGATTTCATAGAGAAACGTCAATGATGAGAGAGAATCATGGATCGGCTGCCTCCTGCACACCCCACACTGGGAATGAAGCCGGCAACCCAGGCCTGTGCCCTGACTGGGAATCGAACCATGACCTCCTGGTTCCTAGGTCAGCCCTCCGTCAGAGCCGCGCCGGCTGCGCTCCTACAATTGTTCACCCAAGTGACACATGCAAACAAAAGCCACAGCCAGGGCAGCATTAGGCCCAGCAGCCCGGCCATCGTGGCAGACCTCCTGGAGCAGACTCACATCTCCCCCGGATACAGACACCCACTCCACCAGAGGGCCTCTAGGTCTCCACCGCAGTCTCTTCCAGGGAGAACCCCGAGGAACTCCCACACCCTCCAGCCCTGGCCGCCCAGGTGAGCCTCGCGCGAGGGGGAGTGGCCAGCCATCAGGTTTGTCCATGGGGCACGCTGCCCATGATCTTTACCGGGTGGAGCCTGGCCCAGGTGCTAACTGAGCTCAGGACGGTTCTTTCTTCAGTGTCTGCCCAGGGGACAGCTGAGGGCCCTGCGCGGAGCAGGTGCCGTCCTGGACGGGCCTGGCCTCTGGGGAACCTGGGGGGCGAGGAGCGGGTCCAGTGCGCTCAGCCCGAGGGCCCATCACACGGGGCCACTGGGAACCTTGCGTTCGGATGCGGGACCTCAGCAGGCCTGTGGGGCAGCGGACGGCACCGCTGAGCACCGATGCTCGATGCGACTGTCGTGGGGCGAACAGGGACAGGGACTAAGGTCAGCCACCAGCAGGAGCATCTTAGATGGTAGGCGCCAGATGGAGGCAGCGAAGGGGCGGGAGGGACGGCCCAGGAGCGACCCTGGCACAGGGCACGGGGCTCAGGGGGCTCAGGGGGCTCGGCAGGACAGTGGGGGTGCGGGGGGCGGGGGGTAGCCCAGGGAGGCCGGGCTGTACGTGTCTCCGTCCCTGCAGCCAGGCTCTGCTGGGCCCTCGGGAGCCGGGGTGGTACCTGAAGTGGTAGGTGCCTTCCCGCTGCCCGAAGCCACTGCCGGGCACCACGCAGACGCCCGTCTCCTCCAGGAGCTTCATGCAGTAGAACATGTCGGGGGCCATGTTGTGGGCCTGCGGGGACAGGGGGCCTCGGTTCACCCGGCTTGGCACCAACACCACCGGAAACGCCAGCCAACAATAGGATCGGAGGTTCCTTCCGTGGCCAGGGCCTCCCCCACCCCCGTCCGAGGCCCGGCCAGACGCTGGGTGCTGCACGGCTGGCGCAGGGAGCAAGGGCCCAGGGGAGGTTTGAGGGCGGAAACACTTGATCCTCCAAGTAGGGCCTGTGGCACCGCCTGAGAACGGTCAGAAGCGGATCTCGGGCCCTCCCGGCTCCCTGAACCCGAGCTGGAATGTGACAAGTGTGCGGAGGGAGGCTCTGGGGCCGATGGCCGGGTACAGGGGACGAGAGAGGGCCTCCGGCTCCCCCAGCCACGGTCACCGCCTCCCACTGGGCCCAGACCAGCACCCCGCCAGCCCGCACAGCAAGCAGGGGCTGGGCCTCGGGACGTCGCCTTCACTCCAAGGGAGCGCAGAGCCCCAGCCCCAGAGCCCCCCGCCCGGTGCCCCACCTGCGCGGCCTCCACGGCTCTGGGGGGCAGGACGATCCGGGGGAAGGCGTACATGGCGCCCTGCAGGGGGTTGCAGCAGATCCCCGGGACTTGGTTGAACAGGTCTTCTGTCAGCTTCGCTTTCTCAGCCAGGTTACTCAGGACGGACTCTTTCTCCTGACGGGACAGAGAGCGGGAGTCAGCACCGACGGCACCGCGTGGCTGCAGCCACCGGAAACGGCCCTTCCTCGCCAGGACCCGGCAGACGTGAGGGCGAGCCTGTGTGCGTGAGCACCGCCAGGTAGCGTCACTTGCTATTGAAAGGGTCCAAATGGCCCGGCTGTGTGGCTCAGTGGTTGAGCATCAACCTATGACCCCGGAGGTCAGGGTTTGATTCCCGGTCAGGGCACAGCCCGGGTTTCGGGCTCCATCCCCAGTGTGGGGCGTGCAGGAGGCAGCCGATCCATGATTCTCTATCATTGATGTTTCTGTCTCTCTCTCCCTCTCCCTTCCTCTCTGGAATCAATGAAAATATTTATTTTTTTTAAAGGGTCTGAATGGACCACTTTGAGCGCTGAGGATGTCTGCTGAGGCCAGAGGCAGGCCCGTGGCCTAGAATCACTGCTGTCCACCCACTCCCCTGGGAGTTTAGGAACAGAATCCCCGGGGCTCTCAGGACACAGTCCTTCTCTCTGGGTGCCCATCGTGGGGCCCACTGGGGAGGGAGAGGAAAGAGGTGGCCACCTCCACCCCAACACTCGCCTGCCACACCCTAAGGCTTCGCCTCTTGTGGGTGCTCCCCACACCCGGAGGAACCACGCGTGTCCCCCCCGGAGAACATGCCCTGAGCACCTGGGCCCTGGCGGGGGCGGGGGTGGAGACAGGCCCCGGGACCCACACTCACCCTGAGGAACTGCTCGAAGGACTCCTCCCCCGGCACCGGGGGGTTCACCATGATGTCCATGGCGGCCTGCCCTGACACGGGCGGGCACAGGCGCACCGACAGCAGCTTCACCAGCTGGCCTTTGATCTCGGGGTGCAGGTTGATCACCTCCATGTAGCCTCCCCGGTAGCCGCACCTGCAGGGAGGGGGGGCAGGAGACGCACTGAGTGCTGTCCACAGGCCGGAAGCTTCCGGGGCCGTCCCTGGAGCTCCTGCCAGGGGAACTCGACGGGAAGTGACATGGGCACACACATAAATTCTTACGAGGAACAAGCACGCTCTCTCTCCCTGAGGTGGAGGCGCTGGGGCGGCAGCCTCAGAGCCAGAGCTGGACCCACATGCTGGGAGGGCAGGGCTGGTCCCCCCCCCGCCTCTGCCCTGGGACTGTTATGTCACAGACACACGCTTTCATCTTGGTTGAGCCTTGTATTTTGGGGCCTCTGTTATAGCAGCTGAGCCTGAACCCCAACTAATACACTAGCCTGGTACAAGAGGGCCCGATTCAGGCCTGGCACCTCTGCACAGGGGGAAGGTCATCCCTGGGGCATCGGCCTGAGGACGTCTGCTGGGCGTTTTGCTGCCTGAAAACAGAGTCAGCCCACAGGAGAGCGGCGCTGAGAGCAAGGGAGGAGGAAGGCAGCACAGCCCCCTGGCGCCTCCCGCCAGGCCAGCTCTCCTCCTGCTCGAGCTGAGGGACCAGGTTCTGTGACTTCGCGCTGAGCGGCGCCAGACGGCACAGGCTCAGGTCCTGTGCAGATACACTGAGATGTATGAGTTTAAAATAAACCATGGCCTTTCAGAACGAGGCCTGCCCATCAGGGCATCTTCTGGGGCCTGGCCGCCCCACCCCCTCGGGACCGACTGACAAACGCAGGCACCAAGGCAGGAACAGGGCCCCCTTCTCCGCTGCACCCGCACCCTCCACCTCAGAGCCCTGCGTGACGACACCCCATCCAACGCTCTCAGAGTCCCTGGCGAAGACGCTTCCCGTCTGACCCCGGGACTAGACTCCCCACGTCCCAGCAAGGTTTCCTTCCATCTGCCCTCAGGCCTGGCCTGGCTGCAGACACACCCCGCACCGGGCTGCCCCCCGACCAGGCTGCCCCCCGGCCAGGCTGTCCCCACACCGGGCTGTCCCCGCACCGGGCTGTCCCCACACTGGGCTGTCCCCCCCGACCAGGCTGCCCCCCCGACCAGGCTGTCCGCCGACCAGGCTGCCCTCCGACTAGGCTGTCCCTGCACCAGGCTGTCCCCGCACCAGGGGCTCCCCCGGGGGACGTGTGGCCTTTCTGGCATCTCAGATCAGCCGAGGCCATGGTTAGGGAGCCCTCACTGTCGGGGGGTTTGGGGGGGCCGGGCAGCGGGAGGCGGGGGGTGGGGGGCACGTACTCGCCCATGTAGCCCTTGGAGGTGGAGTGGAAGGAGGCGAGCTCCACGTTGCTGGAGAACTCGGGCCCCATCTCCGACAGCACCTTCTTGAAGGAGTGGAACCTGCAGTCGGCGGAGTACACGTTGTCCTGGTACACCTGCGGGACAGGGCGCGCTTGGCTGCTTTCCGGGACCAGCAGCGCGGCCCCCAGAACCTTCCAGAAGGAGAGGCCTCGGGCCACACGAACCCCCACCCGGCCTCCAGACCTCCTTCCCACCTTGTGTGACCAGTGACGCGACGGAGGACCCCCCAGCCCGGGCAGGGGCACCCGGGAGTGTGAGGTTCCTTCCTTCCAAGGTCAGTGACGCGAGCAGTTCCCGGGCCTGTCCTGGCCCCTCGCACCTGCGCCCCCAGGAGAGCGAGACCCCCGGCCGCGCCGTACCTCGTCCGCCAGGAGGAAGAGCTTCTCCTCCCACGCGAAGCGGATCACGTCTTCTATGCACTTCCTGCTTTGCACCTGGCCTGGAACCAACAGCCAGAAAGCAGGTTGTGCTGGTTAGAGTGTCCCCGAGTAAGAGCTCCCCCAGTGATGCGGGCGTCACACCCGTTCCCTGTGACCGCGAGGGCCGCCTTCCCTCGTGGCTGTGCCTGATGGGGTGTAATCCACACAGACGTATATGCACATCCGTTATCTGTACAGACGTAGGTACCTGATGCAAAGCAGTACGTCGAGTATGTTCTGTCACAAAGAAACATACCGACACTCTTGTCTGTGCAGGAACATCAAGAATGTGCCTGAAAAGGACGGAGCTGAGCCTCGTGAGCGCACAGTGTGACTCAGCTGGTATTTTGACCTTGAACTGTCTCAGCAATGAAGCAGTGCCTCGGCGAAGGGACCGCCAGGCTTCCTTGAAGCAAGCCCAGGGTTCTGGGATTCAGGGGGTGGGGGGGAGGGCAGCACCCTGGGTGCTCCAGGTGGGTTTCTAGCTGCCACACCCCATCTCCCAGTAGCTGCCTGCGTTTCACACACTCAGACCCCAGAGAGCACAGGGGGCCCTGCCCACTCATCAAGTGACTCCTTGTAAAACCTGCTCACGGTCACACGCACTCACACAGTAAGAAACAGTTATTTCTTCCCGGGAAGCCGGGTCCCCATGGACCCCCTGGCACCTGCACAGGGAAGGCGGGACGCCCTGGGATGCAGCAGGACTTGCAGCCCTGAGGGAGGAGGGACCCGCTGGCTGGGAGCGTGTTGGAAATGCAAATTAGCCCAGCCCAGCCCAGCCAATCAGAGCAGAGCGCCTGGGAGTGGGGGCCAGTGGCTGGTTTCCTTGAGACCGCTGCTCAGAATACTGATGCCCCCAAGACTCTGGGGTGCAGCCTGGCCTGGATTTTAAAAAGCCCCCTTTGTGATTCTAAGGAACAGCCCGGATGGAGGCGCTGCTCCGGAGCCGGAGCAGACACACCGGGACAGCCGGCCGCCCGGTGTCGGAGCTGCAGGGTTCGCGTGGCCCGAGCAGCTAATGGCCCCAAGCAGCAGGTGCCACCGTGAACTCCAGGCGTCCTCGGCCCTGACCCAGTTCATCTCAACCCAGGAGAGGGAGCCCTCGTCCTCGGCACCCGGGCGGCATCCTAATCGGAGCCGGGCCTGCAAAGCCCGCAGCCCAGAGACCAAAACGGCAGGACTGTGCTTTCTGCTTTTTAAGAAAAATATGCAAAATCAGGAGTGATTTTCAGCTTGTTGGAAACAGTTCTTGCTTTTGTTTCTATGTGGCATTTCCTGTTCAGGCCTCCAGGTCCAGGGCAATAGCACCTCCAAGAAACACAAAAACACCCCCCTCGCCCCCCAGCGTTTTTCAGAAAAACAGCCCGAGCCCCATGCTCCGGCTGCGGCACAGGAACCTCGAGGAGGAGGTTGCAAATGCAAGAACAGGATAAAAACCGGCCGGAGCAATAGCACAGCCCCACCCAGGGGAAGGCCACACCAGGCGTGCGGCAAATTGTCGGCGAACTCTTCAGCGCCCAGACGCGGGCGCACCAGCCCCGCTCACCCCACCACCCACCGGCCCCACCACCACCGGCAAGGAAGGAGGAGCAGCCACACCTGTGGGGTTCCCGGGGTTGATGATGCACAGCACCTTGGGGTCACAGTGCTCCTTGGCCTCCCGCACGGCACGCCGCAGCTCCTGCACGTTCAGGGCCCAGCAGTTGTCCTCGTCCAGGTAGTAGTTGACCTGCACGGCGCCCAGCTCGGAGAGGACCGCCGAGTAGAGGGGGTACTGCGGGATGGGGATCATCACCCCCGTCCGCGACTTGCCGCCCCCGGAAACCAGGATCTTCAGGATCGTCTGCAACGGAGACAAATCGCATCATCCAGGGCCACCCCTGCTGACAGCAGATGAGCCAGGGGCCCCCAGCCCAGCCTCTCCCCAGCCGCCCTGGGGAGGGGGCTGCCTCACTTCCTGAGCCTCACTGTCCTCATCTGTAAAGTGGGGTCTGCCGTAGGAATAAGCAAGATCAAAGGCTTTCATGTTCCCAGCACCGTGCCCGCGGAGGAGGTACACGGTTCAAGCCGAGTCAGAGAAAGGGCCACGTCGCCAGAAACGGGGGCTCCCCGAGGGCCCCAGGGTCCCTCCCCCGCTGGACCTGCTGCTGTGTGCTCTGCGGGAAACCGAGGCAGCAGCACCTCAGGCTCCTGAAGGAGGAACAAGGTAAGGACCGCAGCTCCCGGGGTGGGGAGAGAGCAGGGACCAGGAGGCCCACGCACTTGCCCCTCACATGCAAGGCTGCCCTTCGTGGGTGAGCAGCGGCTCACCACCGCCCCCCCCACGTACAGTGATGCCATCGCTCGCGCCGGTGGTCAGGTAGATGTTGTCGGGGTCCGCGGGCACACCGCCGTCTCGCCGGGTGATGTAGGCAGCCACGTCCTCCCGGATGCAGTTAACGCCCTGGCTGGCGCTGTAAGCCCCTGTGAGACACCCAGCGACTCAGTGACCAGGGCCAGTCGGCCATATCCCCACACGCAATTAACAGAGGAGAGGGTTTGGGGGGGCCCGACTCCCACTGCTCTGAGCTCTGGAATCGTGGCGAGCTGTTGAGCCACCTACCTGGGCCTCAGCCACCCACTAACCTACCCACCCACCCTCTGTTCTCCCACCCACCCAGCCACTCACACATCCACCCAATATTCGCTGAAACCTTGGCTTCTAACCAGTGAAATGGTGCCCGTACCTCGGTCACCTGCCCCCTGGGGTTTATACACAGCCTGTGACAGTATCAGTCATGACAGCTGGGATTGCTGTTTTTAAAAAATATATTTGTATTGATTTCAGGGAAAGGGAGAGGGAGAAACATCAATGATGAGAGAGAATCAATGATTGCTGCCTCCTGCACGCCCCACACTGGGGACCGAGCCCCCAACCCAGGCCTGTGCCCTGACCAGGAATCAAACCCGTGATCTCCGGGTTCATAGGTCAACGCTCAACCCCTGAGCCACACCGGCTGGCCGGGCTGGGATTGCTGTTTTATCACCAGTGCCGACACGTGGTCCACCGAGCTGGACAAGGTGCCACCCACAATGAATCGCCTGCCCACCCAGGGCCCGCAGCCCTGACCAAAACCAAGCCCAGGTCCCGGGGCTGCTGGGCATCAGCCCTCCTCCCACCCCGCTGAGGGTCAGAATCGGGGCCACCCTCTACACGCAGTCAGAGACAGGCAACGCCCGTTTCCCATGCCGGGCGTTGGCGCTGCGGTGACTGCTCGGGCTCGGGGTGTCGACTGGGAGGCGACAGAAGGTCGCCGTCTTCCTGCCCCCCGAATTCCCAGGCCCTCGCCCGCCGGCCACCCCGGCTCCTCAGACCTCCTGGCTTTTGCCTTTAGATCTCGTCACGCTCCAACCCACACGGAGCCCCCAAAGCTCCCATCTCGTCCCTGCGGGTCAGTCCTGAAGCCACCGCCTCCCCAGCCCGTCCGGCCTCTAATTCCTCCGTGGCTTCACTTTGTGCCGGGGAACCCGGGCCGCTCCCCGTGCTGAGAACTGTCAGGCGGGGACCACGGCCGCTTCTTCTGTGCATCTCAGCCCGAGCACCTGCCCCCATTGGGCCCCCCCACACCCCTCACCCCGAGGGGCCACCTCTCAGGACCAGCCCGGAAGGTGAGCACAGGGCTCTGCATAAAGGGACAGAGCCCAGGGGGAGCGGAGGGGCATGCAGATGACAGAGAGGCCGAGGTGGCTACGCCCCTGCAGAGCGAGCGTGAGCATCCCTGTCCCACTTTCTGGAACATTTGGGCAAGGAATGGGGCAAAAATAAACAGAAAAACAAACAGGAGATGGGAACAAAGAGCAGAGGCCCAAAGGCCGAGTCCCTCCTCCGCAGGGAAGGGAGAGAGAATGTTATTTTCACATCACGGGGGCCTGGCTCTGGGGAGGAGGCTGGGCAGGGCCGGGCAGGCCAGGGCCAGGCTGGGCAGGGTAGGGCAGGGCTCCCAGCAGAGAGACCCTTAGGCCTGGAGATGGGAACAATGAAGAGTGTGTGAGTGTGTGTGTGTGTGTGTGTGTGTGTGTGTGTGTGGTGGGGGGGGGGCAGTGTTTAGAGGGAGGTACCATCANCCCCCCCCCCCCCCCCCCCCCCCCCCCCCCCCGGGGAACCATGGAACCGGCCAAACGGGGGGCCGAGGCCTGTGGCAAGCTCTATCCTTCCCCAAAAACGGACCGCCGGCCCCCAGGCCATGCCGGATGAGCAGGGGGCACTGAGCCTCCATCCGCCCCCTCCTGTGGCTGAGCCAGGCACTGGTTAAACCGTCGGCTGACGGAGGGCTATGTCCACATGGGCTCCCAAGGCTCACCCCACATCCAGCCGAGGTGGGTGGGGGACCTCCAGCCTGCCCACCCACCACAAGCTGGCATGTACCCCCTCAGCCCGCAAACAGGAGGCTCACAGCCGGACGACAAGAGGACCCAGCCACCCCCCACGCTCACCCCCGCGCACACCCCTCGGCCCAGGCCCAGAACACTGGTTCACTGCCCCTCGCCCTCCAGGCCCTGCAGGGGCCTCACCCAGGCTGTTGCCACCGCAGGCCTGCAGGATCCGCCGGGCTCGCTTCTTGGCATCTTCGGGGAAGCTGGGGCTGTCCAGCAGGTTTGGGTAGGTGCACAGCGCCATCACCTGGGGAGGGGGCACTTGGTGACCTGGGCCGCCACGGGAGGAGCCGGGGACAGGAGGCTGCTGCTCAGCCCCCAGCCCCAACGCAGCCATACAGGCCAGTGGCTCGCACCAGCCCCCTCTCCCCCCTGCCAGGCAACAAGAACTCGGGGTTTCTTGGGCAGGAGGCCAGGGCTGAGCAGGCAGCACAGACCCCCTCCCGACGCCCAGCCTGAGCCCCCATCCCTGTCCCCGGGCCACCCCCCTCCTCACCATCACCCCTTTCCTGGCCTGAACAGAAGAACAGCTCAGCTTTCTGTCTCTGAAACAGAAACCCACCCTAACCTCACAGATTAAGAGGATGAAGCAAGGAAATGTTTGCCAAATGGCCAGTAAACCCAGCTGCGGGGCAGGTCCCAGCGGGAGCGTAGGAGCTGGGTCAGGTGCGCTGAGGGGCGCGTGGCTCTGACTCCAGCTGGGCAACCTGGAGCCCGGCTTCTCTGCCTTTGGGGGAAACTGACCCGGCCTACCCCTCCCAGGGCCCTGCGGGGAGCTGGGGGGCTGGAGGGGCCTCCACTAGCCCTGCAGGCCAGGGTCTGGAAATGCCAGTCCGCCCCCAAAGGCTGAGACCACAGGCACATATGCTGCTGGAGCCCCAGGGGTACACTCCCCAGGGGAGACCCTCTGCTGGGCCCCACCCCTCCAAACCCCCGTGCTTCCAGGGCAACCAGGACCCCGACCTCCTCAGCCTCGACCTCCCAGGGGAGCCAGCCCGTTTGGGCCGATCCATTGCCCTGTCCTGGCCCAGCTGATGTGCAGGGGCAGCCTTGTGGGAGCTCCCTGCAGACCGAGCCTCCCCGCCCCCACCCCCCACCCAGACAGCAGGGCGGGGGAAGGGGAACCAGGGTGTCCAGCTCCCCGCCCGCCCCACCTGAACCAGAAGCCACACGAGGAGCATGTCTGGCTCCCACACGGGCTCCGATTCCTTGTGGGGAAAGCGCCAGCCCCAGCTGGTCTCGGCCTCGGTCCCGGAGACCCCACGGCGTCTCCCCTCTCCCACCCGCCCCACAGCTCTGGCCCAGGCATCTCTGTGGCTGGCACGGGGTGAGCTTGCCAAAGCCACCGGGGCGGAGCCAGTCCTCACCTGGGAAGCCCCGCTACCCCCCACTTTTCCAATGCCCTCGCCAGCCAAGCTCCAAACTCAGCAACCAGGACCCCACCCTGGGCAGAGCCTCCCTGGGACCTGGTCCTCCAGAGCAGCCTCCCACCCCCCGGGCTCGGGGATTTCAGACAACCATGCAAGGGGCGGGGCTGAGGGAGAGACCCAGGGACAGTGGGCGCTGGAGGGGCCGCTACTTCACGGGCACCCCCGTGGGCTGCTGGTGCCCGCCTCGTCCTGAGGGGCTGGCCAGGTGGCCCTCCCAACCTGTTCCCGCCCCCCCCCTCGGCCTCCGAGGGCTCGCTCACCTGGCGGAGAAAGGTGATTGGCTGCTGGCCCATGGCCTGGGCGTCCCCGATGTTGGCACGGATGACCTCGGTGAACGGCTTCTTGATGCCCTGAGCGGACAGAAGGCCGCAGCTGGTTACAAGAGCCTCTTGGACGCTGGATTTCCAAGGCCGAAGCAAGGATCCCACGGACAGTTACCAGCAGCCCTATTCCAGCCTCACCAGGCGCCGGGCACAGTGCCAAGCCCGGGATCGGCCTGGTCCCACTGAACGGGCACCACCAGCCCATGAGGGAGAATTAGCATTACCCTCACTTTACGATGTGGACTCCTGAGGCTTCAAAGGCTGCAGACACGTCCCCGAGGCCACATAACAGTAAACACAGGCCTGGGGTTTGCAGCCAGACCCACCATGAGCATTCTCCTTAACCACACGCTCACCATCCCGCCCTCCCACCCCCACCCCCGCCTTTCCAAAAAGGCCACAAGAACCATCCTGTCCTGCCAGAGCCCCCGGGAGGCAGCTGCAGACCACAGCCCAGGGCGGCCTCAGAGCCAGATCTGAATGAGGGAGGCCAAGGTCAGGGAGAGGACCCCGCAGCCCCAGTAACAGGCCAGGGACTGCGGCCGCCCCTCCCAGAAGATGCCCGTCAGCAGGGAGCGCTCAGGGTCATTCCCTGGCAACCTTGGCTTTGCAGAATGAACATGGGCTGATTTTCAATTTAGAAAAACAAAAAACATCGGGGAAGAAGAGACTGGCTGAGGAGCAAAATCAAGGCCAAGGCCAGAGCACAGAAAACAGATCCCAGAGAGCGGAGGAGCCCGCCGGCCGCTCAGGGGTTGGGCAACGACCTGTGAGCCAGGAGGTTGAGGTTCGATTCTGGTCAGGGCACAGGCCCGGGTTGTGGACTCGATCCCCAGTGTGGGGCATGCAGGAGGCAGCCGATCCATGATTCTCCCTCATCATTGATGTTTCCATCTCTCCCTTCCTCTCTGAAATCAATAAAAATATATTTTTCTAAAAAGAGAGCGAAGGAATCAGAGACCCCGGTGAGGACACCACGGGGGTGACAAGCACACGGGGTCTGGACGGAGGGCAGCGGGGACCTGGAACCGTGGGGGTGCCGCCCTGCTGCCTGGCACTCCGCTCAGCCTGGGAGAGTGAGAAGAACCAAAAGGTTCAAGGCCCTCCCGGGGCAACTGCAGCGATCATCTGAGACAAACAGGGTGAAGATCTCCTGGCAGCGCCTGGACCTCACCATTTCACAAAGCTGCCAGGAGCGAGGTTGCCAGGCCCCGGTGGAGGGAGAAGGCCGCGGGGCAAGGCGGTGGCAGTGCCCAGGGGTGACCGGGTGGGAGGCCTGAGGCACCCGCAACACACATGCTAAAGGTAGGAGACGATCACTTTAATACTGGCCTTTCCCCCATTTCTCACAATGTGTGAACAAAAGCAACTCGAGAAAACTTTCCTTTAAAAAAAAAAATTTTTTTTTTTATTAATTTCAGAAAGGAAGGGATAGATAGAAACATCCACGATGAGAGGGAATCATGGATCAGCTGCCTCCTGCACGCCCCCCACTGGGGATCGAGCCCACAACCCCGGGCCTGTGTCCTGACCGGAATCGAACCATGACCTACTGGTTCATAGGTGGACGCTCAACCACTGAGCCACACTGGCCGGGCAAAACTTTCCCTTTTTAAATCAATAATATACACCTTACGTAAAAAACAGTGGGCTTGCCAAAACCGGTTTGGCTCAGTGGATAGAGCGTCGGCCTGCAGATTGAAAGGTCCCGGGTTCGATTCCGGTCAAGGGCATGTACTTGGGTTGCGGGCACATCCCCCGTGGGAGATGTGCAGGAGGCAGCTGGTCGATGTTTCTCCTCCATCGATGTTTCTAACTATCTATCTCTCTCCCTTCCTCTCTGTAAAAAATCAATAAAATATATTAAAAAAAAAAAAAAAACAGTGGGCTTATGGCAGTGGTCGGCAAACTCATTAGTCAGCAGAGCCAAATATCAATAAGACAACGATTGAAATTTCTTTTTAGAGCCAAATTTTTTACTTAAACTATATAGGTGGGTACATTGTTATTAGTTAGGGTACTCCTAAGGCTTAGGAAGAGCCACATTCAAGGGGCCAAAGAGCCACATGTGGCTCGAGAGCCGCAGTTTGCCGACCACGGACTCACGGGATGAAAGCAGCTGCCAATCAAGTGTTCCCGACCCTCCTTCCCACCGCTCAGCCCCTCCCCCATAGAAATTCTCCAGGGGCTTCTGGAGGAGGGCACCCCAGAAATGACCTTCGCAAGCAGGGCCTGACACGTCTCCAAAAGCCATGTTTCTGGGGGGAAGGGGCCTCGTCATCCCCTGGTGCCCTTCTGCCGAGTCCCCGGGGCTGGCCAACACGGAGGCTGTCCCGGGGGCACAGAGAAGGAGGCACAGTGTCCCGAAGGCCAGCGGGGCGTGGCGCTGCCCCTGCTCCGGGACTGGGCCACGGGACTGGGCCACGGCACTGGGCCACGGGTGAGAGGAGGCGCCCAGAGACCGGCTGCCGGCCTGCGGCCTCAGGGCCCATCTCACAGGCGCAGGCGGGAGCCAAGAAGGCTGGGACAGGAGTGGCCAAGGCCACGGTGCAAAGGGACAGGCTGACACACCCCCAGGCGCAGGCCAGGGCTCCTGGCGAGGCCCCTCTGTCAGCGGCTGAATCGTCCGGCCCCTGAACGCAGGTGATCCCCATGGCGTGGACACGGCCCATTCTTCCGCAGGGAGTCACGTTCTGGGCCGGGAACCAGCACAGCTGTGGGCGCTCGGCCAGCCCGTGCGGGGAGAATAATGCCTGGAACCGGGCCTGGGCCTGGGCCTGCGCCAGCCTTGCCCTCCCCGGCACGGCTCAGCCAACCAGGGCCTGGGAACACCAGGCACCTCCTTTCTCGGGCCCAGGGGCTACGATGGATGGGGATGGGGGTGGGGGTGGGAGCCAGCCTGCCCAGCCAAGGGCCGCCATACAGGACACTGTTCTGGGCTGACTCCGGCCCACACTGCCTCATCCAGGCCTGGCGGGCACACCAAGGCCTCCGCCTCCACCTCACCCCCGGGACCGGCCAGGCCAGCAGGTAGCATCCCTGCCCCTCGAGCCCACCTGCACCCACCCTGCCCAGCTGCCTCGCTGTGGACACTCAGGTGAGTTCTACCCACGGGGCTCCCTTCCCACCCTTCGGCCTGAGCAGCGATGGGAGCAGGCAGCCGACGGCTTGCACCGAGTGTCGGTGGGGAGGAGTTAACAGAGGTGTCACGGGCTTTCTCACGGGCCCAGTGTCACCTTGAGGGTCAAGGGGGACGGTGTTGAGTCCTACATGACACATTTCTTTCTTTTCTTTATTTTTGTGAACCCTCACCTGAGGGTATTTTTCCATTGGTTTTTAGAAAGGGCGGAAGAGAGGGAGGGAGGGAGACAGAGAGAAACATTGATGTGAGAGAGACACGTCAATTAGTTGCCTCCCACATGTGCCCCAACTGGGACCGGGGACTGAGCCTGGAATTGAACCCAGGACCCTTCAGTCCACAGGCCAACGCTCTATCCACTGAGCCAAACCGGCCGGGGCCAAATTTCCTTCTTTTAAAGTCACTGCTAACTGGGAAGGAAATGACCCATCGATTTCACCACCTGTGCTGGCCCCCGGCTTCCAGCCTCGGTTCTCAGCTGCTGCAGGCCCAGCCCGGGGGCATCTGAGGTTACCTGCTACACACCCTGATGTCGCCAGCAGTGACCGCTCTTCCCTCTGACCAGGGACTGACTAGGGATGTTCTGCCCCAGCTGGGACTTAACAAACAACCCCCCCTCCTCACCCCCCACGCCCAATACAAAGCCGGAAGGACAGGAAGGCAAGGGACGGAGAGGAGGCTGAGGAAGGGCTGACGGATCTTCAAACATCGCTGCCGGCAGCTTTTTTTTAAGTGCTGCTCCCAGTGAACACGGAACAAACAAATCCCCCACTCTCCACGCCCAACACAAAGCCGGAAGGACAGGAAGGCGAGGGACAGATGGAGAAGAAGGCTGAGGAAGGACCGAGAGCTTCAAACTCCGCTCCCTGCAGCTGTTTTTAAAGTGCGGCCCCCAGTGAACGCCGACGGGTCCTTCCCTCGGAGGTACCGCCAGGAGAAGGAGAAACAGCCCCACACAGACGGCAGGAGGAGGATGCTCCCTTCCACAGGCACCGCACTGCCCTCCGCCCTCGGCCCCCTGAGCGTGCTCCGTGCCCACCGCAGAAGCGGAAAGGCCGGGACTCGCCAGGGGAGCCACCCCAACGCCAACACCGGCCCCGCATGCAGCCAGTGGCCTGTGTGCAGAGCACCTGCAGACGGAGGGGTGCAGAGGCCTCGGTAGACAAAGCTGTGAGGCTCACCCCAATCACCCTCCTCCCTACACATCCTTGCCCATCCCGTCTAGAACCAAGGGGAACCGCTTATAACAAGTCCAGCTTTCATCACTACAGTTCAGAGCAGAACTGGAGAAACCAAAGTGGGGCCAAGCCAAACCAAAAAAAAAAAAAGGCGGGGAATCCAGGGCGCTCTCAGAGGGGCGCCACTGAAGCCGGCACAGTGCAGAGGCTGTCTCCAGAATGAGGGGTTGGGGGGGCTGTGCTCGCCTGGCCGGGCTCTCTCGCCAGCGCCAAGAGCCAGGCGCCTAGGACCCAACAAAGGAGAAGGGACGAGCCAGCGAGGGCACTAGAAGCTGTAGGTGGACAGAGAGAACGGCTCAGTTCACGCAGAGGTAGGGCATGGGGTGTGGGGCGTCTGTCCCAGAAATCATAGCGAGTTTCTGGCTCCAGTGACCAAGAGATGTGTTCACCTGCAACCATCGCGCCTTACCCCACGGGAAACCCTTCCTGGTCCCGCCTTCACCCCCAAACTTGGCACCTTAGAAGCCTGAGCCCAGCACACACGTGTCTCACCCATCTCGTCTCCCTCTGCCCAGCAACTCTCCAAACAGCACCAGCCCCTCCCCAAGTGCCCAGACCACCCCACCTGCTCCAGGCTTTGCTCACAGCCCCTCTGTCTGCTGAGAAGTCCCCCTGACCCTTTAAGGACTGGGGGAGGGGGTGATCCCAGAGGACAGAGCGGCTGTCGGTCTGGAGACAAAGGTAGAGTCCCTTCCTGTCCCAACCGCCCTGGGGCACTAGGACTTCCTTCTAGGAGCCTACACCCAAGTTGGAATTTAGCAAAATGCAGAGATAACCCCTGACCCCAGCCAGCTCTGGAGCCAGAGAAATCAGCTGGGAAGTGATAAACCTTGAACAACGTAACCTCAGCTGTGTGGTGACAGGGAGATGGTTATCACTGCAGCCTGCCAGGTACCAGCCAGGGGCAGGGCAGCCGTAACCTGCGTGCCCCGCCCAGCCCACGCCCGGCCCACCTCCGTGGGCCCACCTCCGGGCCAGGGAGGGCCAGAAACCAGACCCCGCCAGCCTTCGAGCCAGCTTCAAACTTGGCCCTGCAGGGAGCCAGAGGGAGTCGCTGACGCTGGCTTGTCCAGCTCACGGTTTTGCGTCAGCAGAACTGGGTGTCCCGAGCAAGGTGTCTGCAGGCCAGGAGCTCATCCAGCCCCCAAAGGCCGCGTGGGAATGGGGACCCAGTGTCTCGCCCGCCAAGGCCTCCTGCCTGGGGACACCTAGTGATCCGCTGCCTCTGAGAGCAACATCCAGGAACCTCCCCACCCCCATTCCGGGTCAAACCATCTTGTTCAACTCTCTTCAACTCTTTCCTACAAACCGTGGCGCGTTTACCCTGTGACATGCCCCTCCCACGCCCCCTCACCAAGTCCACCCTCACGCCCACGCCAGCCACCTGGCCTGTCCCGGGGCAGAAAATGACTCCTGGGCGGGTGGTCACTTGACACGCAGCTATGAACTAAGCCAAGATCCCAGCCAGCTGGCCCCCAAGACGAAGAAAGTCCCTACCAAGCCCCAAAGGCCCATCTCCGACTCCCCGACACCTCACTGTGGGGTGGCTGTGTCCTCCGACAAGAACAAACTATGGCTGCAGATCAAGGTCCCAGAGGGGGCCTCGGCGGGGAACTAACTAGGCAGGGCCCCCTCCGGCCCCTGCTCTTGTCAGGGACTCACTACGGAAGGACCCAGAAGGTCTCAGACATGGAGAGAGCACTAGACTGGGGCACAGCCCTCTCCTCCTCCCTAGCGACCGCCTTCCCACCCCCACCTCCCAGCACCCCATCGCGGCCCCTCCGCTGCGCTTTCTCCAAAGGACGCATTCAGGCTCCGCACCTCTGACCTCGCCCCTGCTGGTTGTTGTCTCTCTACCCCCGCCCCCCAAGGATCTGGATTCCAGGCGAGGAAGGCAGCCCCCTAACTTGCAGCGCCAGGCACAACGCGGCTCAACAAGTGACCCGCCTCCGAGGGCCTGACTATGCAGAGTGCGGGGCACTGGTGGGTGAAGGGGTGGGAGGAGGGCATTGTCTTGTTCAAGTCGAGCCGGGCCGAAAGCCGGAGCCGCGGCGGGGGAGGGAGGAAGTCGGGCGCGCGGGCCCCGGCGGAGGACAGCTGCTCCGCGCCCCCATCGCGCCCCCCAGCTCCGCGCCCCATCGCGCCCCGGGCCCGCGCTCACCTTCTGCAGCTCCAGCTCGATCTCGCCCGCCTTGAGCACGATGGGTCCCCGCACCGCGTACTCCACCGCCTTCACCCGTGGGTTCATGGACTCGAGCGTCAGGATGCGCTCGCGCCGGCTCCGCTCGGGCCGCACTTGGAGCTCAGCCGGGGCCTCGGCGGCCGCGCTGCTCAGACATCGGCCCCAGGGGCCCGGGGTCCGGAGGCAGCAGCCCCGCCGGACCAACGCCGCCGCTCGCTGCATCGCGCACCCGCACAAAGAAACCTTGGCACAAAACAAAAAAGGAAAAAACACGTCGCTCACAGCCCAGGGCGGGCACCCAGGAGTCGGCCCCCAAGCCCGGTCAAACGATCGGGCTCAGGGAGCGTGTGCCCATCCCCCGGCGATCGGACCCTCCACGCGCCACCGCGGAGCCAAAGCGCCGCACAACCGGGGACTGCAAAGGCTGTGCCCAGTGCATGCATGCAACGTGCCTGTCGCCGCCTGGCACCCCTCGCCGGCCGGCGCCGCTAGCGCGCGAGTCTCCAGCTGCTCTCAGTCTCCGGCGTCCGCTCCCGCATCCCAGCGCCAGGCGTCCTCACCGCCAGGTCCCCCGCGCTCGCACACCCACAGCCCGCGGGTCCGCCCCGGGCTTCCCGCTGGCCCCTGGGTTTTGTAGTTCCCCAGGGTGTTTCTGGAGCATGTGTGGAGGGCTGGCTGAACTACAAGTCCCATAGTGCACCGCGCTGGTCTGCCTGATGAGGGCGGGACGGAGGCGGGCGCTGGAGTCTGGCTCAATCCGGGGCTGAGCGGGCAGGAGTCGGGGTCTGGCTCGGCCCCCGGCGGGGGCCTAGCAGGGCCTCGGCGCGTCCCGAACTTCTGTGAATGTAAAGCTGTTTGCAGATTCTCCCTGGAGGCGCGTCTCCCCCAAACCCCCGACCCCTGCAAGGACGCCCGCTGAAAGGTGGTGCAGCCCTGCCCCGGGGTTTCATCATCCTGGTGGCAGCGGCTGGTGGGAAGTGGTGGGTAGAAGTTCGGGACTGGACTGCCTGCCACTCTTACCCCTTCTGAACGTGGGGTTCCTTGTGGGCAAAACGGAGATGTGCCCACAAGCCTGTGAGGGTGGGTGGGAGGATGGGCAGACCCGCACCTGGCATAGCACGTGGTCGGGCTTCAGGCCCCTCCGTCGGAGCTCTCCCCGCCTCCATGACCCCTTTTTATCTCCTTCCACGCATCGGACATGATCTTGCTCAGATACTTTTTACTGGCTTACGGTCCTCCTCCACGGAAGCTCCAGATTGGCTGGGGCAGCGCGTTTCCTGGTATGACCGCCCCTCTAAGGGTTTCCAGCACGTAGTAGCCGCTCTAAATGTTGGCTGCAGAATGAATGCTTAACACAGGGTGGATTATTTTTACATTAATTTCAGAGAGGGAGAGAGGGGTAGAAACATCAATGTTGAGGATCATTGATCCATTGATCGGCTACCTCCTGCACGCTCCACACTGGGGATCTGAGCGAGCCCACAACCCAGGCCTGTGCCCTGATCGGGAATCAAACCGTGACCTCCCGGTTCATAGGTCCATACTCAACCACTGAGCCACGAGGGCCTGGGGGTGGCTGTTGTTTTTGGCAAAGGGGGGGGGGGGGGGGGGGGGGGGGGGGGGGGGGGGGGGGGGGGGGGGGGGGGGGGGGGGGGGGGGGGGGGGGGGGGGGGGGGGGGGGGGGGGGGGGGGGGGGGGGGGGGGGGNGCCCCCCCCCCCCCCCCCCCCCGCTCACCCGGATCCGTGCAGAGCCGGAGACACCAGGTCTGAGAAACCCACTCCCCAGCGAGGATGTGGGAGAACTCACTTACCTGTCGAAGCCTCAGCTTCTCTACCCGCAAGTAGATTGCACAAGTGACCTTCAGGCCCTTTCCCCTCTGGAAATTCTGTGCCTACACCAGCTCCTGCCCAGCCTCATCTCAAAGGCCAGCCTCCAGGTGACTGGGGGAGCTTAGCATTTCTAAGAACTCCACAGCCATTCACGTCATGTTCTCACCCGCTCTGCCCACTTAGGGAGACACACATCCAGCCACTCCCCGCTACCTCCACCTCCAAAACACACGTAACCTTGGCCTGCAAATGACCAAAGCTCAGGCCCTCACTGCTCGCCCGAGGGTCAGTGCACTTCCTGCTGCCCTACCCCCAGCAGAAGGGACAAGGGAGCCGGGAGGCGGGGCGGGCTTAGGTGGGGGAGTACACATTCATTTGCACAACTGTGTTCACCAACGTGCAGCACACAGCCCGTGACAGCGGCTCCCACGTCATCACTGTAGGACACAAGTTGGTGTCCCCATAATATCCTTCGCCCACCGGTCATGGGCGCAGGAGAAGAGCGCTCCCTTGCCTACTTGTGAGCCACACCTGCCAATCGGCAAAGCACGGTCTGGCCTCTCCCTGCATGTGAACCTGGCAGACCTCAGTGAGGAAGAAAAGGCAGGCACTGTCCCCATCTTACAGGCGAGGCTCTAAGAGGGTGAGCGACTTGTTCGGGTAGCACCGTTAAGTGTAGAGCAGGGACCGAGATTCCTGGCCCAGGGCTGCAGCCCCTACACACAGGGACCAGGCTCCCTGGGCTGGGCATTTGGGTTCCCCGTTGCAATGCGCTGAGCCCTTAAAGGCTTGGGGTGGTAGCTGTGGGGATGGATGGGGCAATAGTGTGATCTTTGTCCCGGTTTTGCCCTCCAGAGCAGGTAGGGGTGGGGCAGGAGGAGGCTCCTAAATATATACATATATTTTTAAATATATCTTTATTGATGTTAGAGAGGAAGAGAGAGAGTGAGAAAGAGAGAGACATCAATGATAGAATCATGGCCCTGACCGGTTTGGCTCAGTGGATAGAGCATCGGCCTGCAGACTCAAGGGTCCCGGGTTCGATTCCGGTCAAGGGCATGTACATTGGTTGCGGGAACAGCCCCAGTGGGGAGTGTGCATGAGGCAGCTGATCGATGTTTCTAACTCTCTATCCCTCTCCCTTCCTCTCTGTAAAAAAATCAATAAAATATATTTTTTTTAAAAAATGATAGAATCATGGATCGGCTGCCTCCTGCACGCCTGACCCCGGGGATTGAGCCTGCAACCCGGGCCTGTGCCCTGACTTGAATCAAACTGTGACCTCCTGGTTCAGAGGCCATCGCTCGACCACTGCGCCATGCCGGCGGGTGAGGCTCCTCAATAGGAAAGATGACACCCGATCGGAAGGATCCTGAGTTCCTCCCTGGGAATGGAATGAGCCTCACACACACAACCAGCTCCCAAGGCTCCTGCAGCTCGGAGAGTCCCGTATCCGCAGGACTGCGCTCCGTGCTCCGGAACACACTGTCACCTGGCTGTTTAGGGGCTGCGGTGAGTCAGGAAGACGGCCCCTCCCTGCACAGAGGGTAGAGTTTCTTAGGGCCAACAGGTATCAATTAGATAATCGCACCCATGACGGGTCATTCCTGTGATAACTGCTGGGAGGAGAGGAGGCGAGTTTTATGGCAGCTCAGAGCCCAGAGTCTGAGCAAAGGTTTCCCTTAGGAAATGTCAGCCGTGAGGCTGCCCTGAGGCCTGGCAGGGGATGTGGGCAGCAGCACATCAGGGCCTGTGCCCTCCCCAGTCAGGGGAGAGCTTGCCTCCATCCAGGGTGGTGCAGTGGGCATTCGGCCTCCGCCGGCCAGTGCCACCTCCCCTGCACGGGCCCACCCTGCCTGAGGTCACCATCATGCCCGAGCTGGAGAAGTCTGCTCAGTGCTGAGCGAGACTTGGGACTTGGCCTAGTCAGTTCGCTCAGTGGCTAGAGCATCAGCCTGTGGACTCAAGAGTCTCAGGTTCGATTCCCGTCAAGGGCACATAACTCTACTACTACCAGTTGATGTGTTTCTCTCTCTCTGTCTTGTCCCCTCCACTCTCTCTAAAAATTAATGGAAAAATATCCTCGGGCGAGGATTCGAAAATAAGTAAATAAAATAAAGCCCCGCTTTAAAAAGAAAAGACTCAGGACCTGTTAGCGCCGTCTTTGCCCCAAGGCTTCCCAGAAGGCTGGTCGGCTCGGGCAGGCCTGCCTCAGGTTCTGCCCCTGCCCCATCCTGCTTCCTCCCACCCCCTCCCACCTCCTCCCCAGGGACGGGCCCTAGGGTCCATCTTGCACCCCACGCTCCATCTCGCTCAGTGGTGAGGCAGACAGCACCCCAGGCCAGGGAGCCCCGAAGGCCTGGGATCTGAGGGGCAGACAGAGAGGGAGGGGCAGGTCAGAGGTGAGCGGTGTTGGGACAGGCAGGTTGGGTCCTGAAGGTAAGAATTTTGGTCTTGCCCTGGCCGGGTTGCTCAGTGGTTGTCCTCCATACACCAAACGGTGACGGGTTCGATTCCTGGTGTGGGCTCATACCCAGTTTGTGGGTTCGATCCCCGTCAGGGTGCATACGGGAGGCAACCAATGGATGCTTCTCTCTCGCATCCATGTTTCTCTCTCCCCCCATTTCCTCTTTGTCTAAAACCAGCGGTTCTCAACCTGTGGGTCGCGACCCCTTTGGTGGTCGAACGACCCTTTCACAGGGGTCGCCTAAGACCATCCTGCATATCAGATATTTACATTACGATTCATCACAGTAGCAACATAACAGTTATGAAGTAGCAACGAAAATAATGTTATGGTTGGGTCACAACATGAGGAACTGTATTTAAAGGGCCAGGAGGTTGAGAACCGCTGGTCAAAGCCAATAAAACATCACCTTGGGTGTCTGGCCAGACTGTTAGGGAAGGAAAGAGCCAGGAGAGCTCAGGAAGCGAAGTGTCACATTTGTTCCCAGAGCCAGGCCCCGCACCTGAGCCACCGCAGGGAGGGGTGGGGGGTGGGAGAAGGTGGGTCCCAGGAAGCGAACGACCCCCTTTGTGAATTCCATACCGAGAGGCAGAAACACGCCAGGCGCCCACTCGGCGTTTCCTGGAACCTGTCCTTAGCGGGCTCCCTAAACAGGAACGCTCACCCCCCAGCTAAGGTTATGCAGTTGCACGACTTGCCATTGAACCCTCACTATTTTAAAGTTCATTGTTAGTTATGTGAATAATTTACAAATGTGCTCCTTTCTGAGATGAACATAGAAAAGGCTAAAGTCCTCCCTGGCCAGCCGCTCTCCCGGCCATTTTTCAACGCCTGGCTGACTTCGCCCCGTCTCCCACCACCGTCCGGCTCGTGACCCCCTTCCCTGCTGAGGGAGCACTTCAAGTCTCTTGCACATTAGCCAGCGTGGACCCTGGCTGGTGTGGTTCAGTGGGTTGAGCGTCGTCCCGAGAGGCCGCTGGGTCAGTCCCTGGCCCTGACAATCCACGTGCCCGGGTTTCAGGCTCGAGTCCTGGAATAGGCTGTTACCTCCAGGAAGCTGACCTTCTGCGCCTGCTGTAAATTGCTCTGCAGTTTGTCAGCCCTGGGCCTCGTTTCCCCATTCCACTTGTCAAGGCCTCTTCCTAGCCTCCTGCGGGCCTCGCTTCCTCATCTGAAAAGTGGGGGATGGTAGCACCCCCATAAGGTTGTTGTGACAGTAAATTGATTCAGTGTGCACAAAACACGGTGCCTGGTGTGGGCAAGGCCTAGGTACGTCTCTGTCATTCTTGAAAGGGGTAGGTCCTGAGCAGAGGCTAGGGCGCGTGCGCCCACAGTCCGAGTATTGAACAAAGGGCTGCTTTTAAAAAATACTAATAATTGTATTCATTTCAGAGAGGAAGGGAGAGGGAGAGGGAGATAGAAACATCCATGATGAGAGAGAATCATGGATCAGCTGCCTCCTGCACGCCCCCCACTGGGGATCGAGCGGGCAACCCCGGGCATGTGCCCTGACCGGGAATGAACCGTGACCTCCTGGTTCATCGGTGATGCTCACCGGCTGAGCCACGCCGGCCAAGCCAAATGAAGGGCTCCTTTGCCTGCGGCTGTGAATCAGCTCACCCCTGGTCACGTGGAGTGAGAGGCGCTCCCAGGCCTGGGTATCTTGGTGCTGGGGGTGTGGCTCCCATTGAGGATCTCTGGGGTGAGGCCCTGCCTGCTGAGTGGCACGGAAGACCACCATCCTTAGTGAGATCTGATTCACAGACTCTGTCCTAGAACTTTAGCCTCTGATCCAGGACTTCACCGCCAGCCTGTGACGCACCCTGATTTCTTGATGAGTCATTTACAGCAGCTCTGCACAGCCAGGGGCTGGAGAGGGGCAGTGGGGAGGAACCCGGATTGAACTTTCTTTCTAATGCATAACGCTGTCTTCATAAATCTCAGGTCGAAAACAGGGTGACTCACCGGAGCCTGGAGAACAGGAGCTGAGTGTTGAATTCCCGCGGCCCCGTCTCAGCCTGGCATCCAAGGGCCCTCGCCCGCTCTCTGAGTGGCAGCGCCTGCAGCCAATGGCCTGTGGGGCCCGGCACATGTTATTCTGCACAGACAGGGTTACATAAACCTGCCCGTTTTAATGTAATTTCCTTCTCCCTTTAGTTCTTTTGTGTGGCTTTGGGAGTCTGTGTGGGCTCCCAGTGAGGCCTACCCCTGGCTGGCTTCATTCTCTGTTTTAACAAAAACCTGTCGAGCCCCGGCCTGTAGCTCAGTTGGGTAGTCAGTTGGTAGGCACATGTCCCAATACACAAGGCTGTGGGTTCCATCCCCGGTCAGGGCACAGACAAGAGTCAACCAATGGCCGAAACCGGTTTGGCTCAGTGGATAGAGCGTCGGCCTGCGGACTCGGGGGTCCCAGGTTCGATTCCGGTCAAGGGCATGTACCTGGGTTGCGGGCACATCCCCAGTAGGAGATGTGCAGGAGGCGGCTGATCGATGTTTCTCTCTCATCGATGTTTCTAACTCTCTATCTCTCTCCCTTTCTCTCTGTAAAAAATCAATAAAATATATTAAAAAAAAAAAAAAGAGTCAACCAATGAATGCGTAAGTAAGTGGAACAACACATCGATGCTTCTCTCTCTCCCTCAAATAAAAGAAAAAAGAAAAACCCATTGATTGCAATGACGTTCCCCCAGGCATTCGCACATTTACTGAGGGCTACAGTGTGGCAGCCGCCCTGCCAGGTGCTGATGGAATCTGACAGCTGGTCCCCAGCCTTTTAAACTAGTGCTTTGTCCAAACATACATTCTTCCTTTGACACCACACCCCTTCCTTCCTTCCTTCCTTCCTTCTTTTCTTTTCTTCTTTTTTAAATATATTTTTATTAATTTCCGAGAGGAAGGGAGAGGGAGAGAGAGAGAGACATCAGTGATGAGAGAGAATCATGTATCAGCTGCCTCCTGCACGCCCCACTCTGTGCCCTGACCGGGAATCAAACCCTGACCTCCTGGTTCATAGGTCCACGCCCAACCACTGAACAACACCAGCCAGGCTCTTTCTTTATTTTTTTTTAAATATATATTTTATTGATTTCTAACAGAGAGAAAGGGAGAGGGATAGAGAGTTAGAAACATTGATGAGAGAGAAACATTGATCAGCTGCCTCCTGCACACTCCCCATGGGGATGTGCCCGCAACCAAGGTACATGCCCTTGACCGGAATCGAACCTGGGACCCTTCAGTCCGCAGGCGATGCTCTATCCACTGAGCCACACCAGCCAGGCTCTTTCTTTTAAAGAAAGTCATTGGCTTAACCAAAAGCCCGCATTCCTGCATGGTGACCCCTGTTCTGAGGGTTAATGCCGAGGGACTCGGCCATCAGGCCCCCACCCCGCTGTGCTGCATTCCCTTGCTTTTCACCGTGTTTGTGAGGGCCTCCTCCTCCCTCTCCTCCTCCTCCTCCTCTTCCTCCTCCTCCTCTTCCTCTCCTTCACCTGGCTTCTGTCTTCTCAATGTTGAACTTTGGCCAACATCATGTCCTCAGGGAAGCTTTCCTGGATCCCTGTGACTCAGCTGTTTCTCCCCCGGCTTCCCAGAGCTGTGCTTGGAGAAAACATTGCCGTTGGCCAGCGACTGTTGCCGCCCAGCCTGTCCCCCCCAGGGCGGGAACCTGTGTCCCCCCCCCCCCACCCAGGGCGGAGCCAGGCAGGGGCCATATCTGCTTGGACTTACGGTCCCAAGTCTAAGGGATTAGTGGCAAACGGAGGAGTGGACACATGCTTACTGAGCACCTACTATGTATCGTCCAGTCACCGTCTGAGGCTCTAGGGACACCCAGATCTTGTCTCTTGGAAAATTATCTGCCAGAGCAGCTGATTTTCAACCTTTTTCATCTCGTGGCACAAAAATGAGTTTCTAAAATTCTGCAGCACTCCAAAAATATATTACATTTTTGCCGACCTGGCAACAACAATAGGTGCAATTTTGATTCATTCGCTATGATTGTGTTGGCTGTTGTCATTTTTAATTTCATTTTATTTATTTATATTTTGTTGTCATTTTTTAATTTGACAATCCAAGGGGGAAAGAGGTCAGTGCCCCTGGCTAAATAGTCAGGTATCGCATGTTTTAAAACTTCTTGTGGGACACGGGGAGAAAGATACGCACTAGTTTAATAATCACACATGTTACTATGCAATCTTTTTTTTATTTTTTAAATATATATATATCTTTACTGATTTCAGAGAGGAAGGGAGAAGAGAGAAACATCAATGATGAGAGAGAATCATGGATCGGCTGCCTCCTGCTCGCCCCACACTGGGGATGGAGCCCGAAACCCGGACATGTGCCCTGACCGGGAATAGACCTGTGACCTCCTGGTTCCTAGGTCAAAGCTTAACCACTGAGCCACACCTCCAGGCTTGCTGTGCAATCCTGAACTGACGCAGGCTTTGAAGAAGAGGATGTTAGGAGACGGTGGTGGAGCCCAGCGGCTGGGCGAGCGGCACTGTGACCTGGTAGCGTGGGGACACGCAGCCCCAGGGGCAAGCCCGGGACTGACATCGCACCTCCGATAGCAGGGCGCCGGGAAAGACGCAGACCCAGCCTGGCCACGCCAGCCGGTGACTAACAGGGTGTATTAAGGGAAGCTCACCTCCCAGGCATGTCTTGGGCAAGAGCAAGATGAAATGGATCCCCAGGCCGCTTGGCAGGGGCCAAAGAACTCTATGGGGTAAACGGTGGGGGAATCGTCACGGGGCGGGTATGTGAGTGCCACCAGGTATAGGCAATTCCTTCACGTGCCTGACCCGGTCAGGACAGCGACCCGTTCCAGGAAGCAGCACGCTGCTCGTCCAGGAGGCACGGGAGGGGTGCTGATTCATGTCTGAGTGAATGTCAGGCACGATCAGGCCGCCTGAGAGAAGGGCTTCCAAAAAGCAACCTCTGCCCCATGGGGCCAGCTCGTGGGCCAGAGGGCTGCTGAGTCATGGAACAGCCTCTGCCCCCCAGGCCGGGCTGCCTGGAAGTCACGCTAGGTGTGCTCAGGCAGGACACAGGTGAGTGTTGGGGGGGAGGGGAAGGGAGCATCTGCTGACTTGGCTCGTCCTGGGTCCCTTCTTCAGGTGACAGTACCTGGTGGTTTTTCTCGGGGAACCAAGCCTCCCTCGTTCTCATCCTGACCTCTGCCTGCGTCTAGCCAAATTGGATAGCCATCTCCCAGGACTTCTCCCGTGGTCAGTCTAGGCATGAATTTGGACCCAAGTCAAGTCTGGGAGTCTCGAAGAAAGACTCCCAAGACTATGAAGAAAGACATGGATCTCGTTCAGCACTTGGGACTTTGTGCTCAAGAGAGAAGGGAAGAGATGGATGGAGACAGATAGATGCCTCATGATTTTCCTCCAGCACCTGGATCCAGCCATGCCTTAAGCCCATATAGGTATAATTGTGTCTAAATTTACATACTACCTATGGCCCTTAAAGCTATTGACTGAACAATTCTCCCATCTTTCTATTTGGCTTAAGCTCATTGTCACAGGGCTTTGGTTACTTACAACTAAAAGTGCCTTTATTAAGACAATGGTTTTAACTCATGTCACTCACTTGCTAAATCCAAAGGCAGTGAGGACACCAGTTAAAACCATTGTGGGCCTTCTCTTTCCAAAGAGTACGCCTGTGCCATTCTCTTCCCCCACATGCATGTATCCCCAACCTTTAAGGGACCCCATGAGACCTCCAACGAGGGGAGCAATGGGCAGCAGCAGCTTGTCCCAGGCTCACCCCCCGAATCCATCTTCAAGGCCCCCTATTCTCTGACTTCCCAGTGAGCCAGAGCAGCCCGGCCTGGGCTCTCTAGTTGCTTCTCCTATGGCCTTCCTTATGTCACTACCTAAGTTTATCTTTCCTGTGGTCAATACATTCTTGCTTGTTTTTCTACCAAAAAAGAAAAAAAATAGCCATTGTGGAAGTCGGTTATTTAGCAAAGGCGAGGGGCAGCCCCAACACACCGATATTCCTCCTAAGCCTCAGACTCTGCAGCCTCGTCCCCAGGGACCCAGACCCTTGGGTGTGCAAGGGTGCCTAGCAACAGACACCCCAGGGACGGGCCAGGACAGGGAGGTACACACAGGAGCATTCGTGGCCCTGGCAGGGCAGGGAGGCCCCGGGCCTCAGGTTCCGTGTGGAGGAATTGGGGGGCGGAGGGCTGCCCTGATTTGGGAGTGGGCACCTGGCAGGAGAGCTGGCTTTGCTGGACTGTGAAACCTGAACCACAGGGCCAGGCAGGCTGGCACTAGCAATGGCCAGTGAGCCAGGGCACCAGCGTGTCACAGCTGCCATCTAGTGCCAGCTGTCACCTTTTGCAAGTTGTTTACGGCTGCTTCCAGCTGGAGGCCTTCTCTGTGCCTGTCAGAGGGAGGAGGCTATTGCCTCTGCCTTCACAGCAGGAAAAACCTCCACATCAGACTTTCTATATCATCCCTACTTCATTATTATTTTTTTAAAATATATTGTTATTGATTTCAGAGAGAAAGGGAGTGGCGGGGAGAGAGAAAAGCATCAATGATGAGAATATGGATCAGCTGCCTCCAGCACGCCCCCTACTGGGCCGGGAATGAACTGAGATTGGCTGGCTTCCTGCTGCTCTTCCCCTCTCCTCCCACCAAAAATGTACCCATTTAGCCCTAACTGGTGTGGCTCAGTGGATAGAGCGTCAGCCTGCGGACTGAAGGGTCCCAGGTTCCATTCCGGTCAAGGGCATGTACCTTGGTTGCGGGCACATCCCCAGTGGGGGGTGTGCAGGAGGCAGCTGATCGATGTTTCTCTCTCATCGATGTTTCTAACTCTCTATCCCTCTCCCTTCCTCTCTGTAAACATCAATAAAATATATTTTTAAAAATGTACACGTTTAAAGGGTTCTCGGTGGACACTTGATGTTCTGAATGTTAAAATGATGGAGGGGAGGTGGGGCTGCTACACCTCACTCAGTGCTCGGCCCCTGAGGAAGCCCATGTCCTAATGACAGGGAGACGAAACAGCGGCGTTGAACAGCCACTCCGGCTCCCCGAGTACATAATACCCACTATTAGGGACGCCTGCCTGGCCTGATTGCTCATTGTGAGCCTGGCACCCGCCGCTGCGGGAAACATCCTGCGCGAAGGCAGAAACAGCACCCGAGGCGGGCGGAGAGAGGGCTCCTCCACACCCGTCCTGGTCTTTCTTTCCTTTTGTCTTCTGACCTCGCTGATCCTGCTCAGTTCTCTCAGCGTCTGTGGGACCCCCACAGCCCCTCTCCCTGTCACTCTCCTTGGGGAGCCCTCCCCAGCAGGCCCTGACAGAATTAGCCACTGCTTCCTGTGGGCACCTGTGGCGGCCAGCGGTCAGGATGACTCCCGGGGCCCCTGCTTCCCGGGGTACGGGCCCTGATTGAGTCCCTTCCACGCGGAATGAAGCTGACCTGGGTGACCAATAGGAACCTGCAGAGATGGGTGTACAGAGGTGAAGTCAGGCCATCAGAGACACTGCGGATTCTTTCTTGTTTCCTCCCGGATCACTGCTCTGTGGAAGGCCGACTGCCATGTCATCAGGCCACCCGAGCCGTCCTATGGAGAGGCCCCGTGGGGAGGTATGGAGAGGCCCGTGGGGAGGAGCTGACAGAGGCCTCCCGCCATCAGCCAGGGGAGGAGGGTGGTTTTGAAAGATGCCCACAGATTCTTCCAGACACCTCCCTGCAGGAGGTGGGCCTCCATGCCCTCCTCCTTGAGTGTGGAGTGGACTTGTTGATTCACTACAATCGTAAAGAACATCGTTATCACCCAAAACGATCCCCCGTGGCAGGTCCACCAAGCTCAGTGACTAACCACATAGGCTGGTGTGACCCCAAACTCCTAACTGGGCAGGTGATGTGGGTAGTCCTGACCCCGGCCTATAGCTCAGGCCTATAGCTCCCCTACAAGGGTCAGTCTTTACCTTAAGAAAACACTGCCCATGCCGTAACCGGTTTGGCTCAGTGNCTGGCCGGTTTGGCTCAGTGGATAGAGCGTCCGTCTGCAAACTGAAGGGTCCCAGGTTCAATTCCAGTCAAGGGCACGTGCCCAGGTTGTGGGCTCGAGATCCCAGTAGGGGACTTGCGGGAGGCAGCCGATCAATGATTCTCTCTCATCATGGATGTTTCTATCCCTCTCCCTCTCCCTTCCTCTCTGAAATCAATAAAAACATTAAAAAAAAGAAAAGAAAACACTGCCCAGTGTGTGTGTGTGTGTGTGTGTTTAATTAGTTGATTTTAGAGAGAGAGGGAAGGAGAGAGAGAAATGTGATTTGTTCCACTTACTTACGCATTCATTGGTGGATTGTCCTAGGTGCCCTGACCAGGGATTGCACCCCCACCCCTGGCCTATCAGGACAAAGCTCTAATCCCCTGAGCTACTTGGCCAGGGCTCCCTGTCCATTGTTCTCCTGCATCTAAGAAAACATACGTTTGAAATGTCCACGCGCTTTTCTTTTCCAGACTCCTCGAAGGCACAGCCACGGGCACCTGGGCTCAGGACCACCAGAGCACGAGACCACAGAACCCCTCACTGTTACCTTGTTCCCCTAATCGTGCCGCCTCTGTGGACTGTAATGTTAACTATTCGTTATCCTTACCACCCATGGGAAAGAAATACGTGTTTCTCCACCTGTGACCCAATCCTGAAGATTTCCCCACTTGGTTTTCTCCCACCTCCTTAACCTACCGCCAATGGACGCCATGGGTCTTCTTTACGTTTTCCCTTCTGATTGACAATGCAGAACTGTCATTCTCCGGGGCGTTTTCTCAGTCTCCTGAGATCTTACTTCTGGGTGTGTCCTCAAAAACTTGGCTCCAGGTTCAAATCCGGGTGCCCCCTCCAAAAAAAAACAAAAAAAAAAACAAAAAAAAACTTGGCTCCAATAAACTCTTTTTTTTAGAGTGAGAGAGAGAGAGAGAGAGAGAGGGAATGGAAGATAGAGGGAAAGACAGAGAAACATCCATGTGAGAGAAACACACAGATTGGTTGCCTCCTGCACACAGCCCCGACCAGGGCCCGGGCCAGGGCAGTGCCTGTCCTTGATTGGAATTGAACCTGGGACCCTTTGGTCCACAGGCCAATGCTCTATCCACTGAGCCAAACCGGTGAGGACTCTAATAAATTCTTATTTAAACTTTTCTCCATAGCTTACGTTGACAAGGAGAACGTAGAAATAGTTTAGACATAAGTTTTTCTCTGCAAGTAATGCTTTTATCACTCCAGCCTAGGTCAGATAAACGACCAATGCAGGAACAATCTCACTTGTAACATTGAAAGCTTTACGTATTTATACACATTGTATTTATTCAAAATGTGCTTACAGGCACTTCATGTGCAGAATAGAAATATCACTCACACCCGTGTTTTAGTTACAATAGGACAACCAGTTACCAGTGTAACAGCCATTGTCTGTCGTGAACGCTGATGGGCAAATTTTCTCTGAGCAAAGTGTACAGTTTCTTAAAGTATGTTCTCTCTTATGTTTGTTCCTGCTGTTTGTTGAAATGTGACTTATGTCGACTTCCATATTTTAAAAAATGAACTTGCATTTGTATACATGTTTTGTCACGTCATTTATGAGGAACTGATCTTTACCCTCATTTAGTGAGATCTATGCCTAATGGATTAGAAGCAGGTCTTGCATCGCGGAGAGGAAGCAGCCCTGGTCTAAATGGCTAGACTGCGCTCCTTGGGGGGGCATCTCGCTCAAACTGGCCCGATGGTGGGCCTTCGGCAATTATTTACTAAGTAAAGGAATGAATTTTCAACCCCGACTCTGGGTCCAGGGCGTTAATCAGGTGTGTCCTCCAACTCCCCCATGAGTAGACTTGCTAAGTTACTGAAGTCAGCTAAACGCCAGGACCCGTGCCGGACTGTTTACCTCCCACTCGCTCCTCTCCGTTTTCCCTCCCGGGGGAGGCGTGTCCAGCACAATCTGCATCCTGTGCACTCACTGGTGGAACCCGACGCCCGTCACTGACAGGTTCCGCCCTAGCCACGCCCCCACGTCGTTGCAAACCCGAGAGAAGACGTGGTCATTGTCTCGCTGGAGGGTCCGCCCTTCGCGTGGGTTGTTGGGAGCGCGTCCACGAGCCAGCGTACGCAGCACCCGCCCCGCCCCCTCGCACGTCGGGCCCCGCCCCCAGCACGCAGGCTCCGCCCAACCTCGCGCATGCGCGCGCGCATACGGCAGTGCCTCAGTCTGGGCAGCGGGACCCGGCGGGCGGCGGTCTGGCCGCCGAGGTGCGAAGGGAGGAGCCCGAGTCGTCGCCGCCACCGCTGCCGCCGCCGGAGAGGACCATGTCTGCGAGTCGAGCCAAGAAAGTGAAGATGGCCACCAAATCGTGCCCAGATTGCGACCTCCAGGTGGGCGGCGGGCGGGCGGGCGAGGGTCCGTCCTGCGGCCGGCAGCGCAGAAGGGGCGTGGGCTGGTCCCCGGTCGCCCGGCTGTTCCGGTGACAGCGGCGGGCGGGTCTGTGCCCTTCAGCCGCTGTGTCCCGACGGGAACGCGCGTGTGGCCGCCTGGAAGGTGGCTTTGTTCCCATCAGACCCGAGACCCGACTGTCCCCGCCGCGCCCTTGGGTCCCGGGATGCTCAGCGCTCCAGGGCCTTCGCCGACGGCGCCGGTGGAGACATAACGGGGCTCGCGGTGGCGAGAGCGCCGGTGGCCGGGGAGGTCCTGTGTCCAGCTCACCGGCAGGCCGGCGTCCGGGTGTGCAGGGAACGGCGTGACTCTGCTGTGGTTAGGGAAGCCGACCCAGGCTGGTCAACGGCGGGGATGCCGGCCGGGGTCCTGCCACCACCATGTCTCCTAGGAACACAGGTGCCTTTCCACCCTGCAGGCCGGCGGGGCCGGAGCGCTGGGAGACGGGTAACCGGCTCCTTCTTCGGTCCTTTAGAGGATTCTGTTAATATTTTTGTTTTTAATATGCTTTTCAAAAAGATTTTTATTGATTTCAGATTGGAAGGGAGAGGGAGAAAGAGAGTGAGAAACATCAATGATGAGAGAGAGTCATTGATTGGCTGCCTCCTGCACGCCCCCCACTGGGGATCCAGCCCGCAACCCAGGCCTGTGCCCTTGGCCAGAATCAATCTGGGACCCTTCAGTCCACAGGCCGACGCTCTACCCATTGAGCCAAACCAGCTAGGGCTTGGCTGCCTCTTGCACGCCCCCTGCTGGGGCTCAAGCCCCAAACCTGGGCATGTGCCCTGACCAGATGGAAGGGTTGACCTCTGGGTGCCTGGGTGGGAGCTCAGTCGGCTGCACCACACTGGCCTGGCGGGTTCTGTGCCCTCTCTGCTGCCCTCGCGAGCTGCTCTGGTGTGTTTCCAAGAGGTTGCTTCCCCTCCCTTCAGAAGCGGGAGGTTCCCCCTGAGACTCGCTGTGGGAACCCAGTTGAACTTCTGGAGGGAAAACTCATAAAAGTGTGGGGAACGTCCTGGGACTGGGTCTCCCTGGAGTTTGAACTCTCAGAGTGGTCCACACGGAGCCTCCAGCAGTGTGTCCCTCCTTACAGTTGAGTTTTTCCTGCCTGACTCTGTGAATTTCGCTTTAGTAAGTTGAGAGTCTCTGTCTTCACCCGTCTGTCCAACTGGAGGGGCCCTGGTTTGCCCGGGGACCCCACTTCTCTCACAGAGCTGAGAAGAGTTGTTGACTTTTCAGTGGTGACTTTCATGCTCCCTCCAAGTGCTCAGTGCTTGGATTGCTGTATCTTTGTAGTAAGTTGTGAAATCAGGAAATGTGAGTCTTCCAACTTCGTTTTTTCTGTTTTAAGACTGTTTTGGCTTTTCAAATCCATAGGAATTTTTGAATTCGCTTTTTCATGTCCGGGGTGGGGCGGGGGGGAGGCCATTGGGCTGTTGATAAGTATTGCGTTGGATCTGTGTAGATCGATTTGGGAAGTATTAACACTATTGAGTCCTCCAATTCATGAACATTGTTGTCTTTCCATTAATTTAGGTCTCTAATTTTTCAGAAATGATTTATAGGTTTCAGTGTACAAGCTATGCATCTTTTTGGTTAAATTTATTCCTAATTATTTTATTTTTTTGATAGTTGTATACATAGAATTATTTTCTTATTCCATTTTTTGGTTTTTTTAAAAATATATATATTTTATTGATTTTTTACAGAGAAGAAGGGAGACGGGGAGGGATAGAGAGTTAGAAACATTGATCAGCTGTCTCCTGCACACTCCTACTGGCGATGTGCCCGCAACCAAGGTACATGCCCTTGACCGGAATCGAACCTGGGACCTTTCAGTCTGCAGGCCGATGCTCTATCCACTGAGCCAAACTGGTTAGGGCTTAATTTCATTTTTTGTATTGTTTATTGCTAGTGTATAGAAATAACACTGATTTTTGTGTGTCTTGTATCCTGCAACATTGCTGCATTCCTTCATTAGCCCTAATATTGTGTGTGTGTTTATTTAGGATTTCTTATATATAAGATCATGTGACCTGTGAATGGAAATAGATTTACTTCACTTTTTCGATGTGTATGCCTTTAACTTCTTTTTCTTGCCTACTTTCTCTGGCTTTCCATTACAATGTTGAATAGAAGCAGCAGAAGCAGATATGGGTGTCTTGTTCCTGGTATAGGGAAGAAAGGTTTCAATCTTTCCTATTGAGTATGATGTTAGTTGTGGGCTTTTCATAAGTTCATTTTATCATATGGAGGAAGTTCCCTTCTGTTTCTCATTGTTCAGTGTTTTATCGTGAAAGGTGAGAGACATTGCGTCACCTAGGAAATGCCAAGGGACTTAGGGACTTCGCGTCAGGAATTGGGATCAAAGACCACACATTGGACAGAAGATGCTCATAGAACTCTTATGAGATTGCAAGGCTTGTAGGAGCTGCCAGGAACCAGGGGCAGATATGTATATACTAGAGGCCCAGTGCACGAAATTCGTGCACTGGGGGGTGTTCCTCAGCCCAGCCGCCTGTGCCCTCTCGCCTCAGACATCCTTAGTGCTGCCACCATTGCGCTTGCCAGCTGTGAGCCTGGCTTCTGGCTGAGCGCACTGACCACCAGGGGGCAGCTCCTGCATCGAGTGTCTGCCCCCTGGTGGTCAGTGCACGTCATAGCGACCCATGGCTCCACTGTTTGGTCGATTTGCATATTAGCCTTTTATTATGTAGGATATCCGTGGTTATATGTTTATTAATAGTGTGTGTGTGTGTGTTTCTGTCATCCCACAGTGGTGTTTCTTTTTATTTTTTTCTTTCAACTTGTTAGTATCTGGCCCTCTTCCCCCTCCTGTTCCAACTTTCAGACTAATTTTCAGTTCTGTTTTATCATCAGTAATCATTTTGTATCCAAGTCTTATTCTTTTCTTCCTTTGAAATGTTTGTTAAATGTATACTTTAAAAAAAAATACATTCCCCTCCCTGCCAGCATAGTAGAGCAGGCCAATAGCCTCTCATCCTGGGTTTATGTAATGATTTCCTAAACCAGTTCCTTTCTTCTAGACTAATCCATTTTGTAACTATTCTGACACTGGCATTTTAGGAAATTATTTTTGCCCTTCACATTCAGCATTATTAAACATTTGCTATATTCATGGAACTGTAGAGGACGAGGAGAATAGATGTGATTTTTTGTTGTTAATCCTCACTCGAGGATATTTTTCTATTGATTTTTAGAGAGAGTGGAAAGGAGAGGAGAGACAGACAGAGAGAGAAACATCCATGTGAGAGAGACACATCAAGTGATTGCCTCCTGCACAGGCCCCTACCAGGGCTGGAGCCTGAAACCCAAGTATGTGCCCTTGACCGGAATTGAACCTGGGACCCTTCAGTCCACAGGCCAATGCACTATCCACTGAGCAAAACTGGCTAGGGCTAGATGTGATTCTTATCTCAATTCATATGAGGAGATAGAATTTAAGTATAAATGTGATTTCTTCCTTCAAGTTACTTACTGTTTAGTTGCAGAGACCACAGAAGCACTTGAGAAGTCTAATAAATAGTAAAATGTAATATATATTTTTTCTTTTTCCCCTCCAGGTTCCTGTTGCATGTAAATCTTGCCCCTGTGGTTATGTATTTATTAATAGGAATCTCCTAAAAGTAAAACAGTCAGATAAGTCATCACCTTTTACAGGTAATTGCAAGTTTACCATCTTTTCAGCTTTTATGGTTTTTGTTATATAGATTAAAAATTAATTTTTGTTAGTTAATTTTTTTTTCTGCTGCTGAAGTTATAATATTAAAAGTCTATTGATCCCTGGCTGGTGTAGCTCAATTGAGCATCGTCCCGTATACTTTGTGGTCGCCGGTTCTATTCCCAGTCAGGGCAGCCAATCAATGTTTCTCTCTCCCGCTCCCTTCCCCCCTTTTTAAATTGTTGACACTATTACATATGAAACAATTCTTTTTTTCTTTTTTTTAAATATTCTTTATTGATTTTTAGAGAAAGAGGAAGGGAGACGGGAAGAGAGAGAGAGAAACATCGATTGGTTGCTTCCTGTACTCTCCACTGGGGATGGAGCCTGCAACCCGGGCATGTACCCTGGCCAGGAATTGAACTGACAGCCTTTCGGTACATGGGACGATGCCCAACCAACTGAGCCCACCGGTCTGGGCTGGAACAGTTCTTCTTTACAGTAGAATTTCAGTTAATAACTGGAAGGATTGCGGGTGAGTTTAGGAAAGGAGTGTTATGGTTGTGTTTTAAACAATGCACTGGGCAATGGACTATAGTGCCATTTAAAACACGTAAAAGACGCGACTGCCGGGGTGGGGTGCAAACTTAGGCAAACAGTTCTTTCACGTCCCTAAAGTGTATTATTTTTACTCGTCTACACCAAAATTAAGTATGAAGCCAAGAGCAGTGAGTTAGAGAGGCTGAAAGAAGATAAAGAGGCCGTGAAGTAGCGGCCATTCAGATCATCTGCACAGGGAAGAGGAAGACCTAAAACACTGTCAGAGCATAAGGAACAGGTATTCATCAGTCCGTCCTGAGAGGATGTTTTCCAAGCATTAGACTAATCTGCGACCCTAACTCGGCAGCACTGAAAAAAACAGAAGGCATTGAGTTCCTGGATCTCAAAGCACAACTCATATTTTAGTTCAAAATAATGTTTTCTATGGTAGATGCTTATAAAATTACTGGCAATTGGGTTCCTATGGGAAAACCAAAAGACTGAAACATAACATCCACCTGATAGAAACTGTGATCCAAACTTCCCCTCTGAATGAGATGGCTGCTGCTGCCGGCTGCAACGTAACTGATGGCGAAGTAGGTGTCAGGCCTGTTCACTTGTGTTGTTTAGGGTTCACGATGATGGCGTGCTCTGCAGTCTTCTTTGATGGCTGAGCTTTTATTATTTATTTTCTCCGCAGAAGTGAGCCATACCATGTCTTTGAAAGATTTGCGAATACTTTTCTTATATGAGTTTAAACTCGGACACAGCGCAGCCATGGCCAGCAGAAACATCATCTCCGTCTTCGGAGAAGGCTCTGTGAACGAAAGGACCATCCGGTGGTGGTTTGAGAAGTTCCGTTCTGGGGATCTGAGTCTGAAAAATGAGCCTCGCGGGAGACCCAGGTCGGTCCTAAATGAAGACGAGCTGCGAGCCATGGTGGAAGCGAACCCCAAGAGCGCCATCCGGGGCCTCGCCGCAGACCTAGGCGTTTCTGCTACAACCATTTCTCGACACCTGGCTGCAATGGGAAAGGTGAAAAAGTTGGACAAGTGGGTGACAGCAGCTGATGGGTGATCATGAACAGGTGGTTGGAGAGACGCTCATCCCTTAAGATTTGGAAGAGCAGAGACCTTATGAGAGCGTCCTGAGTGTGACAGAAATGAAATGGAAAGGGATCTGGACAGTGGCTGGATGTTGATGAAGTTCCCCAATGTGTTAAAACCTTCCTTCTACCAAAAGAGGATCTGGTAACTGTGGGTGGTGTGCACACAGGGTGTTTCAACACTGCGTGTTCACCCGAACTGCTCTCCCTGCTTAAACGAGCTCTCGTTGCCCAGCAGTGGAACTCACGGACCCAGTCGCTCTACAGCACTCTGCGCTGGTCCGCAGGCATGGACCTGTCCTGCCCAGGACAACAGTTGACTACGGACGTCACAGACCGCTGTGGGGAGGTAACTGAATCGGGCAAAGGAATTTAGCGCGTCCATCAGACTCACCTGGCCTTTTAAAACAGATTCCCACCTTCTTTGTCATTTGTAACTAAGACACAGAACATTCTCCGTTTGAGAAGCAGGAATTGAAGGAAGTGAATGTCTTTTAACAAGACTGGATTTTATAAATGTAGTATGTATCATTTAATATTGGGGGGAAGTTTATCACTTGGAGAAAGCAGCTCATACTATTAGTGCACATTTTGGTTGAATGAAGCTCTTGTTTTTCTCAAAAAACATAACATTTTCATTTTGACCTGCAAAAGGCAATTGCATATGGCTCACCTTGATCATTTCCTAATCCCAGCAGAGCCCGGAGACGGAAAGGCACTCAGGAGCCAAAGCTACAGCTGCTCCTGAGGACCCTGGCTTCTTACCGGGAGTGATGTGGCGCAACCCAGAGAGCGCACATGCATGCACGTGTGCACGTGCGTGCATGTGTGTGTGTGCACGTGCGTGTGTATGTGTGTGTGGTGTGTGTGTGTGTGGTGTGTGCATGTGTGTGTGGTGTGTGTAGTGTGTGTGTGTGTGTGTGTGTGTGTGAAAGATGCTTAGGAGTCGGCCGAGCAGAGACCCAGGTGAAGAGTGCTTCAGCCTCCTTCCCTTCCTTTGACCGCAGCTGCTTTGCCCCCGGTGTGCTTTCTGTCTGAATGTTTGCTGTTCCTCTTCACCTTATTAACTCTACCCATCATGCACTTTTCCTCCAGGAAGTCTTCCCTGGTTGCCCCACCCCCGCCCCAGGTCCGGTCCCTTTGAGGCCTAAGAATCCCAGTATTGTTCCTGCATAATGTGATCATGGTCATAATATATTTATTTGTGTGATAATGTGTGTCTGTCTGTCTTTTCTGCTAGATTATAAGGTTCACAACAGCAGGAACTGAGTTTTTGCTTATATGATCATACCCCCGTCAAGGGCACAAGGTCTAGTACAAGCATGTCCAAACTCGCGGCCTGCAGGCTACATGCTGCCCACAATGAATATTTTTGCGGCCCAGCCAATATAACGGTCTGTAAGAAATGCTTTAATAAAAATTTTGTAAGTTAATTTTTACAATATCCTGTTATACATAATTAATAATGAGCTACAACTTTCGATAATGACTGATTACTATAATCGTGTTGCATTCATTTCCCTTATGCGCCATTTCTCTCCACTAATACTAGCAGCGAATTTTTTTTTTTTTTTAGTTCTATTGATTTTTTACAGAGAGGAAGGGAGAGGGATAGAGAGTTAGAAACATCGATGAGAGAGAAACATCGATCAGCTGCCTCCTGCACACCTCCCACTGGGGATGTGCCCGCAACCCAGGTACATGCCCTTGACCGGAATCGAACCTGGGACCCTTCAGTCCGAAGGCCGACACTCTATCCACTGAGCCAAACCGGTTAGGGCAGCACCGAATTTTTTAGCAGCCGATGGCCATGTCATTAGTCTTGGACTGACTTGCTGGGTGTGCGCAACGGGAAATATTTCACTTGGAGAACAAGAAAAATAGGTTTATTTGCATTACGCTTATTAATTTGTGCAGTTATTCATTGTCTGGTAAGTTAATGTTCAAGAAATGTATTAATTTTTATTAAAATGTTCTATTATATTAACGATGACTTATTTATTTCAGCCCTTTGTATTCAACATGTCTCTATTGAAATAAACCTATGTTTCTAAGAAAATTGAAGCTTTTGTTTTTTTGTGGCCCACATAAACTTAAACCCTGTTTATTTGGCCCGTGTTAGCCTTTGAATTTGACATACTTGGTCTAGTACATAGTAGACACCTATTAATGTTTGTTCAACGAATAAATAAATGCGAGGGCCAGTTTCATCCACTTTGTAGAAAATTTGACAGCAAGTAATTAAAAACCAAATGAACAGTCGTTTAAATAAGTAGGTTTTGTTTTCTCTAACTGGTGAAAATGTTCAAACATATAAAATACTTGAATTTTACAGTGATCCTGTGTAGCCTTTTATGAATAAAGCTGTTATGAATATTCTTGCAGAGTCTTTTTGTGGACATATGTTTACATTTCTCTTAGATAAACACCTAAAATTGGAGAACCTGAGTCATAGGCTATGTGTATATTTCATTTTCCCAAAACGATTACACCATTTTATACTCCCTCTCACTAATATTTGATGTTATTAGTCTTTTAAAAAAATTTTTAAAATCCTCACCTCAGGATATTTATTTCCATTGATTTTTGTTTGGTTTTTAATATATTTTATTGATTTTTTACAGAGAGGAAGGGAGAAAGATAGAGAGTTAGAAACATCGATGAGAGAGAAACATCGATCAGCTGCCTCTTACACATCTCCTACTGGAGATGTGCCACAACCCAGGTACATGCCCTTGACCGGAATCGAACCTGGGACCTTTCAGTCCGCAGGCTGACACTCCATCCACTGAGCCAAACCGGTTTCGGCTCCATTGATTTTTTTAAGAGAGAGTGTAAGGGAGGATGGGAGGGGGAGAGAGAGAGAGAAACATCATGTGAGAGAGACACATCCTGGGTGTGGGCTGTGTCTTATTTTGAGCTATTTTCCCCGAGGGATGCAGGCCATAATCGGGGTAGCTATGCAACAATGTTGTGGGGGCCCAGGCACTTTCTAGCTTTCTGTTCATCCTTAGTGGGTTGAGGATGATCCCGTGCACGCCTCCTCGGGAGGCAGCCTCCGAGATGCTCTTAGGGATCCCTACATCTTGCCATTCCTGTCCTTACGTATTACCCTGTCATCCAGCGTGGGCTGGACTTAGTGACTTGCTTCTGCTAGAATTCAGCAGAAGTGATGGGCTGCCATTTTGGAGATGTAAGTTATAAAAAGCAGGCGGCTTCTGCCACGTGTGTTCTTCCTGGCTCTATCTTAGCTCACTCACTCAGGGCCGAGCCAGCTGCCATGTTGTGAGGTGGCTCAGTGAAGAGCCTTTGATGGGGGAGAGGGGGGGCAACAATCCAGTGAGTGAGCTTGGAAGTGGACCTCCCCTGAGTTGAGCATTCAGATGAGCTTGCACAACCACACCTGGGTTTCTGACGCACAGACATTGAGAGAATATTTAATATATATATATTGTTACTGATTTCAGAGAGGAAGGGAGAAACTTCAATGATGAGAGAGAACCCCGAGTCCTTTTTAAGCCCAACTCCTTCCCAGGGTGACGAAGACCCTACATAGCTGAATATGGCCCACCTCTCCTGGACTCTGCCCTGCACGGGGCGTACCCTCAACACGACACTCCCCTTGCTTACACTGCCCCACCCTCCCGGGGGCCGTCACCGTTCACAGGTGTTCACCTTCAATCGGGCAGCCCCACCTCGCAGCCTTAGGGACTCCGCTCTGGAGACAACTCTTCAGAAAGCCTGCGAGGACCACCAACTCCCTCAACAGCGGGTCGGGGCCTCCTCAGTAGCTGTGTGCAAATCCTTATCCCTTTTCTTGGGGCGGGGGTTGGAAAGCCTAAATTTTTAGCTTGATCTAGTAGAAAATTAAAATAATACAATAGGACATGGAATGAAAAACAAGTCTTCCTCCTACCCTGCCGTGCTCTGTACCTTATTTTTCCAGTGCACTATTCATACAGCTCGAGCTCATCCTTCTGAGGGGCTGCACTGGCGTTCTGTTTCATGCACGCCTTAATCTGCTCAGGCCATTTGGCGGTGCTCCCTGGGCTGTTTCTGGTTTTGCTCTGGCGAGCGGTGCTGTCAAGTGCAACATCTTTGCACAAGTGGGTTTGGGTGGGGAATGTCTTTCCTTCATTCAGATTCTTAGGGATGGGATTGCTAGATCAGAGGCTCAGTGGCTTTCGGCCGCTTTACTCTTCCCATCGACCACCCTCTCCTCTGGAGTCGAGTGTTAGGTCGGCTGCACTGGACGGGGTGATCGTGAGGGCAGCGCTTCCCAGGATTCCCATTTGCGTGGCGGATTGGTCCTCAATAAATACTTGACGACGAATATTGTATCTCGCGGCGCCGACTCCACGGCCTGGCATACAGTAGACTCATCAGATGTCTCCAACTTCTCCATGATTAGACTTACTAACAGTTACTAAACTTAACGCCATAACGCGTGGCGACTGACCTCCCACCCGCTCCTCACACTCCCTCTCTCCCTCCTTCCGGGGCGAGGCGTGGCCAGCACCGACTGGTATTCTGTGCACTCATTGGTCGAGCCAGATGCCCGTCATTGTCAGATCCCGTCCGAGCCACGCCCCCACGCTGTTCCCCTAACCGAGAGAAGGCGTGGCCATAGTCTCGCGGGAGGGTTCGCCCGTCTACCTCTGGTGAGAAATCCGACGCGCTAGAGGGCCGGCGTGAGTAGGTGGGAGCCGGTCCCAAGTCCCACGGAGCTGGCGCACGCCACGTCGCGCCACGCCTCCTTGCAGCCGCGCCCCCTCGCATGCAGGCTCCCCCCCTAGCACACAGGCTCCGCCCCCTCGCACGCCACGTCGCGCCACGCCCCTTTGCAGCCGCGCCCCCTCTACACAGGCTCCGCCCCCTTGTGCGCCGCGCCCCCTCGCACGCAGGCTCCGCCCAACCTCGCGCACGCGCGCGCGCACCGGGCAGCGCCTCAGTCTGGGCAGCGGGACACGGCGGGCTGAGGCTGGGCCTGTGAGGTGCGAGGGGAGGAGCCCGAGCCGTCGCCGCCGCCGCCGCCGCCGCCGCTGCCGGAGGGGAGCATGTCCGCGAGTCGAGCCAAGAAAGTGAAGATGGCTACCAAATCGTGCCCCGAGTGCGACCAACAGGTGGGCGGCGGGGCGGCGGGCGGGCGGCCGTTGCCGGCGGCGGTTGGCTGTGGAGAGGCCCCGTCGCCGGGTCCCGGCGGCCGAGCGCTGGGCCGGCCCTCGGGCTCGGCGGCCACGGGGGACCCGGACCGCAGGCTGAGCCAGGGGTGGCCGGGCCGGCGCCCACCTGGCGGCGGCGAGACGGCCCTGCGGCGGGCGGCGCGGAAGGGGGCGTGGGCTGGTGCCCGCTATCCCGGCGGCTCCGGTGACAGCGACGGGTCTGCGCCCTGGAGCCCCTCGTGCCCCGACGGGGAGGCGCGGGTGCCCCCTGGAGCCGGCTCCTGGCGCCGGGCGCCCCGTCCTGCCCCCGGGGCGGCTTTGTTCCCGTCCCACGGGAGCGGGGACCCCCCTGTCCGCGCCGCGCCCCGGGCGGACGCCCACACGTGACAAAAGGGGCCGCAGTGTCACGGCTTTCTATTTCGGCGAGTTTGGAGATCTGTTTTTTTTTTTTATTTTCTTCTAAACACACTTCCTAGGTTTGTGACGTGAATTCTTTCTTTACGTTGTTTTACGTGAATGACTAACGCCCCCGGGAAGCCCTTCCCTTCGGGCGCCCGCGACCCCCACCCGCCACGGCATCCTCTGCTGGAAACTGGGCGTTTCTGCTTCCAGATCTTAAAGTAAAAATGAAATATATATATATGGTTCCGTGCATTTTAAATGACTGCGTTCTGCACAGAACTCCCGGTGTCGGACTGTAATTTTAAATCCCCATTTATTGTGTTGTCGTGTAAGCAAGCCTCCTTCTTCACCAGAAACATGGCCGGGGGGGGGGGGGGGGGGGGGGGGGGGGGGGGGGGGGGGGGGGGGGGGGGGNCCACCCCCCCACCCCCGCCTCCCAATTAAACTCTCAATTAAAACCAGTCCTGGGGCTCGTTTCGTGCCAGCATGCGGATCGGGGTGTGTTTTTTTTCTTTTCCACCTAGAGGATTTTTTCAAAATGACTCCCTTTCTCCTCCCCCTCCTTTTTTATTTTTATCTATTTTTTTTTTTTGATCAGGAGTGATTTGAAATGGCCGGAGATTTTGAATAAGCTGACTTTTAGTGCATTCGTTCAGGAGCAGTCCTGCAGAGTGATCAGAAAACGTTTGCCCGTTTTATTCAATATCTTTTATGGGCAGTGGTAAGAGACTCTGATCCCACAGTTTATTGATCGTAGGAGTTGGAGTGTGCGTTATAAAAATAATTTATTTAGTCACGGCTTCCAAAGGGAGGAGTTCAACTTCCATTCTTACCCAGAAACCGAATTTGTTAAGTTCAGACAAAATTAGGGCTTTGGGGTTTAAGTTTCTTTGCAGGGGTTTATTTCCGTCTCTCAATCCTTTCCGTCCATCCCAGTGACTCGTGCAGCGTGTCAGGTTTACGTGGTATGTATGATGCATTCCAGTTTCTGTCGGCTGCAAGTTATTGCAAATCCTGACCTTGTTTTCCTTGGCAAGGAGCAACCTTTTGGGGAAAATAACCTGCTTTTGATATCCTGGCTAAAGTAAGAGGAGAGAATAATAAACTCATAGGAGCCCTGTAACTTCAACGAAAGGCGATCGGCATGTTCTGCGGGAAGCTCACATCGCTTTTGTTTGACACACAGTCGCCCCTCCAGCTGCAGGAACAGCCCACGGAGGGCGGCTCCCACAGCAGTTACTTCTCAGTCTGGGGGCTGGATGCCCACGGCCGTGGCCGAGCGCGCTGGGTCTGTCGTCCTAGTGGCACTAACCACCTCCCGACATGACTGCTCATCTCATCTCATCTCCAGACGCCACCCAGTCGGGCTAGGGCTTCCGTGCAGGAGTGTGGGATGGGCGGTGGGACACAGTCCAGTCCATAGCAAGCTGCCCCACGGTGTAAAAACATTGAAGGCGAACTTGGTTTATAAATATAAATACAAGTGTAAAATCTTTAGCACTGGCCTGTGTGGGTCGGTTGGTCGGCGTGTGACCCCGGTGGGTTGGATTCCGGGTCAGGGAATATACCCGGATTGCGGTTCCATCTCCTAGGGGTGAGTGTGTTTGGCAGCTGATGACTGTTTCTCACATAGATGTTTCTCTCTCTCTCCCCCCCCCACCCCCCTCCTCTCTAAAAATCAATTGAAAATTTAAAAAAAAATCTTCAAAATTTGAGGAGATGGCTCCCATTAGATACATACATGTGTGTATAAGTTTAAAAACAGGTAGAGAGAGAGCAGCAAAAAAGACAGCCCTAGATTTTTAGTTGCCTTTGAACATCCCTTTTAAATGCCTCCATTTGAAAATACAGTTCTGAGACATCTAAACCACAATACTTTTCATTCTCACATCCACTAAACCCAAATTACTGAGCCATTTTGTGCATAATACTATTGATGATTCTAGTTACTTTTCTGGTATTTTTGTGTATGTTTCTCTTTTTGCCTTAATTTTTTAAAATAGAGCAGCTGTTTGTTTTTTCATTTATAAGAAATTTTATGTGACATTTAGCAAACATGCCCACTATAGGTAACTTTCTTTTAGCAGCAAAGAATGTAAATTAGTTCTCTATTATGTGGTTATTTTAGAGCTTTTTAAAATCACAAACAATATAAGAACAGGATTTTGTTTCTTGTAGTTTTTTTTAACCTGTTTTACCTGTAAAACATACAAACCTAAATACACTTTTCAAGAAATAAATTGATACACAATAAGCCATCAGTAAACAAAATTTTGGATTTTTTTCTATTTATTTTAAATATCTATTTTTATTGATTTCAGAGAGGAAGGGAGGGAGGGTGGGAGAGGGGGGGTGGGAGGGGGGAGAGAGAGAGAGAGAGAGAGAGAGAGGGAGAGAAATGTCAATGATGAGAGAGAATCATTGATTGGCTGCCTCCTGCACACCACCTACTGGGGATGGAGCCCACAACCCTGGCATGTGTCCTGACCATGACCTCTTGGTTCATAGGCCCATGCTCAACCCACTGGGCCACACCAGCCAGGTTGGATTTTTTTTTTCTATTTTAAATTCCTAAAAGTGTGGCATTAGAACTTTCAATATCTTTTTTTAAAAATTTTTTTATTGCTTAAAGTATTACAAAGGGTATTACATATGTGTCCTTTTTTTCCCCCCACCCTTGACAATCCCCTGGCTTCCCCTACCCCCCAGTGTCTTATGTTAGAACTTTCAATATCTTTGACATTACAACTGAAATTTGAAGGAATTTTAGGCTGCTTAAAATCCAAATTATACTATAAAGAGGTTAATATTAATGAAGTTGTCTGCCCTATTTAATAATCATTTTTATAGGATTTGGGTTTTGGTGGTGTTTGGTTGTGTGTGTGGGGGTGGGGTGGGGGGGGTTGAGGTCGGGGAAAGGAACTTTCCTTTTTGAAAAGGACTTTAGGGTGACTTAGCTCAGGTGCATTGAATGTTTCTTGAGCATAAAATGCATTAAGGGATGAAAATCACCCTATTAAGTAGTCAGTATTGGTGTACTCTTCATCCCAAAGCCAAATGCACATTTCCCATCTAACTGCAGCACCCTCTGCAAATTCTTCCATTAGTGGTGGTGGGCTGATACATTTGTGAGTGTACAGGACAGAGACTTAACTAGAAATGTATTGAGTTTCAGCAGGTAGAAGAAAGGCTTGCTGAGGAGCAGGAGTCTCTTAAAGAAGAACATCAGGTTTTCTGTGGTTTTGAATGGCATTAATTTAAAACAATTTATATCCCGTGACTGCCCTTAATGATGTGATTAAGTGGAAGGGAAATGAGTCAGTGCCTTTTAGCTTCGTTTCTATGAAGATGTGAAATTTTTAAAATGACAAACATATCTATTTTGGGCAGATTTTACCCTATTAAAAGTGTAATGTTACATTTTCTGTCATGGTTTGAAAGAATTTCATCACATTTTAAATAGAGCAAGCTGTTAGACATATCTGGATTTTGATTATTTTTATAGGATTTATTGTTTTTTTTCTTAAATTCAAACTAGGTATCCTTTGTTCAGTATTTTTATGCAAAGAAAAAGAATTCTGCCAAATTTTTTATTTAGCTTAATGAAAGTATTTATATTCTAGAGTAGGAGGCATTTCACACATGCACGGATAAAAAGCTTTATGATCGTAACTAAACTTTTAACAAACAGAACAATGGGCAAATTAATTTATCTTACAAAGGGAGTTGCAATTTTGTGATTAATTATTCTGAGTGTTTTTTGTTGAGATTAATTTCTGTTTTTTTAGTAACATGTCTGTTTTTTTATTAACATGACTCCAAGGATCATGAAGGTTAATTTAGTGAAATGGTTATTGGGGGAAATGTAAAATATTTTTCAATGATTTTCAAGAACATTTGAAATGGAGAAAGGAGCCATTTGTATTTTGCATTTTTAGAAGTAGAAGCATGAAGGGTTTAAGTGTTGTCAACTGTTGTTGTTGGCACCGATTGAACACCAACAGGAATTCCCAGTTTGGAGAGTGGTGAACAGCTCAGTTGTGATACAGCTCGGTGTTACAGCTCCATTATGAAGCGGCACAGCTGTGAGGTGGCGCTGGGCGAGGCCCTCTCTGGCTAGACAGCTGCGTTCTGCCCTGCTCTGCTGTTCCTCTCCACTCGGGTGGGGAGGCATCTCTGGTGTTTCATCGTCAGTGTTTCAGCTCCAGCTGGGGAAGCAGTCTTGAGTCTTCAATGAACAGGGTGTGGGAGCTGACTTATATACCACGTCCCTGCTCCTGGTCCCTGATTGGTTCAACCTCATGCAAATGAGGACTTCAATGTCTCACGGTTTGATTGGTCCCAAAAGCACTGTCCTGATTGGTCAGAATGGACCACTCTGATTGGTTGGTGAAGATGTTACTGGATCCCTGAAGCACAGTTTGTGTGAGTGGCCCCCATGAAGAAACAGCCCGCAGGCTCCATTTTATAATCTTGAGCCCAGTTAGCCTTGAGCTTTCCTAGTAGGTACCTTCTTTCTCAGCCCATCACATTGTTTTATCCAGTGTCCTCGCTGGAGCTGAGACTATATGACCCTAGATCTCAACTACTACCTTCTCCTACATTCTCTTTTGCTTGAAATACAATTTTGCCCCTCAAACTGGTTATTGTAAACTAGAGTGTGTGTGTGTGTGTGTGTGTGTGTGTGTGTGTGTGTTACTGGTAATTGGCATCTTACATTGTCATATAAGAACCTGAGTCATTTTCAGTTCTTTCTTCCGTTTGAATGTCTGGCAGAGATCTACCTTTTCTCCATCTCCATTCTTACGATTGTTTCCGCGTGGGCCCTCATACTCTTATGCTTGGGATTACGTTAATGGCTTCCAGCCACGTTCCCTTTCCAATTTGTTCTATGTGAACTGCTAATCAGGCTAATCTTTTTTTTTTTTTTTTTTTGAAAGTAAAACGTAGTCAATTTTTTTCCCCCTTTAAACCACAAAATAGAGTCTTTGGTTGTACAAACATCACTAGTTATAGTCTTGCCAAGAGATATTGGCCAGCAAAGTAATCTTTTTTTTTCTTTTAAATATATTTTTATTGATTTCAGAGAGGAAGGGAGAGGGAGAGAGAGATAGAAACAGCAATGATGAGAGAGAATCATGAATCGGCTGCCTCCTGCATATCCCCTGTTGGGGATTGAGCCCGCAACCCAGACATGTGCCCTGACCGGGAATTGCACCGTGTCCTCCTGGTTCATAGGTCGACACTCAACCTCTGAGCCACAGGGGCCCGGCCAAACTAATCTTTTAAGAAATGTTACCTTTCTTTTCCACGTATTTTCCCTGGCTTTGATTCTATTATGCTTTTCTATTGGTCACTTTCATCAGGACATGTTTTTTATTCATTTACCTATTCATGGTATTGTAAAGCCTTATGAAGCTGTATAGGACACAATACCCATCTCAAATAATTTGTTGTAAGGAGCTGGGGTTTAAATAAATCTATGATTCCTACTTTAAGTAATTTATCATTCAGTTCAGGAGACTTTGTAAACATTGGGAAGGTTACCAATAGAAAAATAGTAATAATATATATTTTTCTTTTTTCTCTACAGGTTCCTGTTGCATGTAAATCATGTCCCTGTGGTTACATATTTATTAGCAGAAAACTTTTAAATGCAAAGCACCCAGAGAAATCACCACCTTCAACAGGTAATTGAGAATTTACTGCTTTTTTAGATTTGATGTAGAAATTTAAATTTTTTTGTGCATTTGCTATTTACTTTTTTGTTGAAGTTAAACATTAAAATCTATTGAAGTATGTCTGGTTTTTATTAGCTGTTGGAAGTCAGCTTATGACATTAGTTTGCTGTTCATTCATTTAAATGATGATCCCTTATCATGCTGATAAAGCTTGTAACAAACTTTCTGTTTTTGGAGTACGGAGAGCCATTGAAGGATTTTAATGCAAGGGTGTGTACCTGATTTGATTTAAAAAAAAATCTAAGGTATAATTGACATTCAACAAGTCACACATACTTAAAGTGTACAGTTTGATAAGTTTTGTCATGTGTTTACACCAATCAGTCACCACAATCAAGATAATGAACGTGTCCTTCATTCCCAAAAGTTTCCTAGTTCCCCTTTGTAGTCTTGCTACCCCCACCCCCAGCCAACTGCTGTTCTGTTTTCTGTCACTATTCTAGAACTTAATAGGAATAGAGTCATATATGTAATATGTATTCTTTTTTGTCTGGCTTCTTTCACTGAGCGTAGTTTAAGACTCAGCCACGTTGTTGTCCGTATCCATTCTTTGCATGGATATGCCACCATCTGTTTATCTAGTTACTGGTTGATGGACATTGGGTTTTTCCTCTCATCATGCTGATAAAACTTATAACACTTTAGAGTTTTTTAACCCTTTGCGGTCGTTTGTCTACTCTCAGCCACCAAAGCTTTTTACCGTTCCGGTCGTATGTCTGCTCTCAGCCATCACAGCAAGGAACCATACGAATCTTAACTCTGTTCATTCATGTATCAGTTCATAATTTCTCTGAAAGCTCTTAAGTGTCTAAGCGACCTTGTCACGAACCAAAACATTGCCCAGACAAATCGGAAATACCGAAACTCAATATAAACAAACGCGGTCGTTCCACACTCGCCATGCAAAACACCGTGGCGAGTCAGTCGCCTTTTGAGAGTGAAGAAATCGACAAGCTTTGGAGATACTTCGCAGAATTTCAAATAAAGCTTTACAAATTACGTTTAACTGTAATTAGGCATTCTCGCTTGTTAAGATATTTCAAAATAATACTCCAAAACGGCAAAAAGAAAGTTACCGAAAGAAGTGTACTGTGAATCTGAAAGTAACGATGAAGAGTTTTATTTTGGCACCTTGAATACTGACTCTGACGTAGAAAGTGATAACGTTTGTAGTGATTCTACTAGTAGTGATGTAGTTCCAAAAAAGAATGAATAAATCTTGTTTATCCTTCATAATCTTGTATGTCATGTATCACTGCTCTTTCAATGGAAATTAATTCTGACCAGTACGACACCACGTCCAAATTTAATACGACCGCAAAGGGTTAAACTAGTGACTGGAAAAATATAACTTGATTTTGGTGTGAATGTAATTTTTAGATATATTGGTTATTGTTTATAATTTCCTGATTTAGAAGATCTAAAAAGTAATTTTATTTTACATTCCCATTAACTAGACAGATTGGATTTATTCAATGGATATACTTATTAAAAGATGAAATTTTGTTACGTATTCTTTGGTAAAATCAGACTTCAAATAGTGATGATCCTCAAATAAGAGTAGATTGATTACAAATACGTTTTGAGCACCTGCTATATGCTAGGCGCTCTTCAGAGCCTTGGCCATAAGTGAATGAATGAATGTCCTATCAAGGCGGGCTCGCTGCTGTCATGGAGCTTATGCCCTGTGAGCAGGAGATAGACAGTGAACAAATAAATGGAGAATATTAGCTTGTGATAAGTGCCTTGTAGGACATTCAAATAGAGCACTGTGCCAGCGTATGACTGGAAGGCTACTTTTGATTGAATGGTTGGAGAAGGCCTCTCTGAGAAGTGCCATTTAAGGTGAGGCTGAATGGAACAAGGGACTAGTCATGATCAGATCAGGGAGAACATTCTTGACAGATGAAATAGCAGATGCAAAAATTCTAAGGCTAGAAAAAGATTGGTATATTTTAGGAACATGAAGACTAATGTGGTTGCAGGGTAGACAGCGGGAGAGTGGAGATGAGGCCAGAGGGTTAGGCGGGGGCCAGGTTAAGTAGGACTTTGTAAACCAGAGTAAAAAGTTTGCATTTCATACAAAAAAAGAGAACCGTCTTTAAACCTAAAATTGCACTAACTTAAAAAGTGAAATCAAAGCAATAAAAGATAATTTTTTAATACTTATTTTTTAATATATTTTATTGATTTTTTACAGAGAGGAAGGGAGAGGGATACAGAGTTAGAAACATCGATGAGAGAGAAACATCGATCAGCTGCCTCCTGCACACCCCCTACTGGGGATGTGCCCACAAGCAAGGTCTATGCCCTTGACTGGAAGCGAACCTGGCACCCTTCATCTGCAGGCCGAAGCTCTCTCCACTGAGCCAAACCGGTCAGAGCTAAAAATATATTTTTATTGATTTCAGAGAGGAAGGGAGAGAGAGAGAAACTACAATAGATGAGAATCATTAATTAGCTGCCACCTGCATGTCCCCTACTGGGCCTAGAGCCCGCAACCCGGGCACATGCCCTGACCAGGAATCGAATTATGACCTCCTGGTTCATAGGTCGATGCTCTACTACTGAGCCACACCGCCTGGGCTTTAAGACCTTTTTTAATAGAATCCTCTAACTTCTAATAAGAATGGTTTTAGGCCTTTGCAAAAGACATACGAATTGTGTGTTGCAGGCTCCATCCACTGTGGGAAGTGCAGGAGGCATCCGATCCATGATTCTCTCTTATCATTGGTGTTTCTATCTCTCTCGTTCCATCTCCCTTCCTCTCTGAAATCAATAAAAATAAACTAAAAAAAAAAAGAATGGTTTAGGTCGGCTGCACACTGTCAGACTAAGATTTCTTTCCATTGCACTCCAGGGATAATCCCACTTTTTCTTATGTATCTTTTTTTTTTTTTTTAACCATGTGTTTTTATTTCTGGAACAAATTTTGCAGAAATTGTTTCAGACCTGGAAAAATTTTTGTGAAAAACATGTGGTGGTGTGTTGGGGTCCAACCCTAGCAGGTCCAGGGGTTCCCAAAGGTGTGGACAGAGTCGGCGAAGAAGAAATGACACGGAGACAGCGTTCAGTTGATCAGCAGCCTAGCCAGGTTCTCTAGTCAGGTTCTCCAGTCAGGTTCTGTAGTCAGGTTCTGTCTTTATTCTCCCGTTACATCTGTATTTATACCAGTTGATTTTAATCCTATCCATTCTATTCCAAAGGTTAGGGCGTTTGTTATCTCCATTCCAAGGTCACTACTCTATTGTTCTGTTAAGCTACAAGGAAGTAACTGAAGAGATTATCTAAGTAAAGATTATGTAACTTAAGCGTGATTGTTCGTAGTTACAGTGATTAATTACCCGCCTGGCACTTAGTTAAGGGGTTTTACCGATTTATTCCCTTCCTTAGTCCTGTTAATCCCTAACTCCAGGGAAAAATCCCCACCTGGGGAAACAACCTTTCTTGGAGAGGTGACCTTGGTTAAAACACATAGTGCTAAGTAGGGGAGCAATCATATTAAGAACAGTATGCCATATACGCCAGGTCCCTTGAAACATATGCTGTGCAGATGTTTCTTCCTTGCAGCGACTGTGTCAAGCAGCAAGGATGGACCGGCTTCTGGCAGTGGTGCATTTCCTATCTTGCATGTGGTAAATGCCTTTGCTTTGCACTTAAGTGTTCCCATTCTTCCTTGGCATGCAGGCCTTTCCACTGAACGCTCCAGGGTGCAGCTTAGGGCAGTTTTACCTCTAAATCTTTCCCACCGTTATTCTCTCTCTTCCTTTTGGCAATACTTACTGGATGACATATAAGGATCACCATCCACAGCACACCTGACTGGCCCTGTGTTGGACAGAGAGTTTTCTGTCGCAGTTTAGTGAAGAACAATGACTTTGGCCCCACAGGACTAGTGGCTCAGTGATACCATCGAGGACCTAGGTTCTTCTCTTCCTTCCATCCTGGGAAGCTGTGGCTTCCACCCTATGACAAGGCAGCTGTTTCACCCCAGGCAGCCCACAGCACCCTAAGCAGGAAGAGAGGGAAGGCAGAAGGGCTGGCCAGCCATGCTCATCCCCTTAAAAAGTCTTTCTGGAAACCTTCCTCATCCACTGACATGTCACTGGCCAGAAGTGGATTTCACGGCCGCTTCACATGAGGAGTCTCAGATGTGTGTATCTTAGCTCGCACGTTGCCCTAGTGAACAGAACAGGATTCCGTTCTTATTCGAGAGGGGAGACTGAATGAATATTGGGTAGATAATTATAATGCTGTCATAGATGAGCAGTATTAGATTTCTTGGACCTTTCTCATTTCTCTTCATCTACTGTCACATATTCTCTCTTTTTGCCCGTTTTGTTCCAGGAGCTCTCACTGAATCTCCTTTCTAGAGCTGTAATTTGGTCTGCAGGCCTGCCATGTTTTAGTGTGTCTTTCGCACTTTATTTTTTAGCAGTTCATCTTGTTTTCTACTTCTTTTTTATCAAACCTTATTTTTTCATCTTTTATTGTGGTAAATTCACATAACAAAATTTAGTATTTTGATTATTTTAAGTGCACAGCTCAGTGGCATTAAGTACACTCTTATCGTGTACTTAACCATCATCACCATCCATCTCTAGAACTCTTTTCATCTTCCCAAACGGACACCCTCTACCGCTAAACGGTATCTCCTCATTCCTTCTTCCCCCCACCCCCGCCACAGGCAACCACTATTCTTTTTGTGCCTGTAAATTTGACTACTGTCGTAAGTGGAATCATACAGTATTTGCCCTTTTGTGTCTGGCTTATTTCAGTTAGTCTAATGTTTTCAAAGTTCCTCCACTTTGTAGCATGTGTCTTGTCTCTTCCACAGTAATTTGTAAGCATTTGGGGAATTTTCTTTTCAGGTATGTATTAAGGCAAGTTTCGGTTTATGCTGTTTAAAATTTTTTGTTGTCTTATCTACCATTTTGATTTGGTTGGAGTGAGGGTGGTTTCTTGCATTAATTAAATTACCATAATGAGTCAAGTTCCTCTGTTGCTATTCCATTTAGGGATCAGCATATTCTTAGAATATCAGAAATGACCTCCTCTGTGGCTAACGTGATGAAGACTATTACTTTCCTAGTGTTGTCATATTTTTTATGGATGCTTTCTGTTTGTTTTTTATTGGTAACTTTAATATATTATGGCTAAGGTCAGTTTCGCTTCTGCATACTTGACATATTTCAATATATAATTTGGATAGTGGCAAAAAAGAATGAAACTTTTTTCCCCCCCTTTTCTGATACTTCACCATTTTTAGCTTGGAAGCAGAGAGAAAAGGGCAGAAAGGTCACTGTGGAATTGTGCAGACTTGTAGGGGCTGAAGCTAAAGGTGCCAAGTAAAGAAAAGCCTTCTATTATAAGACTCCTACTTCATGTGTTAATGGATCACCTGAATTCTGTTGAATTTCTTTTTTTCATGTGAGGATATGAGGGGCATAAATGTCATGGTTGTAGTTTAATGAAATTTGCCAGGCAGCAAATTCTAGTGCTTTTAGAAAGAAAAAAGCAGACAGGGAGAACTTGGACAAACAGTTCTTGCTAAGCCCTAAAATATGTCACTTTTATTCATCCATACAGAAAACAAACATGAGGCCAAGAGGAGGCGCACAGAGAGAGCTAGGAGAGAGAAGATGCACCCGACAGGACATAAGGACTTAGAAAACAGAAAGAGGTCTCGGAGTAACAGCCATTCAGATCATAGCAGGCGAGGAAGAGGAAGACCTAAAAGTGCATCCGCCAAAAAGCACGAGGAAGAAAGAGGTACGATAAACCCCAGCAACCTGTCTCCAAGTACTTCGTTTTCTAAGATCTTATTAGATAGCAGCGAAGGACATGTTGGGCAGGCATTGCGCTCCTGGACTTAACCATCCCCAGTTATGTTTCAGTTGAAAGCATTTCCTCGCTTGGCATACCAGTGCAGCTCCATGGTTGAGCATCAGCCCATGCACTAAGGGTCTCCGTTCGATTCCTGGTCAGGGCACATGCCCAGGTTGCAGGCTTGATCTCCAGTAGGGGGTGTGCAGGAGACAGCCAATCGATGTTGATGTTTTTCATCACTGTAATTTTTATTAGAAAACTAAAGGCTTAAATTAGGTGATATTCACCTTTCTATGAGTTGATGATAGTAGAGTGCAGAGATGATAATGTGTATGTGACATCCTGTTCAAGTGGTTGTGCTTTTTTTTTTTTTTAAGATAAATCTGGGTTCTGTTAAGACTTATTTCAAACTGCTATACTATGAGTTTTTAAAATTAACTAGTGAAAATGTTCTTCAGTATAGTTGCTCTTTATAATTCTGTAAAAACCTCTTAAAGTAACTTCATCTTCAGTGACATGCGTTTCTTAGTTATTTGTGAGTTATGCCCTGCTTTTTCAGGCATTCAGTCTCAGGTATTCAAGTATTGAGCATAGATATAAATTTCTCTTTTTATAGACATTGAGAAATTTTTACCTGTTTACCATTTTCTCTGCTTTTATTTGAATAAAGTAACTGCTGTTAGGAACTTCACTGATATGCTGTCCTTAACTTTTGTCAAAGTAAAGATTTTCTGTTGGATGGCTAAAGGAATACCGTTTATATTGTGTTTGGCTGGCTTCTATGAAGACTGTCCTTACTCATTAATTCCTTGGGTAATTTTACTGCTTTTTCTCTTTCCTTCTGTTACACTGCTCTCTCCCCCAGAGAGTTTGAGTTATTTCCTCAATTTGAATGTGTTGCTTTAACAGTGGGATGATCAGAAAACACTAGGTAAATAAAGTCAGCAGAAAAAAGAAAGAGGAAAATACTGCTTGGCCTAGAAAACAGAACATTCTTTTCAGTTGAGGTGAAGGGAATATAACAGAGGAACGGAGAAGGAATGATCTGGTGGAGGGTGAGCGGCGAGGAGAAAACAGGCAGGGAATGAAGTCGGGTTGTGTCAGGACCTTATGTGCAGGTTTGAACTTCTGTTTCATGGTCACTTGGAAGAAAGCAGCATTGATTTGGTTATACATTTTTTCCAGTATTTTCAATTTATTATAAAAAAAGTTTTAAGAAATTATTTCTAGAATAAAATATGGCTTAATTTATTGGCTCCTAATACAGACCGGAAAGTGCTCAAAGCAACTTTTGTAGAATAAACAAATCTTTTAATGTAGACCCAGAGGTGGGGGTGGATGGTCAGCAAACTTTTCCGATAAAGAGCCAGATGAATATTTTAGGCTTTGTGGGCCACACAGCCTCCATCACAGCTACTCTGCTCTGTCATTGCAGCTGGAAGACAGCCCTAGACACTATGTAAATGAATGGCAGGCAGCGTGCCAGCGAGACTTGATAAAAACAGGTGGTGGGCCAGACGGGGCACCTAGGCTGTTCTTTGCTAACCTTTGAGGCAGACCAACTTTTCTAAATATAATACAGAGAGGAAACATGACTTTCAGAGTGTCTATATATTTTAGAATAGACTTCTTTGATATGCTTCGGAGTGTTAAGTAGCTGTTTAGTTTAGTTTTTATTGTCTGCTCATGAGGCACTTGAAAAGTTTGAAGCAAGGTTTGCCATTATTTTAATAAGAACCACCTGACAGTGTTTCCAAAAACACATTTTGAATTGACTTTCTTGTTTTCAATATTTTGAAAAAGAACAGGAGGGAGAAAGAATAGAAAACGAAAGCTTGTTAGGCATCAGATAACAGCATATCTTTATAAAATCATAAAAACAAACCATTGAACATAACAAGTTTTGGTTTAAGATAAGTCTTCATTTTATATGTGGGGAGTATGATTACTTGGGATATTAGTAATGCAGTGACACTTTTGACTAAAATATATTGGGCAATTCTGAATATCTTATTAATGAGCATATAGAATTCCTCTAGACTTCAAGTTAAACATGGTGGTTTAAATAAACACATTTAGCTCTGTATCCTCCCCAAATCCTAGTAAAGGGATATTTTCAAAAATCCCACAAGGACAAGGAATGGGAGAAACAGCGAAATTTTGGAAAATGAGAACTGCTTTAGCACACCTATGAAACCTAAATTGTAAGCTCCTTTGGCGAAAGCTAAGAAAGAAACTGATTTTTATTACACAACTGCCTTAAGATGAGGAATTTGTACACCAGTTATGTCTGGAAGTATAGAGGTGAAAGTGAGGCTAAAACAATATTCTTTGAAAGACTATTTTTTAAAATATCCTGTTAAGGCTGTTTACCTTGTCCTCGCCTCTCTCCAAGTTTATCCTTTGAGAAGGATGAGAGGAAGCGAGTCTTTGGCCTAGAGAACACTGGGCTTCCCTGAGGGCAGGGGTATTATATGAAGATCAAGGTGAGGTGAGAGTTAGAGATGCTAGATAATGAGTTGTGCGGGTCAGGCTTATGTCTTCCAGGTAAGAGATGAGAAGTATCTTCTCTAGGGACTCTGAAGAGCCCAAGAGCAAAGGCTTAAACTGAAGACATTCTCATCGTGATCACAAAAGACACAGCCCAGGTGGATCATCCTGAGTGACGGCCACAGTCAGCTCCCTGTGTGCAGGAGCTAATCAGCTTTTTTGGTCCCACTCCCAAGTATGAGCATATCGCCAAGAATCACCCGGATGCATGGAAGAAAGCATCTAGTGCAGTGATGGCGAACCTATGACACGCGTGTCAGAGGTGACATGCGAACTCATTTTTTTGGTTGATTTTTCTTTGTTAAATGGCATTTAAATATATAAAATAAATATCAAAAATATGTCTTTGTTTTACTCTGGTTGCAAATATAAAAAAATTTCTATATGTGACACGGCACCAGAGTTAAGTTAGGGTTTTTCAAAATGCTGACACGCTGAGCTCTAAAGGTTCGCCAACACTGATCTAGTGTGAAAGGCTAAGACAAAATCAACAGGGAAGAGAAAGCATTTGAATAAAACAAGTTTTTGCAGGGAGAAGAAAAAATTAAGGCTCTTGTAGTCATAACACAAGAACAAGATGACATTTAAACAAAAATTGCCAGTGTCAAAAAGTACCTGGAAAAGGAACTTGAAAATATGAACATATATATATGATTTTCAGAAATGAAAAACCATCACCAAAGGCTTATAGACAAAAATTGAAGAAATGTACCAGAGTGTAGAACAGTGATGGCGAACCAGTGTTCTACACACTGGTGTAGAACAATAGGATATGAGGTGAAAAAATAGAATAGGAAAGGTAAGAAATTCAGAGGACCAGTTTGAGATCAACATCTATAAATAATTGACATTGCAGAAGAACATAGAAGATGGAGGAGAAGGAAGTCATCGGTGAAATAATCTTAGAAGTTTTCCCAAACCTGAAGAACTTTGAGTTTCATATTGAAGCGGCCCACCAGATTCTCAGTAGATGGTTAAAAGTAAAGTTCTGCCAAAGCATATTATCATAAATCATCTCTCTCTGGTTAAAGGGAACCCTACAGTATTCAGGGAAAAAAGACAAAAGAATCAAAATGGTATTAGAACTAATACAGTGGAACAATCTATTGATACATGAACAGCATCAATGAATTTCAAGAACAGGTTAAACAACAGAAGCTAGACACAAAACAGCATGATGTCATTTATATGAAGTTTAAGAGCAGGCAAAATTATTCTATGGCGATGGAATCAAGTCATTGCGGATGGGGTGGGGAGGGATTGTCGGGAAAGGAGTGTGAGGAATTTTCTGTATCTTGAGTGAGGTGTGGGTTACATTGACGTATGTTTGTTAAAATCCCTCCAATTATACACTTAAGATCTAGTTTATGTATTTCACTGTAGATTTAGCAATAATGTTTTAAAAACTGTAAAAGGGGTGTTGGTTTTTTTTTTTAGCAGTAGCACCAGTTAATGGAAGACAGTTTTTTGCCTTCATAATACTGAGTGGAAATCTATGAGTCTTTAGTCAACCTCACTATGAGTTAGTGGGAGGGGAGACTAAAGACGTATTTTGGACCTTCAGAGTCTCAAAAATTTGCTGCCTGTATCCCTTTCTCAGGAAGCTACTGCAAGATACATGCCACCAAAATGAAGACGTGAACCAGGAAAGTATCCTGGGACGTGGGACACAGGGTCCAACTTGAGAGAGGGAGGAGAATCTGCAGCATGATGTTGGAGAGAGATCTCAAGATGAGTATGTGCCATGAGGAGGCTCAGAAAGCAGCCATTTCAGATTGGAGCAGAGCAGAAGACCTGCAGAGATTGATTCAGGAAGAAAAATTGATATAAGACTTAATTATGTGCAAACATCCTGAAAATTTTATACAACTTGGAGAGAGTTTGGTTCAATTAGTAATGAAAATCAGGCAGATGTAAAAAGAGAATCTTTTCAGGGAAGACAGTGTACGTGAAAAGTGAAATCATTTACATAGAGTAATGTAAACGTTGAATAGTAATCTCACCAAAATTGTGATATAACTATAATGGGAAGATGCGAGGGAAGCGTGTAGTGGGGGCAAGAGATGGAAAAACAATACAATTCTAATTTTCCGCTGTGGAAAGTCAGTTAATGCCTAAAATAAACAAACAAAAAACAAGCAGGAGCATCATGTACAAATGTTCTTTACAGAGAGAGAGGTAGAAACAAGAAGAAACAAGTGAAAAAAATGTGGGTGCATCTGAGAGTGGGAAATGTGCATGGGAGGAGGACTTCTGATTATGGCAGCCAGTTCTGTAAGAGTGATTTGACTCTAAGGCATGTGAATATTTAACTTAGGTTAAAGAGCGAAACAATAACAGCATAAAAACCAGACGAAAGTAGAATCATGGTAGAGCTTGGAAAATTTTGGAAGAATGTGCACAGAAATGCTAATTGTGATTTTAGCTGACTTATGAGACAGGTGCTTTCTTTTTGTCTTTCTGTATTTAAAATGTTTTCTACCAGGAACTTGCATTACATTTCTAATCAGGAAAGGAAAAATAGAAATAAATGTTTGTTATTCTTCTATTTGGTAGCAAGGCTAAGGTGAAGTTAATATATTCACAAAGACACCATTGATTTTCAGGAAGGACTGTCTTTAGGGTGAGAAAATTCATTTTGGTACAGTCATTTGGCCCATACCAGTGATGAGAAAGAAATATTTGAGATTCTTACAGAAATGATGTAGATATTGAAGATATCTAGAAATGTATATAGTCTCTCCAGTTAGTCTTTAGAATGTAGTTCATGACATTTCAATAACTCCTTTGAAATTAAAATTTTTTAAAGTTCAGTAGCATAATACTTTGAAATACTTAATGTGCATCGTACTATCATGTATAATATTGTCATTTAAAGAAGTACTTTGAAAGCTATAAATTTTTAAACTAAAATGCTGCATCTACCGCCTTTATAGTAAGCTTTCCCTTTTTCTTTTAACAGAAAAACAGGAAAAGGAAATTGACATCTATGCTAACCTCTCTGATGAAAAGGCTTTTGTGTTTTCAGTCGCCTTGGCAGAAATAAATAGAAAAATTATCAATCAAAGACTTATTCTCTGATATTTGTCTGCAGAATGTGTTGACACTTTCTTCGGGATTGCACCAGCAAAGCCTCAAACAGCTGTGGACTCTCGGGAGCATTCTGAGGCATCGGGAAGGGCCGGTGACGGCTTCCTGTGTCACCGCGCCTGTGCCACGCTTGGGGAGCAAAGCTGTGGGCTGGGCTGTTCTGGGGTCTCCTTGGTTCCCAAGGAGTATTGTCAGTGTTTTGTGTTTGGGATGTAAGTAAGTGTATTTACAAAAAAAAACAAAAGAAAAGAAAAAGCTGGATGACTGTTAAAGGTTAAAGGGGTAGGGATGGGAGCAGAAGTATGAAAACTAGGGAAATAAAATGCTTGATAATTTTCAGGTTTGCCACCAGAGATGCAATATTTTAAATACTTTGAGGAAGAATGACTTTTAAAAATATATATTTCAGATTTTCAGCACTAACGGATTGCATATATACAGTTCATTTACTTTTAACAATTGGCAGTTGGTATTTTATTGAATGGGGAATTAATATAAATTGTAAATTTTGTCTTAAATTGATTTTTTCTTGGCCTTTATTTTTATGACTTAAGGTATGAGTTATATTTTGGGAGATACTTTCTAGGCAGTTTGGAAGTTTGGGTGCTATATTAAGAAAAACATTTGAGGCTATCTGATACTTCACATAGAAACACCTTGTTTTCCCGAATGTAATTTATTTATTGGTTATGAAAAAACACTTTTCTGCTCTCAAGATGGTGCTTGTTAACCTAAACATTAAATATATTTATTATATGCAAAATATTTCGTATCCACTTTTAAGCAGTAATGTTTTATCTGAATGGATGTTCATTTATACATCCTGATAATTATTTAAATTGTTACTTAATCTCACTCTGAAAAAAATAAACCTTAATATTTAAACGAATAGATTAAATAATATTACAAACTTATTGTTCTAGTGGAGTTTGTGAAATATATTTAAATTCTTAATTTTCCAGTGTTAAATGCTAACCGTTTATAATTGCTTCATTTTATATTAAATGCTTTTGTAGTTTTGCATATCGACTTAATGATTAACATATTCAGACTTGACAAGAACTCGCCCTATTTTAAACCTACTCCCCTGGGCCAACTCTGGAAGTCCTACAGCCTAATTAGGGAAGGCAGGCGGCAGCAGGCTTAGCCTCAACCGCATCCTCAGTTCCACCCTGCATCTCCCAGCAACTCTCCCAAGAAAGGAGGCTTATGGCTTGGTTTTGTTTTTCACTCTATTTAAATGGTAGCCAGCAGAGGGAGCTAAGAGACACTCTAGCGAGGACGTAGCATTTTCCTGAGTCCCTTTCCCTTCAACCACCATACTTATCTGCAGGTACTAGGACCGTTTTCTTGTGTGCATTTTAAAGCCCTAGTAATAAAGTTTATTCCTGAGAATACTAATGTGATTTTTATCTTTGAAACATAATATAAGAACACTTTCATTTTGAGAAAAAAATCATAAAAATGGTTAATACCAAAAAATGCCATGAACCAAATATATGTCCCCAGAGAAAGCAAGAACAGCTTATTGCGTTGGTGCCTCCTGAAAGAATTCTCGATGTCAGAGTCTGTCCCTTTAAGCGGAAGCCTTAGAGGAGTCACGCTGAGCTAGTCGTTGGATGAGGGAGGAGCCTGGTGACGGCCGCAGCTGCGTAGAAAATGTGCTTCAGATGCTCACGGTGCTGAAGCATTGGCTCATGTAAAAGTTCTTGAGCAGAGGGACAAACAGCTCCCCGTTTGTGATGAAGCGATTTAACCAGTTTCTTTCCCTCTCAGTGACGGAGGCTCTGGAGAGGCTTTTCCCTGGGGGACTGGCCTTTGTCCCGGAGAAACATCCCCGTGTATTTCAGGATGGTTGGTTTTCTTCTCTCTGCTGGAGCTGTGAGGGGACTCCTCTTGGTTCTGAACTGCAAGAGCCTGCAGGATCCTAGGAGTAGCCATGACAGTGTGCCCTCTGCCCACCAGGACTGCAGCCCAGGTGTGTCTCTCACGCACTGGTCTGGGCCGTGCCCAGCAGGCGTCAGAAACACCGTGCGGGTGCTGTCCGCCCGGGCTTCAGCGCTCTCTGCTCCAGGAGGCCTTTCCTGCAAGGTCTGTGTGTGCACCTCTCCCGGTCCCGGGGCGGCAGGTGGCACCGCAGCCTCAGCTCCTCGGCAGGTCCCAGAGGAGTGGCTGCATTCTCCGTTTCTTTAGCTCTTTTCTGATAAGGATGGGAGTGATGGCTTCCAATCCATTTCCATGTCAGCCAACACTGGAAGTCTCCTTATAGACGGTCATAGCTACAAGATATCGTAATAACAAAACCTAGATTAATATTTAAAACTAGAAACTGGCCCAGCCAGCGTGTCTCAGTGGTTGAGCGCCGACCTTTGAAGTAGGAGGTCACGGTTAGATTCCCAGTCAGGGCACATGCCCGGGTTGTGGGCTCGATCCCCAGTAGAGGGCGTGCAGGAGGCAGCCGATCCATGATATTCTCTCTCATTGTTTCTCCCTCTCCCTTCCTCTCTCAAATCAATAAAAATATACTTTAAAAAGTAATAAGGAATATAAATAAAAATTTAAAAATAAATGTACTCTTGTGCCACTTGGTCATGGCCGGAATCTCACAGTACAAACGTGGCTGCTGGGAGGTGTGATGTGGACTGTGAGGGACATTCTGGAAAAGGCAGAATGTTTACTAGCCAGGCACTCACCCAAGCTGTCGAGAAAAGTCCGATGTCCTTGTAAACAAGATAGAGGGAGCAGAGTGCAGCATAGGCAGGTGAACAACCAATCCAAAGAGGGTGGACTGGCCTTAGCCAGGAGGCAGGGCCATGGTGATGAGCAGCGGGGCTCAGTCCCCGGCTCTGCTTGTAGCATCTCTCGCAGCGACGCAGATGGGTTATACCTGGGGTGCACGTGCCCAGGGGACAGAGGGTATATGGCCCTGGTTCCCTCAGTGTGGTCAGGCCACATCAACAAAGTGGTATCACTTGCCATTTCCTGACCACCAGCACCCGTTCCTGAGTACACCATCCCCCAGTCTGGGGTGCTAAGTCCAGGGGCTCCCATCCGAGCTCCCCTGAGAATGAGTGATGCAAAGATGGGGGAATGGCTGGCTTCATCCACCCCTCCTCTGCCCTCCCAGACCTCCATTTAGTGAGCACTGGGTTTCTGGATTTTATCTCTTCCTTCACATTTTCTCTCTCTCTCTCTTTTTTTAAAAAAATATATTTTATTGATTTTTTACAGAGAGGAAGGGAGAGGGATAGAGAGCTAGAAACATCGATCGGCTGCCTCCTGCACACTCCCCACTGGGGATGTGCCCGCAACCAAGGTACATGCCCTTGATGGGAATCGAACCTGGGACCCTTGAGTCCGCAGGCTAATGCTCTATCCGCTGAGCCAAACCGGTTAGGGCCACAGTTTCTCTCTTTTTATCCTGTGTTCCAGTAGATTGTCTCTATTTTATTTTAGGATTCTTCAGAACATTTTGTTTTAGCGATCCTATTTTAAATCTCGAATTGCTTTTCAGATTGTTCTCTGATTATTTCTTTTTGCAAATCAACCTCTTCTGGTTCTACCAAATCTTTCTGAAATCTCTCTGAGCCGAGTTTTCTCCTATTCCCTGCCCGTCGTTGTTCTCACCAGGATTTTCACATCTGTAGGTCTGTGCCTTTCTCAAGCTGCTGCGTCTGCTCACATCTAGAGCTTTGCGTGTAAGGCCCATGGGCCAGGTGGCAGCTCCCCAGCGACACTTCTCCCTGGTGCTCCGGACCCAAGGTGGGCGAGGGGAACAGGAAGGAACTTGTGTTTAGGCCGAGGCCACCTGATCGCCAGGACGAGAACTTGACTGTGGGGCCTCGAGCCTTGATTAAAAAGCCTTGGGTTCTCCAATGTAAAGTTTAATGTCTTTCGAGAAGAGCTGCCAGGGATGTGTCTTTGTTTTTGCCGGAGGGCCAGTGCCAGCTGCCTGTTCTCACTGAGTGTGTGTGAGGGGTGGGGGTGGTGAGCGGGTGGTGGAGCAGAGCAGGTGGGGACAGTTGAACCCCTCCTGCCTGGGCTCCCTCAGCCTGAGTGACAGCCCCCCTTTGCAGCCCTCAGACTCGTCCTGCCCTCCTAGGTGTCCTGTCTCTGCTGACTCTCTCCCATCAGCCTCGGGGCTTCCAGGTCCACGTCAGTCTCACCCTGCTTGGCACTCGCTTCCCTGTCCTCCTTCAGACTGCTGCGCTCCTTTGGGGACTTCTGCCCTTTCGTGCAGAGAATAAAGCAGAGAGCACGTTAGTACATTAGTAAAGGCTCAAGGACAGCACACGTTTACTGATTGTTACCCCACAAGTGTCATTTCTAGCAAAAGAACTATACATGTTCCCACTGAAATAAATTTTATTGCCTAAAAAATGTACAAGGGATAATAAAAACGTGCGCCTTATGAAAATGCAGGTGCAGAAGCGTGGACTACGCAGGGGAGTTGGCTTTTCTAAGCAGCCCAGCTGTCTTCCACCCGACGACGCTCTGAGTGGCACCCGCGGAGAGGCGCTACAGAGGGGACCAGGGTTTCTCCGTTTGGGTGGAACGTTGGGCTAAGGGCCAGTGAAACAGAAAAGCAGTAGATGTTGCCTTTTTAGAAAAAAAGAAGAACTGCAAACTAAAATGTTAACCAGGAGGGGATAGAAAGTTACCGAAGGTGTGTGGCCAAGTTAAAGTTCACAAGGCAGCACGTCAAAAGGTTGATCCGCCCGGCTGGTGTGGCTCAGTGGTTGAGTGTCAACCTACGAACCAGGAGGTCACGTTTTGATTCCTGGTCAGGGCACATGCCCGGGTTGTGGGCTCGATCCCCAGTGTAGGGCGTGCAGGAGGCAGCCGATCCATGATTCTCTCTCATCATTGATGTTTCTCTCTCTCCCTCTCCTTTCCTCTCTGAAATCAATAAAAACGTATTAAAAAATAGTTGATCCTATCTAAGTTAACAAAGTGGACAGCCCAAAAGTCAGATGCTTGGGCACAGACATGTAAACATGTTAGCAGAGTCCAGGCTGTCCACCCAATACCAGCTGCATCGTTTCAAGAGGAGAGCAGGTGTCTGGGGGCCCAGGAGGTGGCCTCTGACTTGCGTTTGTCCCCCCAGCTCCCAGAGACGTCACGGCTTCTCTGTGGGTTGCTCTGAGCTAGTAATGGCATTAGCTGCGCGGCCTGGAGTGGCTCTTGGCCTGGCTGGCTGACACATGCCACTTAGGGTTTCCAAGCAGCCAGGCTGTCCCACGCACACAGGGCTGATGCACTTGTGGCTAAATGCGGTGTCGCCAGGCCCCGGGCCAGCTGCAGGGCAGGAAATAGAGCGCCACCTCCATCACCAGGGAGACAATGGGCTGCGTGCGGGCTTTAAAGCCGGGCCAGCCAGAGGCGCAGAGGCAGGTCCGAGGAGAAGGGAGAAGGGAGGCAGGAAGCGGAGGGCGGCTGTGGGCTTTGTCTTGGGCTGTAACTGCTGACGAGCCACTGACCGCCCCTGGGTGTAAGCGGGACCGTGAATAAGATGGAGGTGATATTTGCACATCTCACTGGGGGCTTCCGACAGGATTGCTGACGGACCACTGGGATCCATGGATAGAAGGTGGTATGTAAGTGCACATGCTAAATGTTCCGTGTGTGTGTGTGTGTGTGTGTGTGTGTGTGTGTGTGGTCAGCAGGTGCCCGAGGGGCATGCAAACCGGCTGGAAAACCATTTTAGAGTCTGGTCAGAACCAAACCACAGTGACAGCAAACCCTTTTCCGGGCATGGATCTGTCTTCAGTCCCGTGCGGGTTTTGGGGTGTCGCGCGTGTAAGCCAGGCTTGAGAACTGTTTCAAACCGACTCTGCTGGTTAGCAACGAGCTGCAGGAAGCAGTGGGGTGCTTTAGGTCAGTGGTTCTCAACCTGTGGGTTGTGACACCTTTGGGGGTCGAACGACCCTTTCACCGGGGTCGCCTAAGACCATCGGAAACCACATGTATAATTACATATTGTTTTGTGATTAATCACTATGCTTTAATGATGTTCAATTTGTAACCATGACATTGGGGTCACCACAACATGAGGAACTGTGTTAAAGGGTCGCGGCATTAGGAAGGTTGAGAACCACTGCTTTAGGTCATCAGAGAGTGCTGAGGTTGAGGGGCGGCCCCAAATGTTTGCCGACTTTGCTCTAAAAAACTCCCCAGCGAACGCCACCGGGAAGTTTCCGAGTTGCATGTGGAGTCGGTAGATTTGTTTTCCAGTTGGACGGGGGTGGCGTCTACTTTAACACAAGTGCAAAGAGGAGCCGTCCTGCCCCCTGGGTTTGCTGTTCTGAGGAGCCCGAGTTCTGTGTTCTGCTCATTTGAGGCTAAGCAAGCAGTTGCGCCCGGCCGTCCCGAGAAGGTGGTCAGATGCCGTCTGTCAGCCGGGGTCCCGAAGGAGCCCGCCGCCTGCTCTTGGTTCATACACCCTCTTGGGTACATACGGTCTGGAAAATTCCTGTGGGTCCAGGGGAATGGTGACCGTTACAGAAAGACAAACCTGGTTGATAATGCAAGGACTGCACACTTTTACAAATTAAAGTAAGTATATAAATGAGACATAGAAGACCGGCCAGTACCGGCCAGTGTAGCTCAGCAGTTGAGCATCGACCGAGGAACCAAGAGGCCACCGGTTCCATTCCCGGTCAGGGCACATGCCCGGGTTGCGGGCTTGATCCTGTGTTTGTGTGTGTGTGGTGGAGGGGGGGGGGTGCAGGTTGCAGCCAATCAATGATGTTTCCCATTAATGTTTCTATCTCACTTCCTCTCTCTCAAAAATCAATAAAAAACATTTAAAAATAAATAAATAAATGAAACAGAAAATAAAGATCACCTGCAATTCTCTCGCGCAGAATCAGCCGTACTGGCAGCTGTATATTTTAACCCTTTGCGGTCCAATTTTATTTTTGGAATTCAAACAGTCTGGTCCAAGTGAATTGACGGGATTGAATGTTGACCCGGTTTGTGGTGTCGACCTCAGCCTCGACGTTGGGCCTGCTCCTAGCGCCTGGTCTGTCGAGTCAGCCTCCACGTTGGACCGAAAAGGGTTAGACACAAATGGGATTCTATTGTGTGCACTTGTTTCTCGGCCTGCTCTGGGGGTGAGGTCTTCCCCGTGGGCCTAGAAAGAATGTCACCGATCCTTAGGGTCTCCAGCCAGCTGTTGTGTGTGGGGGCCAGCTGTTGTGTGTGGGGGGCAGCTGTTGTGTGGGGGGCCAGCTGTTGTGTGTGGGGGGCAGCTGTTGTGTGGGGGGCCAGCTGTTGTGTGGGGGGCCTGCTTCTGCTGCGGCCATGGGAGGTGGTTGGACGAGGGCCGGCACTTGTAAAAGAACTTTCCGAGAGTCCTTCTCTCAGATGCCTCCGCTTCCTTAGCGCCCCTGTGTTTTGGCAACAGTGCACCCCCAGGACTGGTAAACACTTGCTGGTTTCAGCTTCTGTGTGGAGGCTGATCCTGGGCCTGCCCCTCCATTTGTACCTGCTGTGAGGTTCACCCCTCCTGTTAATTTTTTAAAATATATTTTTATTGACTTCAGAGAGGAAGGGAGAGGGAGAGAGAAACATCAATGATGAGAGAGAATCATGAACCAGCTGCCTCCTGCATGCCTCACACTGGGGATCGAGCCCATAACCTGGGCATGTGCCCTTGACCGAAATCGAACCCGAAACTTTCAGTCCACAGGCCAACGCTCTATCCACTGAGCCACACCGGCCAGGGCTGCTGTTCTTCATGCCAACACCCTGGTTGAGGCATAACTGATGTGCATTGCAGTGCATCGACCGCAGCTGCTGAGTCCAGCACCACAGAGGTGTGTGCACCCCCTGGGGCAGGGCACGCCTCCAGCCTCCCGAGGGGACTCCGTGACCTTCCAGGTCAGTGCCCTTCTCCCCAGGCATCACTTCCTCCATCTCAAATGCGAGCTGCATCCTCTCACTTCCCACTTCAGGACCTTCTGTAGGGTTTCTGTCCCCTTCTCCTGCTGCTTTGGGTCCGCAGGTCTCTGCCTGGAGTTCCCAGTCCTCTCTCTCTGTGGGTCCCGCCTGCTGGACCACTGGGCCTGCAGCAACCCGAGGCCCATCTCTGTCAGGCTCCATGGGGGGCTTGGCTCCCTGTGTCCTTGTACAACTGCCCTTGCCGTGGCTTCCCCACAGCCCACCCCGCCTTGCAGGCTCAGCTCGAGTCCCACTTCCTCCAGGAAGTCCTCCCTCTTTGCCAAAAAGTTTTCCAATGTCTCCACCTCCCTCCACACCCTGAACGAGCTGTCACTGTGTGACTGGGTGTCTGCAAAGTGCTGGCGCCTGGACGCCCCGCTGGGAAGCCGCTCCTCCTCCCGCTCCCGGTGGCCGTTCTGTCCTGCGCAGCCAGGCTGCAAACCCCTCCTGGCTCTTCACTACCCGGCTCAGCCCCATCCTCTCCCAGACCGCAGGGCCCACCAACTGTTCTTCAGATGTGACATCAAGAACTCTGGTCTGGCCGGCGTGGCTCAGTGGTAGAGTGTTAACCTATGAACCAGGAGGTCACAGTTCAATTCCCAGTCAGGGCTCGATCCCTGGTAGGGAGGGTGCAGGCGGCAGCCAGTCCATGATTCTCTCTCATCACTGATGTTTCTATCTCTCCCTCTCCCTCTCCCTTCCTCTCTGAAATCAATAAAAATATATTTTAAAAAAATCCCTGCGACTAGGCTCCCAGGCTGGGTGCAAGCAGCCCCCATGCGGAAAAGCTTCCTCCCCCTGCCCCCCACTGTGCTGCTGGTCAGGCCTCCCTCTGCCCCGGGTCCCCCTGCAGCAGCGATTCCCAGCGCGTCCCCTGGGTCCCGCACCAGGCCTCTGGGGTCTGAACTCAGGTCAGCTCGGCCCTCCCTCCTCCTTTCTTCCCCTCCTGGACCACATGGTGTTTGTTTCCCAACTGGACACTCCGCTAAGTGGTGCAGGAAGTAGGCCCCCCGGGGAGGGAGAGAGCCAGCAGAGCTGATAACCGGTGACGCTCGGGCGCCTTGGGGCCGGGGGCAGGTCAGATAAGCGGAAATGCCAAGCTTATCGGCTGCCTGAGTTCTGGAGAGGTGTCCCTGCCGGCCAGCCCACCACACTCCCCCACTCCCCGCGGGCGTAGGCCGGGCATCTCCCGGGGAGTAAACACGGAGTTGGCAGAGCCCCGCCGCCCAGCAGGATGAGGACTCTGTGCCCATCTCCGGCACTGCGCGGCCCGGGCGCCAGGGGCCACCCGCGGGCGTCAGGTTACACCCAGATATTTGCGGTAAGACAGCCTCTGGCCAGGCTGCTTTCAAGTGGGAGCCGGGGAGCCATTGTTATGGCGACAGCTGGTCCCCAGACCTGAGGCCTCCGGCTGGGTCCAGGCGGGGTTGGCAGACCAGGCCGGGGGAGCTGCCCCGCGTTGTTTGGTCGGGACCCTGCAAGGCTGGCTGGGGCTCTGGTCACCTCTGGGGTCCTTTCCTCCATTCCACATGCACCTCAGCTAACGGGACCTCCAGGGAAGGGGGCCTGGGCTGGTGCCTGCAGGGAGGGGGCCTGGGTGGCAGCTTCGTTTCCCACCTTTGCACCGTAAAGCTCTTCTTCACTCTGTGCTCCGACCGCGGGACAGTGTCTGCCGGACCTGAAAGGGACATGCTTCTATGTTATTGGATTGATTTCTTATTTTTTCATATTTTTTTGTTAATCCTCCTTATATTTTTTTGTTAATTTTTCCATTGATTTTTAGAGAGGGTGGAAGGCAGGGGGAGAGACAGAGAAACATCGATGTGAAACACATCGATTGGTTGCCTTCTGCACTCACCCCGACCAGGGCCGGGGAACCTGCCACCGAGGTACATGGCGAGACGCAGACCCAGGACCCTTTGGTCCGAGGGCTGACGCTCTATCCACTGAGCCACACTGGCCAGGGCTTAAACTTTGCATCTAACTTGCCTGCCAGCGCCCAGCTGCTGTCAGAGGGGACGCCTGCGGTCATGCCGCCGTCAGTGCTCTGACTGGGACTTTTCCTCTCATTTCGGGGAGACAGCCGTTACCCCGTGTGCTAGAGCTGCATGAAGGCGGTAGGGGTGTGGCTGCTGACTGCTTGGCTCGGTTGGGGATGATCAGACGGACCCGCAGAGCCAGCACGTCCCTCCTGACACAGTCCTCTGACCCCCAGGGAGGGTGGGGTCTTCCTCGCCACACCCAGGTGGGGGAGTGGGGGCCGCCGCTCTGGAAGAAACCCCTCAACCTTGTATTTCTGTTTCCCTCTTCCTCCACCTGGGGGCTCCGGGAAAGCTGGCTGTCACCAGACAGGCCAGCGAAGAGTCTTGGGGTTCAGTGGGGGCTGACGCAGCCCACGGCAAACCAAGGTCAGCCTGTGGTTTTCAGGAGTGGATCGGCTGCCCGTGCTCACCCGGGACCCCAGCTGGGCTCTCCTGGGGCGGCCGAGAGCCTGGGGCACAATCCCTCCGGTCTCCCTCTCTCCCTCTGAGGGCCTGGAAGGAAGCGGAGAAGGTGAGCGGCTCCCCAGCGGCCTGGGGACTCGGTGGCACCCCCCACCCCCACGTCCCCACCTGATGTCGACTTGAGCATTTGCTTTCGTCGGCTTCATGGAATGAAGGGCCGTGAGGCCCAGATGCCTGAAGACCAGGGAACCGGGCCTCTGGGTCACTGGGGCCTGACCCTCGTCGGTTTCAGGGGAGTCGCTGTCCGGGGAGCAGGCCTCGCTGGCAAATGTGCCCCCGAGTGTCCGGGAGGAACACGACTGCAGAGAGCGCTTGGCGAGGACAGCCCGGGCCATTGGGCCTCACTTCTATTTTTAGATGCAAGTGCCGAGTGACGGAGGGCCTGGTGTGGGGACTCACCCACAGGCAGCCTAACACTCACTGTGGGGACATCTGCGAAGTAGGAGCACCGACGTGTCTTAATTAATCATTTTTTTATTTGAGAGAGAGAGGGGAAGGGAGAGAGAAACAGCAATTTGTTGTTCCACTTATCGATGCATTCACTGGTTGATTCTTTCTTTTTTTTTTAACACTGGTTGATTATTTATTTTATTATTATTATTTTTCAATTGATTTCAGAGAGGAAGGGAGAGGGAGAGAGAGATAGAAACATCAATGATGAGAGAGAATCATGGATTGGCTGCCTCCTACATGCTCCACACTGGGGATCGAGCCCACAACCCGGACCTGTGCTCAGACTGGGAATCGAACCCTGAACTCCTGGTTTATAGGTCGATGCTCAACCACTGAGCCGCACCAGCCGGGCCATTGGTTGATTCTTGTGTGTGCCCTCACCCGGGATCGAACCCGCAGCCTTGGTGTATCGGGACAACGCTCTCACCTACTGAGCTACCCGGCCAGGGCCCAGGTTTTGTATTGAATTTGCAGAAGCTTCGCCTGTTTCACCCGGCACACGTCAGGGCGGCCTCGCCTTTGTTCTCGGTCTTGTTTTCATTGTGAATGTGTGTGTGTGTGGCGGGCGGGACCCCACGGCCCTGGGATCCCTGAGGCCCCTCTCGGAGTCCAGAGGAAGGACCCCCGCCTTCTAACCTTCGGTTGCAGCCACAGGAGCTCCCGCCTGCCACGGGCAGATTCTTCAGCTGTCTGCCCATCAGCACCCTCTCAGGGAGGAATGTTCAGTGCGGCCGTGATGTCAGAGGGGCCCCAGGAGCGGGGCCGGGGCCAGACCCGCCTCCCTCCCGGCTCCCTCCCAGCAGAGTGGGAGATAAGCGAGGGCTCAAAGAGAGCCCGCAGGTCCCAGCTGCGTGACCGACTGGGGATCGCTGTGCGGGGACTGGGCACAGGCACTGTTAGCGACCGGAACCATGACCTTGCAGACACCACCGCCCCAGTGAAGGCCGGGCCCTGCGTGCGCCCCCCTGCTCGCCCCGTCCAGCCTGCGCCGGGATGTCGGGGGCCTTCAAGGAGGGCGTGGGGGCCCGGGGGCTGCCGGCCCCGGGCAAGGCCTGCCTGTCCAGCCTGGACCGGAAGCTGAGCGCTCTTAACGAGAAGGTGGACAAGCTCCTGCACTTCCAGGAAGACGTCACGGAGAAGCTGCAGGGTGTGTGCCGAGGCCTGGACCACCTGGAGCAGGGCCTGCACCGGCTGGAGGCCTCCCAGGCCCCGGGCCCCACGGGGGCTGGCCCCGCCCCGCCGGGGGACCCTGCCCCTCCGGGGGACGCACAGGCCGGGTGGCCCGAGGTCCTGGACCTGGTGCGGGCCGTGCGGCAGGATGTGGCCCAGCATGGCGCCCGACTCGAGTCCTTGTTCCGGGTGGTGGTGGCCGTGGACAGGGCCCTCGCCTTGGTGGGGGCCGTGTTCCAGAATTCCAAGGTGGTGGACTTCATCCTGCAAGGCAGCGCCCCCTGGAGGCGAGGGCGCCCGGCCCCCCGCCCCACCGAGGTTGGTGACCGCGTCCCTGCCCCGGGTCCTGGCTGGAAGGGAGGCCGGCCAGGTGGGCTACTCTTAGGAGAGCCGAGGGCTTTTGTCTCTTCTTCTTCTTCTCCTCCTCCTCCTCCTTCTTTTCCTTTTAATATATTCTTTTTTTAAAAAAATATATTTTATTGATTTTTTACAGAGATGAAGGGAGAGAGATAGTTAGAAACATCGATGAGAGAGAAACATCGATCAGCTGCCTCCTGCACATCTCCCACTGGGGATGTGCCCACAACCCAGGTACATGCCCTTGACCGGAATCGAACCCGGGACCTTTCAGTCCACAGGCCGACGCTCTATCCACTGAGCCAAACCGGTTTTGGCTAATATATTCTTATTGATGTCAGAGAGCAAGGGGGAGAGAGAGAGAGAGAGGAACATCAATGATGAGAATCATGGATCGGCTGCCTCCTGCAGGCCCCCCACTGGGGATCGAGCCTGCAACCAGGCATGTGCCCTGACCGGGAATCGCACCGTGACCTCCTCGTTCATAGGTCGACGCTCAATCACTGAGCCACACCGGCCGGGCCTCTTCTCCCCTCTTGTGCCTCCTGCGGGACCAGTTGATGAGGAAACGGGGAGCAGAGCCGTGAAGGTCATAGGCGGGTTCAGACGGGGCGGGGGAGGTGAGCTGTGGGCAGTGGGCAGCTCCAGGGGACACAGGCCCCGAGGGAGCACGGGACCTTGAAGCTCCCTCCCACGCCATGACCTCTTTGCTCCTCTGTGTCCCCCGTGGGTGGCCGGTGGGGAGCGGCCCGTCTACCCCGACAGGGCCCCATTCAGAAACCCAGACCCCTCCCTTCCTGTCCGCAACCTTGTGCCCTGTCCCCGTGTGGGCGAGAGTGCAGCTGCCTGCCGGAGGTGTTGACAGGGACGCAGGGGCACACAGGCCGGGTGGGCAGGAGCCGGAGCCTGGGGGTGGAGGGTGGCATCTCTGGGAGCCCCGCTTCCCAAGGTTGCGTAATTGAGCCTGGGTAATGGAAGTTTGGCTGGCGTGTGTGTGTATGTGTGTGTGTGTGTGAGTGTGCGCGCGTGTGCACCCGTGCGAGGTGTGTACAGGCAACACTCTATTTGGGAACAGCAGAGGGGCAGCTGCTTAGCAACACTCCGGGGCCTGGAGCCCTCCAGCCTCTGGCAACAGATGAGCTGGGGTCTCAGGAGCTCGGCCTCCCTTCCTCACCCCCAGCCTGGCTGGGGCTGTCCCAACTGACCCTCCTCTCTGCCGGCCACTTCCCCCAGTGCCGCCTCCACCCCAGCCCCCTCCTCTCGGCACCAGCCCTGTGAGTCCGGCTCGCAGGGGAGTCTGGCCTGCTCTCGCCACTGATAACCACCCTCAGCATTATTTTATTTTATTTTAAAATATGTTTTATTGATTTCAGAGAGGAAGAGAGAGGGAGAGAGAAAGAAACAACAATGATAAGAATCGATTGGCTGCCTCCTGCACACCCGACACTGGGGATCGAGCCCACAACCCGGGCCTATGCCCTGACCGGGAATTGAACTGTGACCTCCTGATTCCTAGGCCTACGCTCAGCCCCTGAGCCTCCCGGGCAGGGGCCAACCTCAGCTCTAAATGAGAATTCATCTAAGACGCGCACAGGGGGAAACCATCCCTGGGCTGTGGAGAGCAGCCCCCCTCCCGCCCCGTCCCCCAGGCCCAGGAGGAGCCCTGCCCCCACCAGAGGTGCCGGCTTCCTGCAGTGCCTTCCAGAAATAGCCTGCTATCTGTAAGCTCCTTGGGGTGCATCCCTCCCCCCGTGGTTCTGTTCTAACTCGGTCATTACCCACCTGTGCTGCCTCGGCAGTTTTTTACTTCATCCGGGGGGGCATCGTTTCCTATTAACCCCAGAGAGCTCCTCGCTTTTGTCCGTTGGGTTGCAGTGGCTCCACGGGTGGGGGGCTTCTCCGTCTACTGGCGTGATTCGCTCGGCCACCCCATTGCTGCTCACCCTGCCTCGCCTTCCTGGCTGTTGGGAAAATGGTGCCGTGACTGTCCATCCAGGCGTGAGTCTGTCTGTCGGACGCACCTCCTGGAAGTGGCGATGCTAAGCCACAGGGTGACTTTGTGGAACCCGCAAAGCCACTCGGACGTCAGAGGAGGGTTCTAATGTAGGGGCTGCCGTGACACAGGAACGCTCGCCGCTGACGGAGCTCACGGCCCGTCGGGTGAACGAAAACGGAATCACATTGTGCGTGTGCGTGTGTGTGCGTGCGTGTGTTTTAACATGTTAGCGTTAAACATGTCAAGCATTTATAAAATAGGGATGAGAATGACCTCGGTGAGCCCCATGACTGGAGGCCAGGGGTCCCCACCCGTCTTCCTCTTTCCAGAGTGTTTTGAAGCAACTTTAATGTATTGGATTGTTTCTTCTATGAACATCTCAATGTTTTTTTATCCAAAAGAGAAGGATTCTGTTGCTTGTTATCAGACCTAAGAAGTAACTCAATATCACCAATGTTCATATCATCAGTGTTCATATTTTCTTGGCCATCTTATGCTTTTTAAAAAATATTTTAAAAATTGATTTCAGAGAGGAAGGGAGAGGGAGAAAGACCTAGAAACATGTCTTTCTGGAAAAGAAATGCAAGTGAGAGAGAGAAGCATGGATCGCTGCCTCCTGCACACCCCACACTGAGGATCGAGCCCGTAACTTGGGCCTGTGCCCTGATCAGGAATCGAACCCTGACCTCCTGGTTCTTAGGTCGACGCTCAACCACTGAGCCACACCGGCTGGGCTGCTCTTTTTTTAGATTTTATTTTGTTTTTCAAGTACAGCTTACATTCAGTATTATTTTATGTTAGCTTCGGGTGCAAAGCATAGTGGGTAGACGTTTGTATAACTTAGAACTGATCCCCCTGACGTGTCTGGTACCCACCTGCATCCTAGTTACCACATGGTCACTACAGCCTCACTGACTATTCCCTGGGCTGTGCTTACATCCGGGACTCTGCGGTGCCTGCCCACCTGTCCTTCCCAGTCCCTGGATCCACCCTTCCACGCAGCCCCCAGCCCGTCTCAGGCTCTTCATTCCTTACAGTTTGAGTCAAGCTCCCAATCAGGCGATTGGCTATATGCTTCATAAAGCCAGCATGTTTTCTTTAATTCATGAAGAAATGAAAACGCTTCGTGCGGGAACGCGTCAAACAACCGGAACAGGCGGAAGTCTGCACCTCACGGTAGTTCTCACTCGCATTTCTTTTCCAGGCGCGTGCGCATCTTCCGGATTTGGGCCTTTGCACTGTCCTGAGCGGCCCACTCCGTCCTCCCCTTCCTGTTTGGACTTCCTCTGGTTATTCTGTAGGAGCCGTGGGGATGCGCAGGCATTTCTGGGCGGGGGAGGGCAGGAGCTTTCTCCTCCCCGAGTCCTCACGCGTCTCGTCTGCTCAGCTCTGACCGGCTGCCCATCTGTCCTTGTGTGTCACACACATCCGGTGGCTACAGCAGGACTGGGGCTGCTCTCCAGCCGGTGGTCAGCTCCCCGCAGCCCCGCCAGGAGGCCTCCACGCCCCTCCGTGCCCTGCGCCAGGGCTGGTCACGCCGGAGGTGCCGGGGGACAGGAGACGGGCGTGCGCTGAGACCTGGCCCCAGCCCGTGAACGCTTTGTTGGCTGAAAACTGCCTCAGGACGAAGACGTTCCAGGGATGTGATCTGTGTGTCTGAAGAGAGTAGGGGCGTAGTATTTCATCTGTGCAGTTCTTACATGTTATTTATTTATTTTTAAAATATGTTTTTAATGATTTCAGAGAGGAAGGGAGAGGAAGAGAGAGAGAAACATCCATGATGAGAGAGAATCATGGACCGGCTGCCTCCTGCACGCCCCACACTGGGGATGGAGCCCGCAACCTGGGCCTGGGCCCTGACCAGAATCGAACCGTGACCTCCTGGTTCATAGGTCAATGCTCAATCACGAAGCCACACCTGCGGGGCCAACTGTTAAATTTTAAACTCGGGCCATGACTTCGCCCGGGTCCTCTTTGGGCCGCATGGGATGCGGGGGCTCAGACAGGGCCAGCTCAGCGGAGGCGGGGCACAGTCCTGCCGGAGCTGTTCAGCGATGCCAGGCCTCTGGCCGGTGCTGGGCCTCCTCTTTCTTTGCTGCACCGCACAAGGCAGGGACCAGAAAGCTGAGCTCTGAAGACAAAACCTACGTGTGCATGCGTGTGCGTGCGTGTGTGCCTGCCTGCACCACAGACAGGGAGGGAGAGGACAATCTGAGCCAGCGAGGTCTGCCAAAGGACAGTCTGTCCAAGTCCCCGTCTCCCGGGGGGACGCCAGGAGGCGCCTGCGATAAGGCCTCCAGCTCCCCCAGCGGCGGCGCTGGCAGGCCAGTCTCCCAGGTCACAGTGATGATGCTGGTGGTGACCCTGAGGACAGCAGCTAGAGTTTTTTAAATCGATTTCAAAGAGGCAGGGAGAGGGAGGGAGAGAGAAACATCAATGGTGAGAGAGAATCATGGATCGGCCGCCCCCTGCACGCCCCACACTGGGGATGGAGCCCACAACCCGGGCCTGTGCCCTGACCAGGAATCAAACCGTGACCTCCTGGTTCCTAGGTCGACCACTGAGCCATGCCGGGTGGGCACATTTTTTAATTAATTGCTGACCACACTCCAGGTGCGGGCTCCTGCGGGCTGTTCAGAGTTAAGGCCGCACTGCTGGCGCTGGGCTCCCGGTGTCCTCACAGGCCGGGCTCCTGGGGCCCAGACTGCTCTGTGTCTCAGGCAGGACACCACCACCAGGGCGCTGCGCACGTACCCTGTGCTGGGCACCCCTCTCGGTGTGTCCCATAAATGGTCTCACCCCAGCCTCCTGCGAACTGAACTCTGTGAGTAGCTAATATTCTCCCCATTCCACAGATGAGGAAAGCGAGGTGCAGAGAAGTTAGGGATCTCGGCCGAGTGGTGAAGGGGGGTGCTCGCGAGTCCACGAGTCCGTGCCCCTGGCCACACTGCTGTACCAGAGAGGGAGCCCACGGGGTTCACCCGCCCGGTCCCAGGCAGGCATATTCCCTGGTCAAGGCAGGTCCCTGCAAATATGGGTTCAGTTGACTTAGGATCCAGCCCAAACCAACACCACTAGCCATGAGCGACTGATCAGAGCTGACATTTTGAAGTTAAACTTCTTTTCCATCCCTGCTCTGAGCATTGTGAGGTCCACTCTGTGTCATCCTCTGTCAGGGATGGGCCAGCCCTGACAGCGACTCATGTATAAGGGGACCTAGGCCCGACTGGGTGGCTCAGTGGTTGAGTGTTGACCTATGACCCAGGAGGTCACGGTTCCAGGGCACAGGCCCGGGTTGCGGGCTCCATCCCCAGTGGGGGGTGTGCAGGATGCAGCTGGTCGATGAGTCTCTCTCATCATTGATGTTTCTGTCTCCCTCTCCCTTCCTCTCTGAAATTGATAAAAATATCCTTTTTTAAAAGAAGGGGCCCTGAGGGTGCCTGAGCTCCTCTGTCTGAAGTGGCGAAGCAGCGTCCGCCCGCTGGTGTGGCTGGGATGGCGCGCGTGCTCCTGGCTCTGGCGTGGCGGGTGCGCAGCGCCTGTCTGTGGCCCGAGCGCTGATGAGGATGACAGTGTTCATGGTTGTTCTTTCAGGACAAAGAGAGAGAGGAGGAGGCAGAAGCCAAGCCGCAGCGCGCGCTGAGCAGCCGGGGCGTGCAGGCCGAGCTCCGGGGGCCTCGGGAAGGTGAGTGCGCCCATCGCCGCCTCCAGGTCCCACACCTGCAGCTTCAGACTCACACCTTCACCAGCACGGGGATCCCATGGTCCCCGAGACCTGCCAGGAGGCTCCCCCAGTTGTTTATTTTAGTTTTTTTAAAAAAATATATTTTATTGATTTTTTACAGAGAGGAAGGGAGAGAGATAGAGAGCCAGAAACATCGATGAGAGAGAAACATCAATCAGCCGCCTCCTGCACACCCCTTACTGGGGATGTGCCCGCAACCCAGGTACATGCCCCTGACCGGAATCAAACCCGGGAACCTTCAGTCCACAGGCCGATGCTCTATCCACTGAGCCAAACCGGTTTTGGCTATTTTAGTTTTTAAAATAGAAAAAATATATATAGAGACACATCAATGATGAGAGAGAATCATGGATTGGCTGCCTCCTGCACGCCCCGCACTGGGGATCGAGCCTGCAACCCGGGCCTGTGCCCTGACCAGGAATCAAACCCTGACAGCCTGGTTCATAGGTCAACGCTCAACCCCTGAGCCCCGCCGGCCGGGCTCCCCAGTTCTTTCTGTCCTTCACGTGTCCCCGTGAGACGGACAGCCAGTCGCTGTTGTAAAGTCACCTGGAAAGTGCCTCTCTCGTGGCCTGTACCACCAACTTGATGCCCAGGTTCATTTTTCCATGTTGCTTGAGCTTTCTATGGGTTGCTTTTATTAATTTATTTCCTTTTATACTTTTGCATAGTATTTACATGGTTTCAAAGTCCAATTGACAAAACAGGTACAAAGAGGAGTCAAGCTTGTCTGGCTTCCTCCCTCCACATGCAGCCGTTTCTACAGTTTGTGCCTTACCTTTCCCCGGGGGTCTGGTCTCTTTGGGCCACAGTGAAAGTGGTTACACCCACGCACACACGTTCATGCACATGCACGCATACACACATGCACTGCAGACATGCACTGCACACACGCACAGCACACACATCCTAGATGAAGCAGTCACACCGCACACCTGGCTGTGCTCACCTTCAGGCCTCGGAGGCCCCGTGGCTGCGCAGGCAGGTCTCTGTCTGGTCTGTGGGACAGACTCCCCACTGGGCTGCTTTCTCACTGTTCCCCATAGAGAGCCAGCAGGCTGACCTGCCCGAGGGGACAGCGGCGAGGCTGCCCGCCGTCGGCGCTTCGGGGATGGGATCGGACGTCCTGGCCCAGCCCGAGGCCCAGCCAGAGGCCTGGCCAGAGCAGGGAGGCGGGGTCCCCAGCCCAGACCAGGCGCCTGCTGGACACCTGCTGCCGCCCACAGAGGCAGATGCCACCACTCCCGGGGCGTCCAGCGAGACCCCCGAGGCCAGCCAGGCGGCGGCACCAGGCGCAGGACAAGGGCCACCATCCAGCGGGGCTGACGCTCCGCCCGAAGAGGAGGGCGTGACACTGACCTCAGGCCAACCTGCCGGGGCCACCACAGCTCCCCGCGGCGAGGACACGCATCCGAGGTGAGGGAGCTGCTGGAGCAGGTGCGGAGGGGGGGAGCGGGCTCGGAGGGGGGCATGGAGGGGGGACCGGGCTCAGAGGGGGGAGCGGAGGGGGGAGCGAGCGCAGAGGGGGGAGCGGGCTCGGTGGGGGGCGCGGAGGGGGATGGGAGCTCGGAGCGGGGCCCAGAGGGGTGAGCCAACCCTGGGGTGGGGCTGGCTGGCAGTGCTGTCCGGTGGAGGCTCCCGGCCAGTCTGCACGGGGTGGGACCTGGTCCTGGGGTCAAGGCGCCGTGGCTGCCCGGCAGTGCCTCTGAGTCACCCTGTGCCCTGGGTGGGGTGACCATGGGGACGGCAGTGTGTGGCCGCTCAGGGCTGTGTCTCTCTCCCCCTCAACCCCTCCCCCCCCCAGGCTCTCAGTCCACGTGCAGGAGACGGACAGGCCAGGGGAGCTGCGGGAGAGGCGAGGGGGCGGCCTCAGTGCCGTGCCCCCTGCGGAGGCCCCTGCAGCTTCCCAGCTGGGGGACTGGGACCCGCCTGCACACTGGGAAGGGCCCCAGGCCCCGGGGACCGAGTCGGGGGAGCAGAGCCCCGAAGGAGCCAGCGTGTGGCCCCCGCTGCCGGCGCGGAGCAGCGACGGGGGAGCAGAGGCCGAGGACCAGCCGGGATCTGCAGCCGGAGCCGCCCTGGGACCGAGCGGGGCCCCGGGCCCAGGAGCAGGGGACCCGGAGCCCGGGAGGGACTGCACCCCTGGGGGCCTGGGCGGAGCCGAGGCTGGCGGCCTGGTTCTGGGTAAGCCAGGCAGGCGCCCTGAGTGCCTGGGTGTGGAGTGCCTCCTCGGGGGGGGCCTCCCTCGGCGCCCCGGGGAGGTCATGCGGGTCTGGGGGAGCGGCCTGCTGGGTTCCGGGGCTGCTGCACAGCGTGAGGAGGGGGCCTGGGGACTCACAGGCTGTTGTCTCCTGAACAGATGACAGCCCAGCCCCGCCGGCCCCGTTCGAACACCGGGTGGTGAGCTTGAAGGAGGCCTCGGCCGCGGCGGGCTATGCCGTGTGCCAGCACCAGGTCCTGGGCGGGTAGGTGATGGCGGGCGGGCGGGCGGGTGCAGGAGCGGGGGCAGCGACACCTCAGAGCCGGCGGGTGGGTCTCAGGGGCTGGGCTGTGTCGGGCCGTGGGTGGACAGTCCCCAGGGAGGGGTGAGGAGGGCCCCTGGAGCACAGGACGGGAGGGGCACCGTGCCTGGAGGTGACAGGAGGGCCCCATGGTGGGGAGGGGGTGGTGAGAGGGAGTCCTCCAGTGAAGCCGGGCGGTGGTGTGGGAGAGGGTGCTCCTGGGGTGCAGCACGGCCTGGGGGTGCAGGGTGAAGCAGTTCTGGTCTAGGTTTCAGGGAGCCCATGTGGAGCGGGCATGATGACACGGGTACCCCTGGGTGTGTGTGGAGGAGGGTGGGACCAGAAAACAGGGGCTGCGGGTGGTGTGGGGTGAGCCTCGTGGGCGCTCAGCCCCCGTGTTGTCTGCAGGGGCCGGTTCGGCCAGGTCCACAGGTGCACAGAGAGGTCCACGGGCCTGGCGCTGGCGGCCAAGGTCATCAAAGTGAAGAGCAACAAGGATCGGGTGAGTGCCCGCCTGGCCAGCGGCCTCTGATCAGGCTCAGGGCTCAGCACGTCCTTCTCGGCCCCTGGGCCCCAGCTGCCCAGACCCCCGTGCTGAGCAGGAAACCTTCCCCTTTCCTGCTTCCTTTATGCCCCCCCTTCCCCCCAATATATTTTTATTGATTTCAGAAAGGAAGGGAGAGGGGGAGAGAGAGAGAAACATCAATGATGAGAGAGAATCATGGACCGGCTGCCTCCTGCACGCCCCACACTGGGGATTGAGCCCACAACCCGGGCCTGTGCCCTTGACCAGGAGTCAAACCCTGACCTCCTGGTTCCTAGGTTGATGCTCAACCACTGAGCCCCTGTGGCTGGGCCTGCCTCTTTTCCATGACTCCCACGCCCCAGTTTGCGGGTCACCTGGCACCCTGGGTGACAGGGTCACCTGACTCCCGGCTTTCCTTTCTGGGCCTCAGGCTCCCTATCTGTGAAATGGGCAGGTCTGACAAAGGCCCCTCCTATTGTAAGCACCCGGTTTGGGTGGTGAGTCGAGGAGTCCTGTTGTGAGAGGGGGAAACAGGGTGTAGGGTGGGCACGTGTGCCCATGTGTGCGCCCTGGGAGGTGCCGCCGGCCCCTCTTCCTGACCCGATTTTGGAAACTCCCCTCCGCTCTGCTCCGTAAGGAGGATGTGAAGAATGAGGTCGCCATCATGAACCAGCTGAGCCACGTGAACCTGATCCAGCTCTACGACGCCTTCGAGAGCAAGCAGAGCTGCACGCTGGTCATGGAGTGGTGAGTGTGCACAGGGCTGCACGCTGGTCATGGAGTGGTGAGTGTGCGCAGGGCTGCACACTGGTCATGGAGTGGTGAGTGTGCGCAGGGCTGCACGCTGGTCATGGAGTGGTGAGTGTGCGCAGGGTTGCACGCTGGTCATGGAGTGGTGAGTGTGCGCAGGGTTGCACGCTGGTCATGGAGTGGTGAGTGTCCGCGGAGCTGCACGCTGGTCATGGAGTGGTGAGTGTCCGCAGAGCTGCACGCTGGTCATGGAGTGGTGAGTGTGTAGCGGCGCGGCAGCCGGCTCGGCGCTGGGCCTGGAGTTGGGCAACGCTGCCCCCCCCTCCCTACCTGGGACGTCACCTTCTCTGTTGGACCTCCAGCCTGGAGTGTGGAGGACAAGGCCATTTCTCACAAAGCAGTGGCCCGTGAGCCTGACTTGACCCTCAGTGTAGGTCAGTTTGGCCGGCACAAGTTTTAGTGATTTTGATTTGGTTGGTAGCAGTTTGGAATTGGGAAATTTCACACCAAAACCTAGGTATACGGCTTTTCTTTTAAAAATATTTTTTGAAAATTGATTTTGGAGAGAGAGGGAGAGAAATGTCGACGTGAGAGACATTGATCAGCTGCCTCCTGCACACTTCTTACTGGGGGTGGAGCCCGCAACCCAAGCATGTGCCCTGACCAGGAGTCGAACCTGCGACCTTTTGGTGCCCAACCACCTGAGCACACGGGCCAGGGCTCGGGCTATTCCTGCAGATCTGGTGCTGGGCCTGGGTCTCCGGCTGGAAAGGGGGTGATTTGCCCATTTGGGGTTCTCCCTTGTAGGCACTAATGGGCCCCTGGAGGCAGAGGAGGTTACAGCCTTGGCCTGCGGCATCCGGCATGAGCCCGATTGTCCACACTGAGGAAACCCAGCTCCCCGGTGGCTGCCACTTCCTTTTACACCTGCACCCTGGGCTGGGGCCGGGCCAGAGCACAGGTCCCCACAAGACCCCAGATGACAGCGGCACCCTCGGGCTCACCCCTGGGTTGGTGCTGAGGGCAGGCGAGGTCTCTGAGAGCCTCGCTCAGTCCAGTGCCTGCCTCTCCCTTTGCCCTGGCAGCGTGGACGGGGGAGAACTCTTTGACCGGATCACGGATGAGAAGTACCACCTGACCGAACTGGACGTGATCTTGTTCACCAAGCAGATCTGCGAGGGTGTGCACTACCTCCATCAGCACTACATCCTGCACCTGGACCTCAAGGTCAGGCTCCACCTGGGCATGGCGGGCCCCGGGGTCCCACGTCTCTGCTGCTCCCTCGGCTCTGAGAGCTTTCATCTGGCTTTCATTCCTGGCTCCCTGCCACTCCTAGTTCTATCATCCATCCATCATCCATCATCCATCATCCATCATCCATCATCCATCATCCATCATCCATCATCCATCATCCATCCATCATCCATCCATCTATCCATCCATCATCCATCATCCATCCATCCATCCATCATCCATCCAACCATCCATCATCCATCCATCAACCATCCATCATCCATCATTCATCCATCATCCATCATCCATCCATCATACATCCATCTATCCATCATCCATCATTCATCATCCATCCATCATCCATCAACCATCCATCATCCATCCATCCACCCATCCATCATCCATCCATCATCCATCTACCCATCTATCCATCCATTCACCCATCCATCATCATCCATCCTTCCTCCCTTCCTTCCTTCCTTCCCTCCCTCCCTCCCTCCCTCCCTCCCTCCCTCCCTCCCTCCCTCCCTCCTTCCTTCCTTCCTTCCTTCCTTCCTCCCTCCCTCCCTCCCTC
>JAWPEG010000015.1:1628050-1668013 GCA_035771395.1 Myotis vivesi | reverse complement strand
TCCCTCCCTCCTTCCTTCCTTCCTTCCTTCCTTCCTTCCTTCCTTCCTTCCTTCCTTCCTTCCTTCCTTCCTTCCCTCCCTGTAGGGCTGCCCTTTGCCATTCATTTCCCTGGGAGGCTGGAAAGCTGAGGCCTCTTGACAAATAAGTGCGGGAGTGGCCGACCTTCTTAGCTGGTGATTGGCCCTAAGCAGACTTCCCTTTCTCTCCAGCCGGAGAACATACTGTGTGTCAACCAGACAGGACACCAGATAAAGATCATTGACTTCGGGCTGGCCAGAAGGTAAGGGGTCTGTTGGCACTTAGAATCCGCTGGGACCCTTTCTGGCTCTAAGGGCACGGTTACCCACAACTCAGCCAATTTTTGATTTTTACATTTTTTAAATTGACGCTTTATTTTTTTAGAGCAGTTTTAACATCACAGAAAGATTGAGGGGCAGAACCAGGTTTCCCATAGACCCCCTGCCCCACACTTGCACCCAGCACGGAGCCAGCCCCCACCCAGCCCCCACCCAGCCTCCGCCCAGCCTGCGCTCCTGCTATATTCACTTCTCCCTTCTCGCCTGGCGAAGGCCTAGAGCAGGGGGCTGTGGTTTCCGGTTCTCCCTGGGGACCCAGCAAAGCCTGCGGTTGGGGCCGGGGGAGTGAGGATTCCCCAGGAAACACCGTGTGTGGGCGCATGTGGGGTCCAGCAATGCCTGTCCTGCCCAGGGATGAGTCCCAGCCTCCGCATCTACCTGAGCCAACTCCGCCCCCGCCCTCCCCCCCCCCCAGGTACAAGCCGCGGGAGAAGCTGAAGGTGAACTTCGGCACGCCCGAGTTCCTGGCCCCTGAAGTCGTCAACTACGAGTTCGTCTCGTTCCCCACGGACATGTGGAGTGTGGGCGTCATCACCTACATGCTGTGAGTGCTGGGGCGGGGGGGCATCTGTCCTAGCGCGGGTGTCCTCGAGCAGCAGAAGTTGGAGTGTGAGTCGGCTAGTGGGGAGGCGTGTGCAGGAGACACGGGAGAAGTGGGAGGCGAGGTGGAAGGCAACAGCGAGCGGGTCATATCCCCGTGGGCAATGCTTTACTCCCTGAGGGGGCATCTGTCATGTTCACCAAGCATGTCAAACTCCAAGGCCGACACGGGCCACATAAACGAGGCATGCGGCCCGTGGGCCGAGAGTTTGACATGCTTGATGTACACACTTCCTCAGTTACTCCATCCAGGAGTCAGGGTAATTATTCACCAACTCTTTATTTTTTTAATTTTTTTTGTTGTTGTTGTTAATCCTCATTCAAGGATATTTTTTCCTATTGATTTTTAGAGAGAATGGGAGGAGAGAGAATGGGAGGGAGGGGAGGAGAGAGAGAGGAGAGAGAAACATCAATGCGAGAGAAACAGCATTGATTGGTCCAGGTGAGGGCCAAGGCCAGAATCGAACCTGTAACCCAGATATGTGCCCTTGGCCGGGAACGGAACCAGCAACCCTTTGATGTGTGGGCGGATGCTCTAACCACTGAGCCACCGGCCAGGACTACTCACCAACTTGTAGGAGTTATGGCTGGTGGGCTGATCCCAGGGGCCTGAATTCCTGAAATTTCTGGATCCACTGGGTTGAAAGCTCTCCCCAAGGACAGGCAGGTGGACTGTGCAGGTGGGCGGGTGCAGTGAGGGGTGGGTGGGGCGGGACCCTCGGCTGTACCGCTGACCTACCCCTCCCCGGTGCTCCCAGGCAGGGGCGGCTGGGCTGGGAGATGGGGCCCAGACTACGCAGCCTCCTCTGGGACATCCCCCGCCGTTTCCTGGTCCAGGAAGCCATGCTTTGCTCCGGCCTTGTCATTATGGCGGGACGGGGACCGTGTCCCCACACCGTGTGCTGCGCCAGGCAGGGAAGTTTGAGGCCCCAGGCCGTCCCCTGGGGGTGCCCTGCCTCTGCCTTTGCTCCCGAGGCCTGGGGAGAATCTGAACCCCTCTGGCTGCCTCAGAGACACACTAAGCTGTTTATTTATTTATTTTTATTATTTTTACTTAACAAGTATTTTTATTGACTTCAGAGAGGAAGGGAGAGGGAGAGAGGGAAACATCAATAATGGGAATCATTGATCGGCTGCCTCCTGCATGCCTCCTACTGGGGATGGAGCCCGAAACCTGGGCATGTGCCCTTGACGGGAATCGAACCCAGGACTCTTCAGTCTGCAGGCTGATGCTCTATCCACTGAGCAAAACTGGCTAGGGCTATTTATTCTTTTCAAATATGTTTTTATTCATTTTTAGAGAGAGAGGAAGGGGGAGGGATAGAGAGAGAGGAACATCATCGTTTGGCTGCCTCCTGCACGCCCCCCACTGGGCATGTGCCTGACCGGGAATCCAACGGGTGACCTCCTGGTTCCTTGTCAGTGTTCAGCCCTGAGCCTCTGGGCCGGGCCTGAGAGATGCCGAGCTGCTTCAATTAAACCAACAGGCACCCGGTAAGTGGGCGCATTGGGTGGGCCTGGCTTACTCCCTACTTCAGGGTGAGGGACCCAGGTGAGCTGAGCACTTGCTGCCTCCGTGGCCCAGCCCTCCCTCCGCGCCCCCCGAACTCCCCTCCGAGCCGGAGCCGGGAGGTTTCTCTGTGGCACTTCTTGGCTCCGGCTGGTTCTGCGTGAGCCTCGCAGGACCGTCTCTGTCCCGTCGCCGCGTGGGCAGACGTGGCCTCCGCATACGGTCCCCACGGTCCCCTCTGTCCTCGCAGACTCAGCGGCCTGTCCCCGTTCCTGGGGGAAACCGACGCCGAGACCATGAACTTCATCGTGAACTGCTGCTGGGACTTCGAGGCGGACACCTTCGAGGGGCTGTCGGAGGACGCCAAGGACTTCGTGTCCCAGCTGCTGGTCAAAGAGAAGAGGTACCTCGATTGCGAGTCGCGCGTGCGTAAGGCCTTCTGACCTGACAGCACCCGCTAACCGCCGGCCTTGGTTCCGCAGCTGCAGGATGAGCGCCACCCAGTGCCTGAAACACGCGTGGCTGAGCAATCTGCCCGCCAAGGCGTCCCGGTCGCAGGTGCGGCTCCGGTCCCAGCTGCTGCTGCAGAAGTACCTGGCGCAGCGGAAGTGGAAGGTGCCTCTCCTCTCCGTCTTTTTCTTCTCTTTCTTTCTTTTTTTTTTAAAAAAATATTTTTATTGATTTCAGAGAGAAAGGGAGAGAGGATAGAAACATCAATGATGAGAGAGAATCACTGATCGCTGCCTCCTGCACACCCCACACTAGGGTTGGAGCCCGCAGCTCGGGCATGTGCTCTGACCAGGAATCGAACTGTGACCTCCTGGTTCATAGGTTGATGCTCAACCTCTGAGCCACGCCGGCCGGGCTCCATGTCCAAACTGATTTAAAATAGAAAGATTGTTTAACGAAAACAACAACAACAACCCTCTTATGTCCAAACTGTTCGTTTCGGTAAAGAAATGCCACAGACGCCAGTGACGGGAGTAGAGGTGGCATTTAGTCCGTGTTACGTGGACACTGGAGGTGACAGGATGAAGCCGGAGCACAGCACTCGGTGACCACGGCAGCTGGGGCCCAGGTTCCTCCACGTGTCACATGGGGCGGGAAAGCTCCACTTCAGAGTTTGGTGGTTTGTTTACAGCAGAGCTTTGGTACCAGGGACGTAAAGTCTGTCTTAGAAACCTGTTGTGCAGGAAAATGTATTTCCAACAGTTTGATACCAACTCAGAGCCTTGTTAAACACACACACACACACACACACACACACACACACACAGCCCGGCCTGCGTGGCTCAGGGGTTGAGCGTCGACCTAGGAACCAGGAGGTCATGGTGCGATTCCCGGTCAGGGCACAGGCCCGGGTTGCGGGCACATCCCCAGCGGGGGGGGCGTGCAGGAGGCAGCTGATTCATGATTCTCATCATTGATGTTTCTCTCTTTCCCTCTCCCTTCCTCTCTGAAATCAATAAAAATATTATAAAAAGTGAAACAAAAAACAAAACCAGAAAGAAAGCACGTTAGCCCGAGAAGGAGCGGCAGTCACGTACTCACACCTGAAATGAGCGATCACGTCTGCTTCCCAGGCTGATGTGCTCTGGTGTTTCCTGTGACGTCTGCTTTCACTCCAAAAGTTCTGGTCCACAACCCGATTTGATTTCTGACCAGGAATCGATGGGCTCCTTTTTGGGGATAACACGTGATCTCACGTCCTCCTGGCTCCAATTGGCCCCTGGAAGTCATGTGACCGTTCGACTGGACGTTTGCTAGAATCTTGTTTTCCCCTTTGGGTGATCAGTTGTAAAGAACCCGAGTGCCTCACTTGCGTTACGTCCTTTTATTGTTCTCCTTAAAACAACGTGTCTAAAGCTCTGCTTCTTTCCTCTTCTCTCTCTCCTGGTCTCAAGAAACATTTCCACGCGGTGACTGCTGCCAACAGGTTAAGGAAATTTCCCACTTGCCCCTGACCCTGGACTGGACGCCGCTGCCCCTGGGCCGAGCCGTTCCGGAGGCCACGGGGATGCCCGGAGGCTGTAGATGACCCAGCCTCTGGCTCAGCCGGATTCCAGGAACTTTGTGAGAGGTTCTGGCCGGGCCTTCCCTGGGGGTGACACGTGGCTGGAAGAAGGCGACCTCAGGACTGTTTCGCTGCCGTGGGAGCCCGCTGGTGTGAAATGCTGTTTACTCGTCAGGGGCACCGGTTTTGGGGGGCGCGTGTGGGGAGGGAGCGGCGTGCAGGTGGCGGGTGGGATGCAGAGTGAGTTCTGATTCAGGGACTCGCTCAGGGGCCGGCAGCCCGCGGATCGCCCTGGGCACAGGGAAGTCCTGCTGCTCTGATCCCCGGGGCTGGGCCAGGCTGTATTTATTGTCTGACCGACCCTCACCGTGTGCCGCCTAGAGTCTAACATGTTTAACTTGTGCTCCCTTTTGAGAATGGAAACGGGCATCCTTTGTTAGTCTTTGAAATTTTGAAATATACTGACCGTCATGGCTGAAAGAGGACAAGGATCAATGTTTTTATTGATTTTAGAGAGAGAAGAAGGAAGTGGAATAGAGAGAGAGTAACATCAATTGGCTGGCCCTAGTAGGTTTGGCTCAGTGGATAGAGTGTCAGCCCTTGGACTGAGGGTCCCAGGTTCGATTCCGGTCAAGGGCATGTACCTTGGTTGCAAGTTCAGTCCCAACCCTGGTCGGGCCACATGCAGGAGGCAACCAATAGATGTGTTTTTCTCACCTCGATGTTTCTCTGTCTCTCTCTCTCACTTCCACTCTCTCTAAAAATCAGTGGAAAAATATCCTCAGGTGAGGACTAACAATAAAATAAAATAATAATAATAAAAAGAAACGTCAGTTGGCTGCCTCCTGCATGCTCCCTACAGGGGATTGAGCCCACAGCCCGGGCATGTGTTTTGACCTCTTGGTTCATGGGTCGAGGGTCAGTCACGGAGCCACGGGGGCGGGTTGGAATGTGCTTTCAAAGTCTCGACCCACCTCCCCCCCTCTCCTGTTCTGCCCTGTGCTGACCTCTGCTGTCTCCCCCCTGACCCCACCCCTCAGGTATGAATCGGGGGCCAGGAAACTGGTGTGTGGGAGAGGAGAGTGCAGCTGCGTTCCGCTGTGGAGAGAAGCGAAGGCACACGTTTAACCGACTTATGGAAGGACAAACAGGAGACGCTGTTATTCAAAAGCAAAGTCCTTTGCCCTCCTCCCTTCTAACCTGCTTCGTGCTGTTCCCACGACCTCTCGGTCAGCCGTTCCGGTTGGAGGCGTGGCTGTGAGTTGTTAATTAGCCCAGCAGCAGTGTCACAGCCTTGGAGGGTTTTTGTCCGGATAGACTTGTTTCTGGCAGAAGACCGGGGCGTGGGGAGGGGCCTGGTCTGGCCGGGAACTAAGGTTCCCAAGGCCGGCATGTCCAGGCCTGCTGCCCGCTGGCCAGGGGGTGACCGTCGGGAGAGGAGACCTGCCTCGCATGATGCAGGAACAGGGACTCACCTGGTCAGGTGCTGGCTTTTCAAGCAGCAGTCACCTCTCGAGAGATGTTGTTTCGAGGGAAGCCTGCAGAGGGCGCCCTAGAGCACACCTTTCAGTGCTAGTGGGTCCGTGGGCCTCAGCCCCTGGGCCGTTGGCTTCTTGGCGATGCTCCCAATCTTATTTTTTTTTTAAATATATTTTTATCGATTTTTTACAGAGAGGAAGGGAGAGAGATAGAGAGTTAGAAACATCGATCAGCTGCCTCCCGCACATCTCCCACTGGGGATGTGCCCGCAACCCAGGTACGTGCCCTCGACCGGAATCGAACCTGGGACCTTTCAGTCCGCAGGCCGACGCTCTATCCACTGAGCCAAACCGGTTTCAGCATGATGCTCCCAATCTTGTCCCCAGAACAACGCAGTGAGTTCCCTGGATCTACAGCAGCAAAGTCTCCCAGAAGTTTAACACGAGCCACACTTATGGTGACATTTCTCACAGCTCCTTTCAAAGGGAAAACCCGGTGAAAGGAATTTCAGTGACTTACTGAACACAGCACATTGAAAGTGTTACTTGGTATGTGCTCAACAGAAACACGATTGCTGAGGTCCTTCAGATGATTTTTTCCTAAGTCTCCACAGTGCGGAGTAGGGGTCACACTGAAGCACATTCCGTTCCGGGCTGGGTTTCCATCAACCTACCGAATGTGTGTTTAGATTTCATAAAACTCACTGTGACATTTAATTAAAATGAAGTTAGGAATTTTCTGTAGTTGTATTAGCTAAATCTAAGTGCTCAATAGCCACGTGTGGTTAGCGGCTTCTGTATCGGACAGGGCAAACAGAGAACCTTTTATCTACCAAATTTTATTTTTCTCCCATATGCTGTTATTTTTTTTAAAATAGATTTTTTATTGATTTGAGAGAGGGAGAGGGATACAGATAAACGTCAATCTGCTGCCTCCTGCACGCCCCTAGTGGGGATCAAGCCTGCAGCCCAGGCATGTGATGTGATCTGACCAGGAATCAACCCTGTGACCTCTGGGTTCGTGTCGACGCTGAACCACTGAGCTCAGGGGCTGGGCTGCTGTTATTTTTAACCAAAACAATTCCTCTCCAGAGCCCCCTGGAAGCTCACACCCGTGAGAGAGACTATGGAGTTTCGCCTCCCTTATCTGATGTTCTAAAGCCTTTATGAACCTTTCATTTTCCTGGATTATTTTTAGTTCTCTACTTGGTTGGTGTGTGTACTTAGCTGAAGAATGCCTGCCCTAGGGGGCATCTGGACAAGGTTGCTTTGAGACAAATTTAAGAAGTAACCAAGTACCTACTGCGATCCACATAATCAAAATAATTACCACCATGTACTACAAATTTATTGATTTCAGAGAAGGGAGAGGGAGATAGAAACATCAATGAAGAGAATCATTTATCTGCCCTAGCTGGTTTGGCTCAGTGGATAGAGTGTCCACCTGGGACTGAAGGGTCCTGGGTTTGATATTGGTCAAGGCACATGCCTGGGTTGTGCGCTCGATCCCCAGAAGGGGGCGTGCAGGAGGCAGCCGATCAATGATTCTCTCTCATCACTGATGTTTCTACTAGTATTTCTCTTGCCCCCCTCTCCCTTCCTCTCTGAAATCAATAATAAATATATCTGAAAAAGAAAAAAAAAAGAATAATTTATTGGCTGCCACCTGTACTGGGCATCAAACCCACACCCGAGAATGTGCCCTGATCAGGAATCAAACTGTGACCTCCTGGTTCATAGGTCACCGCTCAATCACTGAGCCACACCAGCCAGACCTCTGGGTCTTAATTTTAGTTAAAATCATTCTGATTTTATGTGTGATAACTGAGAGCCCATAGCAACAAACCTATCTTCATAAAGGCCCTTTCCCTTGTGGTTTAAAGTAGAACCTAATAAGGTTATGATTTTCAGTGTGTGGATAACAAAGGAAATAAACCGTGTCCACTTGACTTTTCAGTGGTGGGAGTGTGTATGCATTGTGGGAGAGCGCTGTGCTTCTCTGTTGTGATATTTACTGAACACTCCCTCATAGCAGGCCCTGTGCTAAGTGCTTTCCGCTCCTCCAAGTGAGCGGTCGAGCGTGTTCACGGTTCCACGGGGAGCGGCGGAGGTGGGTGGGGCCCCGGCAGCCTGACGCCGGAGTCGGCTCAGCGTCCCGCCTCCCGGGCTTCTTTCCAGCCACAGGGGACAGCAAGAGGCCCCCCACCGATGATGAAGGCAACGTGAATACACATAAAAATAGTATTTATTAACTTAGGCTGCACCTAGATGGATCTCGTCAATCCAAGAAACTAGACAAAAACTTAAGTAAAACCTGTAACTCTATTGGCCTGACTTTTCTAGACCAGGAGAGCAGACTTGGAGTGAAGCGGCTCCAGTTCCACGTGCAGGGTGAGGCCAGGGGGGGCCCAGGCCATGCCAGCCGGGGCTGTGGCTGATCTGGTGAACACTGCCCACGCCAGGGGCCAGCCTGCTGCCCACAACAGCCCGGGCTAGTGCCCTGCCGCTATGGCGCGGTCCGAGGGTCCTGTCCTAAACGCAGAAACAGCACTCCGGGCACTGGCACCTTTGCTGGTGCAGGCGCTCGGCACACAAGGTCAGCACGCGGCACTCACTCCGCCCCAGCCTCCTGTGTTCTGGCAGCATTTTCCAGAATCTTCCTTTTCCACTCTTCGTAATTCAGCGCCGGGTCTTCATTGCTTTGTGGTTTAGGTGGGACCTCTTCCACCTTCTCTCTTTCTGCGAGAGAAAATTTCCAAAGCGTTTCAAAGTCTTACGTTTACAAATGACCTCAGAAGAAAGTAGGCTTCTTTCAAGTGTCTACTGTTAGGGTCACAGGGAACGTGACCCTGACTGGAATGCAAAGTGGAGGCAGCAGCTCACACACCGGATTTTTGCTCCAAGTGTTCCCGACACCCTGCCACGCACTCACCTTGTGCCTGACAGGCACCGAAGCCGCACCGCCTCCTTCAACCCTCATGGCAACGCTAGGAGTGGGTGCCGATACTAACGACCTTCATCGCTTTGGAAATTAAGTGACGTCCCTAAACCACAGCCAGGCGGCGGCAAGGCCGGATTGGAGGCCACGCTGTCCGGCGGCAGCTGTGCCCTCACGGACCCGATGCCCGTTAGGCGTGTAACCGAGCAGCGGGGCGCTCGCCGCCGTCAACCCCGTCCGTCCGTTGGAGTTAGCACCTTACCCGTTCTCGGAGCTCCATCCTCTGTCTTCTGTCTCTTCTGGGGCGGGGAGCTGGCATCTTGAGGCTGTCCTTCAAGAAAGAAGTGTCATCGGGTCAACTTTCTCCTATTCTCAACGTCAGCATTTGGGCATATTAAAAATTTAATGTTTTTATTGATTCCAGAGAGGAAGGAAGTGGGGGAGAGAGAAACATCAATGAGAGAGAATCATGGATTGGCTGCCCCCCCTACTGGGGATGGAGCCTGCAACCCAGGCACATGCCCTGACTGGGAATTGAACCAGCGACCTCCTGGTTCATAGGTCGATGCTCAACCACGGAGCCACACTGGCCAGGTTTGGGGCATTTTTTGGATGACAAATCAAACCCCGATTCCTCGCCTGGTCAACTTCTAGGAGTAGGGAGAAGGCAGCGAGCTTGCCCTTGTCTCTTCTCGGGCTTCTCGCCAGACCTGCGACCCCTGCTCTTCCAGCTCCGGTGTGCGGGGCGGAAGCTCAAGTGTGCGGGCCGGAAGCTCGAGTGTGCGGGCCTAAAGCTCGAGTGTGCGGGCCGGCCTCCAACATGAAGTACATGCATAGAGTCCACTTGCAGGACTCTATGAAGTCCACTTGCAGGTGGACTCAGAGAGTCACAGGCTTTTGAAGTTACTGAGCTACTTTAACTGAACAACAGAATAAACAACTTCCTTGCTGAAACGGGTCTGGAGCAGATTAACGCAGAATTCAGAAGGCAGCCACTTTGCAAGGTTGAAAACCCTGGGCTTTGGCGGGCAGATGTATGTTCCCACACGACACACCCTGAGCCCGGAACTGCTACTCACGGTCTGTCTGCTGCCCGATCTTCTCTAACTGTTTACACAGCCGGTCAAATATGGCTTTCTTTACGCCACACGTGGCTACCATTTTACTTTTATCCACCTTCAGCTTTAAAATCCTACAAAGAAAATTGATAAATTATTGTTCTGCAGACCAGTACAGTTGTTTGGTTGAAGATATTTTTAAACTATAAATATGTATTTTTATTGACTTCAGGGAGGATTTCAAGCCCGCAACCCGGGCATGTGCTCTGATTGGGAATCGAACTGTGACCTCCTGGTTCATAGGTTAACATTCAACCACTGAGCCACGCTGGCCGGGCCAGGGCGGACTGTTCTGGATGCGCAGACACTTACTTGCACGCCGTGAGCAGCGCGGCGGTGGTGAACAGCGGCCTGGACAAGTCGAGGTCTGCTTGCTGTGTCTGTGGAAGGCTGGACTCATAGCTGAGGGAGAGCAGTGTTGGCAGAATTCCTCGTTAGAAAATAGCGTTTCGAGAGGACTGGGGATGCAAATCAGGTGTAAAGGCTACTTAAATGTGAGCTACGCATTCCGTCATTTCAGCATCCTGGTGCCTTTAGCACTGGAAGCTGCGTGAACAGAACTCTGGATGGCTTTGCTTTACAGATCAGCATTCATTTCCAGCCCAGGCCCTTTCCACCTCCTACCTTTGCAGCATCTGCGCAGCCAAGTTCACGGCCTCCGTGCAGCTAAACTGGACGGCCAGGTCTTGTATCCCGACACTGGAGTTCAGGCCCAGCAAACACTCGAAAGACTTGAGACAGCTCTGGTACGTCTTCTGGTTCACACCGGAAAGCTTAGCTGCATACGCCTTCAAAAGGGAAGCACACACGTGAGGGACCGTGTCGGGGAGAGGGAAGTGGGGCTCTCGAGGCGCTCACACCTCAGAAAGGCGGCCGGGCACCTGCAGGCAAGTCGCAGAGCAGCAGTGTCACTACAGCCGAGCTGCCGGAACACAGCGGGTGCAACACAGTCACCCATGTTTCAACAAGGGTGCTAACGTGCAATTCACAAGGACAAGGAGGGGAGTCTGGGGAGGGGAGGGGTGTGTGGAAGGACAGGGAGGGAAGAGGGGAACCAGGAGAGGGACCAGCTCTGCCTGGGGGCGTCCTCACAAAGGGGGTCCCAGCAAGGCAGCCATGGAGGTCCGGCAGGCGCCGCCAGAGGGCGTTCCCATGGAAAGAAGTTGCTGTGGGTGCAAAGCCTTAAGCCATTCACGTGCCGGGTCTGTTGGGGGACCTGGGTGGCTCGGAGCCTGTTCACCAGAAGCTGGTGAGTCTGATGGTAACGGGGAGCTAGCCCCTGGGGGCCAGGGTGTTTTTAATGCCACCGTGTAACGAGTGCATCGTTACGTGCCAGGCACTGCGTTCAGTGCGTTTCACACAGGGCACGGTTTAATCCTCGCGACGACACAGTGCGGTGGGTAGTCTCACCCTCTCACGGGCGAGGACGCTGGAGGCAGACACAGGTGGGGCCGAGGTCTGGCCTCAACCCCGACTTCCCGATTCCCGGCCTGTGCCCCCAGCCACCGTGATGCTGAAGGAAAAGACGCACCTGGGTTTCAAGGAATGCGCTTTGGGAGGATGCTGGCCGCAGCCGGCAGGGCCGGTGGCCTTGGGTGAAGAAAGGCGGGGCGGCCAGGGAAATTGGATAATAAAGAGAACGTTGCAAAAAAAAAAAAATAATAATTTTTTTTCTCCAACTTGACAAAATGGAGTTAAAGTTCATCCAGCAGAGTCAGGAAAACTCTAAAACACAAGAGTCTTGATGGGGCCCAGTCCAACCGGAAGGTGACATGCGCGGTAGGGCAGACCTTCGGGGGGGACCCGCTTACCCTGTCCAGGGGGCAGCTCCGGCGGGAAGCCGCCAGGTCCAGGCACATGACGGCCTTGCTGGTCTCGGTGGTGCGCGCCGACAGGCCCCCACACTTGAGCCGCGACAGCCGCAGGTGCTCCTCCGCTTTCCTGGGCACAAGGGCGACAGACCCCTGAACACTCTGCTCCACGTTTGTCCGACAGGGCGGTTGGCAGGGCGGGCTCGGGTCCGAGCCCATCTCCCATCTCCCCTGCAAGTCCACGTGGGGCCGGGGAGACGCACGTCCCTTGGGGAGGACGGGGCGCTGCGGCTCCGGACACCACGGTGCTCACGTACCGCTTGCAGGCAAAAGCCAGCTCCCCAATCCCTCCAAAAACGACCCTTCTCCCGCAGCCAGACCACGGTCCCGCCCTGCCCCTTCCTCCAGACCCGCGGTCCTCAAACCCCGATTCCCGAGGCAGAGGCGGGTCTCCTCCCGGCGCCCCGGCGCGGTGGGCGTGCGTGGCAGCGAGCACTTGCTTCCCTAACCGGTGTCAAGGGGTCACCGCGCCGCGGGTGCAGGCCCCGCACCTGGAGAGCGGCGGTTGTGGATGAAACCGAGTTCGGGAGGTCTCCCTCCAAACCCCGCCTCCCCCTGCCCCGCACCCCGCGCCGTCCAATCCGCTGTCCACGCTTCGGCCACTGGCCTCCCGTCTCCCCCCGGATCCCGCCGGCCCTCTGATCAGCGCTCTGGCGCTGGCCGCTCTGCTCCGGCCCCTCCTGTCACTCGGTCTCAGCGCAAATGACACCCACCCCCGCCCCCGCGGTCCGGCCGTCACCCTGCTGGGTCTTGTCCGTAGTTCCTGCCAACACCGCGACCTTCGTGGGGCCTGTGCCCCGTCGGTCGGCTTCGCCGCGGCAAAGAGACCCCCGCGAAGCACGTGAGGAACGACCGAAGCTCCCCGCCCCCCGCCGCCGCGCACCCAGGTGGCCAGCAGCTCCGGGGGGCCCACAGTGGCTCCTCAACACCTCCTCCAGGCGGCTGCCGGCCCACGTCCTGCGGAAAGGGGCACGGCTCGCCCGGGGAGGGACCCGGCCGCTGCGGCGTGCGCGGCCGGACTCACCTCAGCACATCGGGCTCGGAGACGCCCAGGCGCCGCGCTAGACGGGGGAGCAGCCCCGACTCCATGCCACCGACGACAAGGACCCGCGCGCACAGCTCGGAGGAGACGAAACCCGCGCGCGGACGCCGCGCTCGCCAGTGGCGGCCAGGCCCCACCCTCCTGCCGCGCCCGGATTGGTTGGGACGGAACGTGAGACCGCCCCGTACACCAATCTTGGTCTTCCTTCTGCGCATGCGCACCCCGATGGCACGCGCCAAAGCGGACCGACGAGGACGAGCGGCTCCCACGCCTTCCATTCGTAGGTTCTTCACAAACTCTAGACAGGCTCCCTTTCCCGCTGGCTTTCTCCTTCCTGCTCCGAGCGAGTCCCCGCCTCCCCGCCCCGCCCTCTCCCACTCCGTGAACAGACTGGCTGGCGCCTCGGTCCGTCAATCCAGTACTCTGGGGCAAGGGCCAATAAATACGCGAGACTTAGGCTCCTAGAAGCGGACCAATCGAGGAGCCTCCTGCAGGCCCGGGGGCGGGGCTAGAGAGGGCGGGGCCTGGGGGGGGCCTTGGCGTCACCTGACCGCGGCTGGCTCTGCGCGCGGAGGCTGCTGAGTGCTGCAGGTCCCGGGGCGTCGCCATGGTGAGTGCCGAGGGGCAGCGGGCCCCGGCGGCCCCCCTCCCAGCTCGGGCGCTCGCCGGTCGCCCTGGAGCGCTGCGGGCGCAGTTGGGGCCCCGCCGCCGGGTCGCGGCTCCGACCAGCCCGGCGTGGCCTGCGGGGTGCGGGACAGGTCGGGGAAGGCCGCAGGCGCGGTGGGCGGCGGCTCCCGGCCGCAGCCGAGGCTCCGAGGCGGGCGCTTCCCGGGGATGTCTCGGCCTGCAGGCACTGGGGGCCGTGGAGGCCCGCGGCCGCCCTGAATGTAGCCGGCCACCGCCCCGCTGGGGCCGCAGCCCGAGAGCTGGGGCTGAGCGTCCGGCTGGGCCGGGGGCGTGCGGAGGGCCCGCGGCCTCGGGACCCGCCCAGAGGTGCCTCCCGGCCGGCGTCCCGCCTTCGTGTCTGACAGTGCCCGCCGGTCCCACGCCCTCTCCGGTGCAGGAAATACCTACGGGAGGGGCCGGAGCGGTGCCCCGGCCTTGCCCGGCCTCGTCGCCTCTCGGAGCGCGGTGCCTCCCAGCGGTTTCTAGGGACTCGCTGACGTGCGTTTCCTGGAAGGACGCGCTACCTGGTCGCTAGTGACGCGTGGTCCTGGGCACCGGGCGGCTCGCCGGTCTCCCCAGTGACCACATCCACGCGTCCCCCTCGCTGAGAGCGGCATTCTTCCCCCGCACAAACGGGAACTTCCCCAAAATGTGCGCCTGGTGCCTGGTTCCCACGAGGGCGAGTTGTCACTTGCATTTTATTTCAGAGTCCGCAGCGGCTGCGGGATGTGTGTTTGTGTGAGCGCCGTAGGTCCGTTTGAGGACCACATGCACCCCGTGCAGACGGGCGCTGGACGCGGGCTGCCCTTCCCGCGTGGGGGCCGGAGCGCAGCATAGATGTGGACGCACACCCGTTCCGGTGGCGTATTGCTCCGCGAGGCCATGTGGCTCATCTCCCAGACGGTACAGCTGGGAGCGGCTGTCCAAACAGGGCAGACATGTAACTGGGGCTTGTCAGCTTCCCCACATGTATAGACTGACACGGTGTTTTGTAACGGAAGCCCTTCATTGAGGCTCTACTGCTAGACACCCCGTTTCTGTGCCGGGGGACCGGTCCGGAGCAGGGAGCCAGACCCACCGTCCTGTGCGCGTGCATTTTATTGGGAGAGAAAACCCGAGTGCCAGGCTGGTCACTGTCTGCCTTGGGCAGGTCACTCAGTCTTCTTTGAGCCTTACTTTTGCATTTGAAAACCAGTGGCCGGCGGGCTTGGCTCAGAGGTTGAGCTTTGACCTATGAACCAGGAGGTCACGATTCCATTCACGGTCAAGGGCACAGGCCCAGGTTGCAGCTCCATCCCCGCGTGGGGCCTGCAGGAGGCAGCGGGTCCATGATTCTCTCTCATCACTGATGTTGCTGTCTCTCCCTTTCCCTTCCTTTCTCTCTCTCTCAAATCAATAAAAACATTTAAAAAAAGAAAGACAAGAAAGAAAGAAAACAAGTGTTGGCCTCGTTGGCTCTTCCCATCCTGGAATTCTAGGATGCAGTTCAGTTCATCCAGCACCTTGTGTGCCTTGTACATCAGGACTGTGCCCAGCGCTGGGACCGCCCTCTCGCGGAGCTTAGGGGCCTGGGGGGAGCACAGGTGGGTGGAGGATGGGGGGCTGCGGTGGGTCCCGGGCGAGGCCGCCTGGGGAGCTGGGCAGGAGCCCGGAAAGGACAGTGCACAGGCGGGTGATGGTCTCCCTCCTGAGCTCCGCCCCGCCCCCTCCTCGCCCCTGTTCGCTCTCCGTCAGTTGTATTTTGTGCCTTATGTTTTCAGCTGCTCTTTCATGAACGTGTTGTTCTGTCTACTTGTGAGTGGGTCATTTTCACTTTGCAGTTGACTTGGGTTGTGTTGTTAGGCTCCGTGTGCCGCCTGTGAGTGGAGAGATTGGCAACAGACAAGGCGCTGGGACGGGTGGAGATGATTGGTTGTGTCCACGGGGCCATAGTGATGCGGTGGCACTTCTGCAGCGCGTGTGCTGAGTGCATTTCCTTCCTTCTTCATAACTGGTGTGCGTGCTCCTGGCCTCCCCATTTGATAGGAGGGGAGGTGGGACGGGGAGGAGTTTGTGATTGCTGAGCTCACAGTGACCTTTGCTTTTCTCTGGGCCTCACACCTGTGTAGGCCTGGGAGTGCTGTCGGTTTGGGTCTCGAGCTAAAAGGGGCCTAATTGCCAATGTCAATTTGATCTTGATTCTGTAGTGTTTCCATTTTTTCTTTAGCCGTTTTTTAAATGAAGGTGAAATTTACATAACATAAACCTTTTAAAAGTGAGCAGTTCAGTGGCATTTTAGCACAATGTTGTACAACCCCCACCTCGGTCTAGCCCCCAAACATCTGTCACCCAGAGGAGACCCTGTGGTCCTCCTTAAGCCGTGACTCCCCACTCTCCCTCCTGGTGACCACCTACGACCTTTCCTGGGGTGATTTGCCTGTCCTGGGTATTTCATACAAACGGAATCATGCGACATGGTCTTGTGTCTGGCTTCTTTCACGTAGCACAGGTTTCTAGGTTCACTCCCAGAGCACGTGTCAATACTGCTTTCCTTTGTACGATTGGATAGCATCCTGTTGTTTATGTATACCATCGCTTGTTTATCCCCTCAGCTGTTGATTCTCTAGTAATTTTCTGTTAACTTAAGGGTTCTGAACATTCTAACACCAGCTCGTCCATTCACTCGTTGGACATTTATGAACGTCCATTATGTGTCAGGCAGTGTTGGGACCCAAGGATGTACAGATGACCATCACTTATAATTATAACGTGACCCAGTTGTGGTTGAGGTGCACACACAGTGTTTATGCAACAGCGAGAGGGTGGCGGTTCATTCTGCTTGACAGGCGGGTCTAATTCATGTCGGGAGCAGGTTTTCGCTGACGGCGCAGATTACCTAGACATACAGGCAGGTTTACGGCCCTGAGTGCGCAAAGCACAGGTGCTGTTCTTGTATTACTATTAATTACTATATTATTTTTTATATCAACAACTGTCAGCTACTTCTGCCCCACCCTGCGTGTGTCCACATCACTGGATCTGTGTTTGAAGTGATGAGCGAGGCACTGGGAGAGTGTCTTGTCTGCTACACTAAGTCCAGCTGGTTTCTCCTAGCTGTTCAGTCCTCGTTACATACTGCCTAAGGGGGGTCGGTGTTCCATAAGCCACTTCCTTGGTCTAAGGAGAGACTAGAGTGCAGGTGGAAAGTAGTCTAGAGAGAAAGATGCTTTCAGAGACTCAGGCAGAACGGAAACCTTCACAAGCCTGGGGTTGGTTGCCCGGCCGGCGTGGCCCAGTGGTTGAGCGTCGGTCCATGCACCAAGAGGTCCCCCAGCACGGGGCACGCAGGAGGCAGCTGACAGATGTTGATGTTTCTCTTTCTCCCTCCCTCCCTCTCTCTCTGAAACATCAATAAAATATATATATATATATATGAATGGGGTTGTCTGGTAGCTGCGTTTGGGGTGGATTCAGAGCGTGCCAGCAGAACCGAGGCAGCATAAACTGGCCCTCGGGTTTCTTCGAGGCTCACCTGTTAGGGGGATGCTCCGTCAGTCCCGGAGAGAGAATACGTTCTCTGCATACGGGCCTCCTCCTCCTCAGTGTCGCGCTGACCTCAGGACCAGGCACAGCGCTCTGTGCAGTAGTCGTCAGACCCTGCGGTGGGTTTGGGATGTTCCTCGGGCCGAGCCTCCGGGAAGCCTGGGGAAGGGATCCTGTGAAGCTATAGGCATAGCCGAGCTGCGACAAGAGAGTGCGGGTGAGACTCACGGAGGCGTTTCTTGCTTTGCAGCCTACAACACAGCAGTCCCCGCAGGACGAGCAGGAGAAGCTGCTGGATGAGGCTGTGCAGGCTGTCAAGGTGCAGTCCTTCCAGATGAAGAGATGCCTGGTAAGCGGGCAGGTGGGGCTCGGTCTGTGTGCACCCACAGGTGGTGTGGCCGGCGGGGGACTCGCGTGCTTCCGCTGTGTTCTATCTTGAGGGCTTTTCTTTTGTTCTGGATGTATTTTTTGTAGACACTCGCTTAAGAATTATACTTACGCCCTGACCAGTTTGGCTCAGTGGATAGAGTGTCAGCCTGTGGACTGAAGGGTCCCAGGTTCGATTCCGGTCAAGCGCAGGTACCTGGGTTGCGGGCACATCCCCAGTAGGGGGTGTGCAGGAGGCAGCTGATCGATGTTTCTCTCTCATCCATGTTTCTAACTCTCTATCCCTCTCCCTTCCTCTCTGAAAAAAATCAATAATACATATATATATAAAAAAAGAATTATACTTACACCTATTTATTTTTAAATTCCAAAAAGAGTTTTAGATAGGGCAGGGGATAATCTGTGGAAACTATGGATTCCGGGATTAAATGTAAGAAACGGACTCATGTGGGCTGGTTACAAATTGCTGTGACGATGATGCTGACAACCACCTCCTACCGCATCTGTGGTTTCTAAGGCTTAGTGACGGGCTCTTTTAACCAGTTTTACCCATCGTGTGGCTTTTCTCGCAAACGAGTTGGCACAAAAGAGAAAAGTCGTGGAGTGGGGAGCACGGGTGGGCACAGAGCTGCTGTGTTCTGTCTCTCCGTATGCACCGTGCTTCCGGATCTGAGGGGATTATCCTCCTGCTTCTCAGGGGTCTGGAAGCTGTGGTCGTGCCATTGCCAGGACAGTGTCCTGCCCCACAGGAACGGCGAGCCGGCTTCCTGATCCTGATTGCAGGGGAGCCGAGTCCGCGCCGCTCGGGCCGCAGTGGCGGGGGGGTTAGGGCTGGAGTTTTGCCGGGACATGTAAGGCTTGCGGAGCCCTGCACCTGCTGGCCACTCTGGGTCTTTTCCTTTTCAGTGGAGAGAAGGCTGGAGTTCTGTGTGACTTAAGCTATTTAAGTGCTGTAACAAATATCGGGTGAAGGAGGCCCCTAACCGCGTCAGGGTTTGTTTAAGGCGCGCTTCTCATCAGTTCTGTCCTGTCTCTAGGACAAAAACAAGCTCATGGACGCGCTGAAACACGCCTCCAACATGCTCGGGGAGCTGCGGACCTCCATGCTGTCGCCCAAGAGCTACTACGAACTCTGTATCCTTTGAGCGGGAGAGGCACACTGGGGCTTCATCCTTCCTGGTCAGGCCACCTTTGTCTGCTCCTGCGTTTCCCTGGATTATGTCGTCTTCGCTGTCTTCAACAGAAGTGCTCCCTCTCCAGGCAGAGGTGCTAAGTGACAGAAAGAAATCCCAGTATTGGAGTCCCTTCTGTGTCTTCGCTACTTTATCTTTATTTTTTTTAAATATATATTTTTATTGATTTTTTACAGAGAGGAAGGGAGAGGGATAGAGAGTCAGAAACATCAATGAGAGAGAAACATCGATCAGCCGCCTCCTGCACATCTCCCACTGAGGATGTGCCCGCAACCAAGGTACATGCCCTTCACCGGAACCGAACCTGGGACCTTTCAGTCCGCAGGCCGACGCTCTATCCACTGAGCCAAACCAGTTACGGCTGTCTTCGCTACTTTCATGCTGTTTGTTGTGCCTCAGTTTCCAGAGCCTTCCTGAGGGCACTGGCAGCTGGTTCTTTATGACAGCTCCGATCTGTCTGCAGGGCTCGCACAGGGAATGGGAGTCTGGGATGTGTCGTTGCAAACCCGCCAGCAGATGGATAGGCAGCCCTTGTTCTGTCTGCTTTGCCCCACCAGACAGACAGCTTTTAAAACCTTATGTTCAGAGAGCTGCCCACTGGCCGAATGGCCGCCACAAGTCCAGGGAGGTCGCTCAGCGTGGCCCAGCTTTATTGGAGCCCTTAACCTGCGGAAAGACATGGCTATTTCTGATGAGCTGCACTACTTGGAGGTCTACCTGACGGACGAGTTTGCCAAAGGACGGAAGGTGGCGGATCTCTACGAGCTGGTGCAGTACGCGGGCAACATCATCCCTCGGCTGTAAGTTATGGCGCTGAGGGCCTTGCAGAGGGTAATCATTTACTTCTCAGCTCGATTAATGAGGAGTGTTGGAAACAGAAAGAACTGGACATATTTTGTTCAATGTCTTGACTAGTAGAAAAGTGAATGTGACAATTATTCCTAATGCGTGGAAAGGGGATGGTTATAGATGTGTGTGTGTGTATGTGTAAACTTGGGGCGTCAGTGGTTATATTTTCTATCAATCTGTTTTTGTCATCGTGCAGGAGAAAGCCAGGCCCCGCCTTGTGTACCGAGTGCGTTTGCCTTCAGTGTGTCTGGGCATGCACCATCAGGTTCTGGACTTGACCATTTCATTTCTGACCAGTGTCTCCTCACATCCTAGGTACCTGCTGATCACGGTGGGCGTGGTGTATGTCAAGTCTTTCCCTCAGTCCCGGAAGGACATTCTGAAGGACCTGGTGGAGATGTGCCGGGGAGTGCAGCACCCCCTGCGGGGCCTGTTCCTGCGCAACTACCTGCTCCAGTGCACCCGGAACATCCTGCCTGACGAGGGGGAGCCCACCGAGTGAGTGCCTGGCTTTCCCCGGGCGCGTGCGGTGCTCACTGTGGATGCGGTGACTGGGTGCTCAGTGCGCAGAGGCGTGGCTGCTTAGGTCGCTCTGTGACGCCGCACCTCCGTGTGTGCTGAGAGGCGCGTGTGCCGCACGACGGGGACATCTGCATCATTAGGGCCTGCTTTTCTTATTGAACGTGATGGAGAGCATTTCCCATTCCATTCGCTGGTCTTTGAAAAGATGGCTTATTAAATGCGTTCTGTTTTAGAAATTGTATTTACAGTGAAATAATGACGTGTGCTTAATGCTTTCCATGAACTATCCAGTTTTCATGCTGTTCCCTGAGTGTCTGTCAGTTTGTACAGTTTGTGGACTGGCCTGCCAGTTACTCAGAACAGAAGTAATTTTCATGATCTAAGCACACAAATTAGATATTAATCCCAACCAGAACAAATACAAGTTCAGCAGTGGAAAGACGCATGTGAGGTTACTGGCTTTGTTATGATTCTCCTCCCGTTTTGAAGGTTAATTAAGCGATCAGTAACAAATGTTTGAAAACTAAGTTCCCCGCCTTAGGAGGTGTGGAAACAGGCAGGAAATGCATGATCTCTTCCCTCCCTCGCCAGGCTGACCTTCCAGTTGAAACATAAGCTATTTTACAGTAAAATGATGTCGTAACCAGTAGGCTATGTCAGGTTCTTTAGGCTTTGTGAACTAAGGGAATTGTTGGAACAGCAAGTCTGGTTGATGCGGGGAAGGCGTGGGGGGGTGTTTTGTCCCTTTAACAACTGTGATGTGCTGGGTCCTCTCCCGGGCGTTTTCCCCTGGAGTTTGTTCCCCTTGAACTTGAACACTGAGCTGGGGAGGTTGGAAGCCTTGGATGAAGCACCGAGCGTGAGAGGGAGGAGGGGGAGATGCACGAAGGGAGGTGGCGGTGCCTTTGTCCTGATGCGGACCCTGTATGCGAAGTCTCCCCCTGTTTCCTTGCAGTGAAGAAATGACGGGCGACATCAGTGATTCCATGGATTTTGTGCTCCTCAACTTTGCAGAAATGAACAAGCTGTGGGTGCGAATGCAGCATCAGGGCCACAGCCGCGACAGGGAGAAGCGAGAGCGGGAGCGGCAGGAGCTGCGGATCCTGGTGGGGACCAACCTGGTGCGCCTCAGCCAGCTGGAGGGCGTCAACGTGGAGCGCTACAAGCAGGTGTCTTTTCACTCGTCACCTCTTCTCGTGTCCGGAGGGATCACTGGGGTCTGATTTTAAAAATCGAAATATTTTTGTAAAATGACATCGAAGAAGACTTAAGTAAACCGAAAGATATGTTTTGTGTTTGTGGCGTGGAAGGTTGAATATTACCAGTTTCCCTTTTTTAATTGAGATGAACTATATTTTGCTGTAGATTTACTGTAAGCTACGTAAGATCATGGAGTTTGGTGACAGGGATAAACACCTAAGTCTGGGGGAGAAGAGAGCAGGGAGCCACAGATATTTTTTGTGAAGCATCGGAGAGGAAACGCTGGTTACTCTGCTGCCGGGAACTGCTGTGCCCGTGGGTCTCGCTGAAGCTGGCACAGACGGGCGACAGCAACCTACAGGTCAGCCAGGCTGTGGCCCCTGGAGGCGGCGGTCCGGCATAGACCACCCGCACATAATCCACTGCGTATAAAGGCGCAGGAGCAACCTTTACAATAGATGGTTCTGGAATATGGGCATCCGTATGCAGACAAAACCCCTGCCTGTGACCCAGCCTCATACCATGAAAAAAACTAAAAAATGGGCCAGAGACCTACACCTAAACTCTATTAAAATCTTTAGAAGAAAACACAAAGAAAGTCTCTATAACTTTGGATTAGACAGAGATTTCTTAGGGCTTAAAAAGCACAAACCATAAAAGATAAAAGATTAATGAAATGGACTTCATCTCAGATGAATTTTACTAAATAGAAACACAGGGTTTTTAATTTAATAATTCTCTGTAAAATTAAAAAAAATACTTTTATTGATTTCAGAGAGGAAGGGAGAGGAGAGAGAGAGAGAAACATCATTGATGAGAGAGAATCATGGATCGGCTGCCCCTGTATGCCCCACACTGGGGATGGAGCCCACAACCTGGGCCTGTGCCCTGACCAGGAATCTAACTGTGACCTCCTGGTTCATAGGTCGATGCTCAACCACCGAGCCATGCCAGCTGGGCTATAAAATTTTAATCTAGAAATGAAGCATGGATGAGAAAAATCTAAAATATGATTTTTAAATTAATAGTCCAAGTGTGTTACTAGAGAGGTGACTTAAGATTTTGAAAATCGTATTTTAACTCTTACTTTTCTCAGATCGTCTTGACCGGCATATTGGAGCAAGTCGTCAATTGTCGGGATGCTTTGGCTCAAGAATACCTCATGGAGTGTATTATCCAGGTGGGTGACAACACTTTATTGATGTTCTTTATTTTTTTATTTTAAAGATTTTTTAAAACATTTTTATTGATTTCAAAGAGGAAGGAAGAGGGAGAGAGAGATAGAAACATCCATGATGAGAGAGAATCATGGATTGGCTGCCTCCTGCAAGTCCCCCACTGGGGATGGAGCCCACAACCCCGGCCTGTGCCCTGACCGGGAATCGAACCTGGGACCTTTCAGTTCTCAGGCCGATGCTCTATCCACTGAGCCAAACCGGCTAGGGCAATTTTATGTTTTTTTTAAACGACCCACTTTATAGTTCATTAATTTTCATTTTTAAAAAAACTCTTGACAGAGTAGAAATGAGCTTTGCTGAATAAAGAATTCCTTTGTCCTGCTGCTCACTCGTGGTCTTTGTGTTTTCCTCCCCACGTGTCAGAGCGTCCCCTCCCCGTTCTCCAGGTCTCATTAGTTGTAGCGTAATTGTGGGTGCGCTGTGGTGAGTGGGATAGTCTGTCTGGGCTTATGTTTGGAGAGGATTCAAGTATTTTACTTTAGTCCTCTGAGATTGAAGCGATTTCTCCCACAAATACGAACTTCCAATACCGCAGTAAGTCCAGAATCTCGTGTGAACTGTGTGTACTTGTACCAGTCAGCTCTGATGTGATGCGGTTTCCAGGTTTTCCCTGATGAATTCCACCTTCAGACCTTGAACCCTTTTCTCCGGGCCTGCGCGGAGTTACACCAGAACGTGAATGTGAAGAACATCATCATCGCTCTGATCGACAGGTAAGCGCTCCCAGTGCTGGAGGGCGAGCGTGCCGACCGGAGATGACAGTGTGAGGCGCTGTCCTGGATGATCTCCGCGGCCTCCTCATTACCGCAGCGCTCTTCGTGTCAGTGCGCTGTTCAGTCCTGTGAGCGTCAGTACCTACTCGTGCTCGCCTCACCTAGGCGTGGAAGAGGTTTAGCGTTTAATTGTGCAGGAAGCATGAGATAATGAACATATGCTATGTATAAATATATTTTTATTGATTTCAGAGAGGAAGGGAGAAGAGAGAGAAGCATCAATGATGAGAGAGAGTCATTGATCGACTGCCTCCTGCACGCCCTCCACTAGGGATGGAGCCCACAACCCCGGGCCTGTGCCCTGACCAGGAATCTAACCGTGACCTCCTGGTTCATAGGTCGATGCTCAACCACTGAGCCACGCCGGCCGGGCTAAAGATTGTTCTTTATAATCATCTGTTGAATACATCTGTCACTTTCATGCATTTCTATCCATATCTGACTAATTAGGGTTCAAAGAATTTGGCAGAATTGGCCTGTTGCATACCATTTCTGTGCGGTGTCAGGCTTGGGGTGAAGTGGGCATGCAGGGAAGTCAGGCTTCACTGCACACTGTTCAGTTGGAAGTGAACTGAGGAAGTGATGGGCTGCATCCCGTGTCCTCTTTGAAGCCCTTGTTGTTCTGGGAGAAAGACACCTGTAGGAAACAGGGAAGACGTGGGAGTGATATGTCACCTGTGACCCCCTGCTCCGCTCCCTGCCCCTAAACAAGGCTGTCCTGCCCCCAGGTTAGCGCTGTTTGCGCACCGCGAGGACGGGCCTGGCATCCCCGCAGACATCAAGCTCTTCGACATATTCTCGCAGCAGGTGGCGACAGTGATCCAGGTGGGTGTGGCTTTGCCCAGGTTCCCGCCTGAACCCCTGGGCTGGGAGGTCCTTGTGTACCTGCTTAGGGTGAACCCCGTGCTTTCTCCACCGCAGTCTAGACAGGACATGCCCTCGGAGGACGTCGTGTCCTTACAAGTCTCCCTCATCAACCTGGCCATGAAGTGCTACCCGGACCGAGTGGACTATGTCGATAAAGTTCTGGAGACGACAGTGGAGATATTTAACAAGCTCAACCTTGAACAGTGAGTCAGTTACATTCTCTTGTAAAAGCCCTCGAAGGCACGCTTTTGTCCCACGTTTGTTTTTCTTCCTCCGTTCCTTTCCGAAGGGTTAGCGTCTGTTTGTGTCAAGCATTTGTTTGAGGGACATTCTTGGTGCTGGTCGGGGCAGAGAGAGGGACTGATGATGTGGCTGCTGCCTGGTCAGGTGGTGGCTCATGGAGCGCAGGCGGCTCCCGGGACCTCGTCTCCAGTTCAGGCCCCTCTGAATAATGAACGAGTTCGTTCTGAACCCGGGGGAGGCTCTTGACGCCAAGCAGCAGCGCCATGAGAAGGGGTTCCAACAGATGAGTGGGCTGCGAAATGTAAGGGCGTGCAGGATGGCAGGTGTGGGCGTGACGGTGCTGTGAGAGCCCTGTCTGCTGGGAGCTTTGATGCCATCAAGGAGAGAAGACACAGCGGCCTTAGCGGAGCTCTCCAGGCCTGTGGCACCTTCTAGTGGCCACTGTGGGCACTTCCAAGCCCTTTGTCTTTCTCTGCGTCCCCTTCCTGTCCTGCCCTCCTCTGCTGCTGAACCTGGGGTCCCTCCGGCCCCTCACCGTGTGTTATTGTTCCACCTCATGCCGCTGGCGCCCTCCTTCCGCCTCCGGTGTCTGCTGCACCAGGAGGGTTGCTTTTTCTTGTACCTCCTCCTAGCCCCCTCTTCCCTTGGGTCTGCCATTTTTGTGTGACCCGAAAAGCATTTCAGGTCTTGAATGACAGCACTGATGTCTCCATTACTTCCCTGACTAAGTGCATTTTAAAGTAAAATTAGATAAATTAAAGAATTAGAAATCCTGATCTCTCAAATTCTCTAAACGGCCGCGGTCCCTCGGTCTCACAGAAGCGCCACAGGTGCTGCCTGGTACCCAGCCACTCGTCCTGAATCACCGCCGTCCGATGCAGAAGCGGGAGTTGGCTTCCCCCCGTTTGGTGGCCTCGCTAGTTTGGCCTGGATTTTTCTCCCTGCTTACCTTCGTCCTGCTCACACAGTGCTTACTGGCCACCCCAGGAACCAAGCCCCCGCCTCCTGCTTCCCTTAGAGACAGCAAATTCCAGACAGTCATTCTGCTTCCAGCTCCATAGCCTGGCATTACTGAGTCGCCTTGTTGTCACTAGGGAATCAGTAGGTGAATAAACGTGTCAGGACGGGCGTCTGGAAAGGAGGGCATTGGGGTAGGGGTGGTGGCGCCCTGGGCCGTTTCCTCTCTGTGTCAGTGAGAAGGCAGGTGGTCGTGAGCCCAGCGCCGCCGTCTGCCTGCGGGAGCTGGTTCTGCTCGGTAAAGGCCGCCCTGCCTCTCGCAGCATCGCCACCAGCAGCGCGGTCTCCAAGGAGCTCACCAGGCTGCTGAAGATCCCCGTGGATGCTTACAGCAACGTCCTGACCGTCCTGAAGCTGAGGCACTTCCCCCCGCTCTTCGAGTACTTCGACTACGAATCCCGGAAGAGCATGAGCTGCTATGTGCTCAGCAATGTTCTGGATTATAACACGGAGATCGTCTCTCAAGACCAGGTAAGAGCGCCGGCCGGCGTGCTGTGTGGTTGCAAGTGGCTGCTCGTTGTGGTGGTTACGGGAGTGGAGACGCATGAGGAGGAGATGGGGCGCTGGACCCTCCCCAGAACGAGGGCCGTGGCTGCCTGGCACCTGCCGCGGGTCCCTGCAGACGGGGTGCTGCCTGCACATCCTCGCTCGCAGGCTTGTCCTGTGGATGCTGCCGGGTGACTTCACGGCTGCCAACCCCTTGACAGCGCTTTTTCTGCCGAAGGCTTCACCCGGGGGCTCTGTCTCACACACAGGTGGACTCCATCATGAACCTCGTCTCCACGCTGATCCAGGACCAGCCCGATCAGCCTGCGGAAGACCCTGACCCCGAGGACTTTGCCGACGAGCAGAGCCTCGTGGGCAGGTTCATCCACCTCCTGCGGTCTGAGGACCCCGACCAGCAGTACCTGGTACGAGTGAGCGGGGCCATGGGAGGGTTTGAGAGAATGGTGGCCGATAGGAGATGAGGCGGAACCCGTAGACTTCCCTTTCTTTGTACACAGTTGTTTGCAGTGTTCTGGAGTCTGTTCCCTTTGGAGATGTAAGAACCGCAGAAAAGCCATCTTCCTTAGTTGGGTGTCTAGGAACCATTCCATGCCCATAGCCTTTAACTATTGCTTTAATGTGTAAGCAACAATCCTTGTGTTCAAGGTTTGCAAGTGTCAGTTGTGCTTGCCACATTGAAAACGGAACGGAGTCTGTCCTCAGCGCTCTGCCAGCGTGCGCTTAGTGCACGTGCTCAGGGAAACGTTCAAGCCCCTCCCTGCCCTGACGGGGTGGGCCCTACAGCCTCTCTGAGCCACCATTTGCGAGATGGGGTTCGTATGTGTCGGGTGATGGATGCCTGCGAGAGCAGAGGTGTGACGTGCGCGGCGGGGCTGGCAGCAGCGCGAGGCCCAGCGCCTCCTCTAATTGGATGATGGTGAATCACGGTGCAGAGAAGACTGATGGTTTTGTGGTTTTCTGGGCAGATTTTAAACACGGCACGGAAACATTTTGGAGCTGGCGGGAACCAGCGGATCCGCTTCACGCTGCCGCCCCTGGTGTTCGCGGCCTACCAGCTGGCCTTCCGCTACAAGCAGAATTCCAAAGTGGTGGGTGTGCTGCTCGGCGTGTCCTGTTCTTCCCTTTCCCTCCCCAGTGTGCACTTCAGTTTATTTCTATAGAAAATGTCGAACACACAGCAGCCGGTGGTGTCCTAAACCCCAGTGTCGGCGGCTCTCAGCTCCCCTGGGTCCCTCAGTGATGTCGGCAGGTCAGACACCGGCCGAGGGCACAGGGATGAGAGTTCAGTCGGGTGAAGTGTGTGCTCGAAGCTTTCCCATGTCTACAGGTCACTGGTGAGACACGATGAGTCTGTTGCACAGCTGCTCAGTCTTTAGAGCGGCTGACAGAGCGGCTGCATTGCCAGCTCCGCAGTGTAGCTGCCACAGGGCAGGGCTCCTGTAGGGCATGCGGGTGGGCCGCCCTAGTTCTGCCAGGGGAGGCCGGTGCCTGTCACCTCTGAGAGCCCCGTCGAGGCATCTTGGGGTTGGACCCATTGTGGTTCTTCTGTTTGTTTGTTTTTTAATTTTTTCAATTCTTATTTTTAAAATACATTTTTATTGATTTCAGAGAGGAAGGGAGAGGGAGAGAGAGAGAGATAGGAACATTAATGATGAGAGAGAATCACTGATCGGCTGCCTCCTGCACGCCCCCGACTGGGGATCGAGCCCACATCCCGGGCATGTGCCCTTGACCGGAATTGAACCCAGGGCCCGCAGTCCACGGGCTGACGCTTTATCTGCTGAGCCACACCCGGTAGGCTGGACCATTACTTCTGAGCTGCTGTGAGGTGGAGAGCAGGACCGTGAACAAGGTCCCCATCACGTTACCTTTGCAGAGCAGAAAGGAAGGAAGACCTTCGCACACAGTGTTTGATTGCTGCCATAGGTTTAGGGATGACTTTAATTTTACACATCTTTTTTTGTTTATTTTTCTAATTTTGTCCATATTTGGAATGTGTTGCTTTTCTGATGAGAGAGACCAGATGCCTAGCATTGAGAGTGCACAGTGAGCTGGAAGGGCGGCGCGAGAAGACTCCCGCTGCGTCCCTGTGCGCTTCGTGGATGAGCGAGAGAGAGAACAGACAGCTGCCTGCCTCCTGCTGGTTCTGTGGAGGCTCATGTGCAGTGAGTGCCCTGAGCATGGCCTCCGACCTAAGGGGACCCACGCGCTTCCTGTTGCAGGACGACAAGTGGGAGAAGAAGTGCCAGAAGATCTTCTCCTTCGCTCACCAGACCATCAGCGCCCTGATCAAGGCCGAGCTGGCGGAGCTGCCCCTCCGGCTGTTCCTGCAGGGCGCCCTGGCGGCCGGCGAGATCGGCTTTGAGAACCACGAGACAGTAGCGTATGAGTTCATGTCCCAGGTGAAGGCTTGTCCCCTTCTGGGCTCGGTCACCTGGGGTGGTGCCCAGGGCTGCCCCTCCCTTCCCACCGGCTTGGGACCTCTTAGTGCTGCAGCCGCCGCCGGGACTGGTTTGGAGAGGGAACCCCATCAGTTACCGGGAGCTAGTGAGACCCAGGACTTCCAAGCGGGCCATGGCCAAACTTCCTTGGAAAAAAGTTCCTTTGCTCATTCGGTTGGGGAAGCCGGGATTAAGCAAAAGCTAAGACCTGTCTTCCTGCTGCAGCTGGTCAGCATCTTCGCTGCCTCCTGCCTCTCCCGGGCCGCACGCTCTCATCCGAAGCCGGCGGAAGGCCCCCCAGTGGGGTGTGGTGGGAATGCTGGGGAAATGCCCACCGACAGGGCTGGTGCCTAAAGGCCCCCTGCTCTGCCCGCCAGGCGTTCTCTCTGTACGAGGATGAGATCAGTGACTCCAAAGCCCAGCTGGCGGCCATCACGCTGATCATCGGCACGTTCGAGAGGATGAAGTGCTTCGGCGAGGAGAACCACGAGCCTCTGAGGACGCAGTGCGCTCTCGCCGCCTCCAAGCTCCTGAAGAAGCCGGACCAGGGCCGAGCTGTGAGCACCTGCGCCCATCTATTCTGGTCCGGCAGGAACACCGACAAGAATGGGGAGGAGGTGAGGCGCGCCTGGGCCGCTGCGGGAGGGAGCGCGGGTGGCGGGCTGTGCCTGGAGGGAGGCGCTGGCGGAGCCAGGAAACCATACCCGGAACAGGGCTCCTTTAAAGAAACGGAAAGGAAGGGAATGTATAGGGTTACATCCTGCAGGGACGCCTCCGCTTAAGACTGTTGTAACAGCGAGTCAATGCCGCTGCCCGTAGCAGACACACATGCCCAGGCCGGCCTGCTCAGTGCAGTGGCTGCTGCCTCCGCAGACAGGGTCGGTCGCACAGGGAGGGTGTGCCCTCACATGTGTCCCATGCGGCGCCACTTCCAGCAGTGTGTGGCCGCTCCATGTCTGCCCGCGTCTGCTGATGCTCAGTGTCAGGCTTGTTCTTGGTCATTACACTGTGGTGTGTGACCCGTGCTCTGTGGCGTCCCTGCTGTCACTGTTGGGGGCGTCTTGTGCTGCACCATGCAGATGCGGCTGCGCTTGCTGTCTGCTCTGACTGCTCCACCCGCCAGCCATCCCCGACTCCCGCCCGCGCCCCGGCCTCCTCTCACACAGTTAATGGACTGCTGTGGAGGCTGAACGTAGCTCACTCACGCACAGGAAACCAGGAAACTTGAGTGACTTGTTTTACTGCAATACTGTAGTGGTCTGGAACCTAGCCCACAGTATCTCCGAGGTATGCTGTCTATAAATACAAAACATAAATACACAAAACAAGTAACCTATTTGCTTTAAAACGTAGCTGTGTGCTTTAGAAAATGAAGATTTAAATTCCTTTTGTCCCTTTAAACGTGAGAGAGGCGCTGTAGAGTTGTGTTCATCTCCCTGTGTGGCTGGACATGGGTGATCCATTGATCACTTTAAATGAACCCCTCCCCCCCTTCCATTCCAGCTGCATGGAGGCAAGAGGGTCATGGAATGCCTGAAGAAAGCTCTGAAAATAGCAAACCAGTGCATGGACCCCTCGCTGCAAGTGCAACTCTTTATAGAGATTCTGAACAGATACATCTACTTTTACGAGAAGGAGAATGATGCGGTAAGCGACCTCGGTTTCCCTTCCTGCTCTCTGGGTTGATGCTTACGGAGTTTGTCATCCTGACACCGTCTTCTTTGTTTACAAGGCTCAGGGCTGGGAGAGGTCCCCACTGCATCTCCAAAACCCCGCTCTGTCCGTGTGCGTGCATCTCGTTTGCTTAGGGATGTTTTGTAGAAACAGCCACTGAACGTCTAAAGCACGAAATAACTCACACAGGAGGCTGATGTGTCGTCACGTGCACGTTTAGAATGATTCCTGAGGAAGGAATGATGTTCTCCCAGCAGTAGCGTTGGTTAAGATTTGTAGGTTAAATCCTAGTTTGCTGTTGTTCCCTTACTGGTTCATGACGCTATGTATTTTTTAATACCCCCCCCCCCTTTTTATGACTAGCCAATAGTTAGTTGTAGCTTAAACCAGGAACCCTGTTCTCATCTCTCTTTTTTCTTTCTTTTTAAAAATATATTGTATTGATTTTTTTACAGAGAGGAAGGGAGAGGGATAGAGAATTAGAAACATCGATGAGAGAGAAACATCGATCAGCTGCCTCCTGCGCACCTCCTACTGGGGATGTGCCCACAGCCAAGGTACATGTCCTTGATCAGAATAGAACTGGGACCCTTCAGTTCGCAGGCTGACGTTCTATCCACTGAGCCAAACCGGTTAGGTCAGTGGTCGGCAAACTCATTAGTCAGCAGAGCCAAATATCAACAGTACGATTGAAATTTCTTTTGAGAGCTAAATTTTTTAAACTTAAACTATATAGGTAGGTACATTGTTACTAACTTAATTAGGGGACTCCTAAGGCTTAGGAAGAGCCACACTCAAGGGGCCAAAGAGCCGCATGTGACTCGCGAGCCGCAGTTTGCCGACCACTGGGTTAGGGCATCATAATTACTCTGGTAATTGGTGAGAGTAACACGAGCTCCTCAAAATGTTTTCATTAAATTACCTTTGGCCCTCTGGTGCGTGCTGGATCGTGAACTTGTGCACATTGTTTTTAGGTCACAATTCAGGTTCTGAACCAGCTTATCCAGAAGATCCGAGAAGACCTCCCCAATCTCGAGTCCAGTGAAGAGACAGAGCAGATTAACAAGCATTTCCACAACACGCTGGAGCACCTGCGCCTGCGGCGGGAGTCCCCGGAGTCCGAGGGGCCCATTTACGAAGGCCTCGTCCTGTGAAGGGGGCAGGCCCTGCTCCTCCCCATGCAGAGGGTGTAGTCCGTAGGCCTCCCTCCCATAGATTGTGCCTTCAGAAATGCTGAGGTAGGCTTCCCGTCTCTTACCTGTGATGTGTGTGACCCAGCACCTCCGGACACTCACCTTCAAGACCTTAATAAAGTTATTCACTTCATAAGTGTTCAGGTCGACTGATCACCCAAAGTGGCATGATTGATTTGCTATTTAAAATTATCGTGATTTGTAAAAAAACAAAACAAAAGTATTTAAAAACCACTTCTGGCGGCTACTAATGAAGCTCTCCTTCCTCTCTTCCTGTCCTGCTCCATGTTGGTTGTGTAATTTCCTCGTGACTGGGAGTACTAACCCGGAAGTGTCTGTCTCTTTATTCGCTAGTCCAGTGTGAGGTTAATTTAGGCGAAAGGGATACTGTATGTGAAATTCAGCTGGGGCTCCTCCCTCGGTGCAAGATGAGGCCCTGTGTAATATTTCCCTAAAACTAGAATTCATTAATGCATGTTATAGGCTCTAAAGCACCATGGTCAAAACCAGAAGCTATATTTTGCATATTTGGACTCAGCCATCCATTAAGAACCTATGTCGTCCTCTTGACATATTTATCAAAATAATTTCGTTCTAAATAGTATAAAATAGAAAATTTGTGATCTATATGATTCATGTATAACCTTCAGTGTCAGTTTAGGGGGAAATGCATCAGACCATTATCACAATTTTTTTTCACCAGTGAGAATAAAGTTGCTATTCACAATCTGGACTCTTCCTTTCATACTGAGTCATAAAGGAACGAGCAGATGCCTGTGGATGGAGGTGCTTTTCCTGTGCAGACTGCTCGGCCTCGCTGTCACCACCAGGCTCCTGCCCCATCACACCTGGCGTCCTGGTGGCCTCTGCTGTCGCTGGCCTGTCATGGCTGCTGGAGTTCGGCTGGTTTCTTTTTTTCTTTTTTTAAAAATATATTTTATCGATTTTTTACAGAGAGGAAGGGAGAGGGGACAGAGAGGTAGAAACATCGATGAGAGAGAAACATAGATCAGCTGCCTCCTGCACATCCCCTACTGGGGATGTGCTCGCAACCAAGGTACATGCCCCTGACCGGAATCGAACCTGGGACCCTTTAGACTGCAGGCCGACGCTCTATCCACTGAGCCACACCGGTTAGGGCTTGGTTTCTGATGCTCACTGTCCTGGGTTAAATTGGGTGCTACTTACCTTTTTTTATTTTTATTTTTTTACCTATCTTCTTGGTGACTCTTGCCTCATCTGTATTCCTGGCCTCAGAGGATGGTTTTTGAATCTTGAATGAGGATGCAGGGAGAGCACGGTAGCTACCATTGGGGATTATACTTGGCTTTGATGAATAAATGTGGGCAAAACTCACGTTAGTAAATTTAATTTGACATGATTTCCAAACGTGTGAATGTGTGTAGGTGGTGGAGGCGCAGGCGGAGGGTGATGGTGGTGAAAGGGGCCAGGGCACTGCCCGTGGAAGGTGAGCAGGGGAAGCCACCAGGCGCGGCACAAAGGCCAACCTCGGTGTGTTTACTGTCCAGCCGGTGCCCCTTCTGCTTTACCCAGTTCCATGCCCGGCTCTGAGCATTTGGAAATCCTCCCAAATGATGACATTGCAACTTCCTCAAGTTCTGTCCGCCCAGAGAACAGACCCAGAGCTCGGCCGGGAGCAGCGGTCCGCCCGGCCAGTAGGGGGCGCCCGGGCGCTGCCCCGGGGCCTGGAGACGCCCGGAGGGGGTGGGCCTCTGCGGGCTGGGGGCGGGCGGGCGCGCAGGCTTCCCTGTGATTGGCCTGAGCGCCGCGGCACGCTGTCCAATCAGGAGCGCTGCGTCCTCACGTCGCCGGGCCGGGCGGCGCCGCGGGCATTTGAAATGGCTGACGAGCTGCTGGCGGGTGTGGGCCTGGGGCCGGAGCCGCCGGAGCCGGAACCGGGGCCCGGGCCGAGGAGCGCGGGCGGGGCGGCCGAGGAGGCGCCGGCGCCGCTGGAGGAAGGTGAGTGCCCCGCCGCCCGGGACCCGCCCCCGCGGCAGCCGCACCCGCGGACCCCGAGGCGCCTCCGGACGGCGGGCCGGGCGGGGGGCCGCCCTGCGAGTCTGCGAGGCCCGGGCCCCGCGCGCGGTCAGCGTGTCAGCCTCCCCGCGTGTCCGGCAGCCCGTGGCCGCGGCCCTGCCCGACGCGGAGCGGGCCCGGCTACGGCTCACAGCTCCGCGGGCAGGTGGCACCCAGCACCCAGGTTCCGCCCGGCCCTCCCTCCCCCTCGGCCACGACTCAGCACCCAGCACCCAGGTCCCTCGGCCACGGCTCAGCACCCAGGTCTCTGCCCGGCCCTCCCTCCCCCTCGGCCACGGCTCAGCACCCAGCACCCAGGTCCCTCCCCCTCGGCCACGGCTCACAGCACCGCAGACAGGTGGCACCCAGCACCCAGCACCCAGGCCCCGCCGGCCCTTTCTCCCCGCCCCCGTCAGGGAGGTCCCACCGGAAGCTGGAAGCTGGCTCCGCTCGCGCTGGCCTTTAGTGGACTGTGATGGAGAGGCCCCGCCAGGGAGAGGGAAGGTGGGCCTAACGCCGCCACCGCCCACCACCCGCCTGCCCACGGGCACACGTCCCCCAGCTTCACTTCCCCATCTGGGCGGCTGCGGGGTCCCTCCCTCCGAGGGGTGGGTCCGAGCGGCCGGGTGTGAAAGCACAGTGACACCTGCCACCTCCACCTGGGTGTTCGGGTGTCGGGGTACGTGCTCTCACAGCCGCACAGCCGCTACCCCCGTCCACCCAGAACTCTTCATCTGTGAAACTGAGCTCTGCTGTGGACCGAAACAGGGTTCTGGGGAGAGTTACCTCCCGGGTGACGGGCAGGCCGAGGTGTGCAGCCATGGCCCGGGCACATGACTGCTTTCGTGGAAGGTGCGTCTGCCTTGGGCCAGCCTCTCTGAAATAAATTCGTGCACTTGGGGGGTGGTCCCTCAGCTGGGCCTGAGCCCTCTCGCAGTCCGGGAGCCCTGGGGGGGGGGGGGATGTCTGACTGAGGGCCTAAGCCGGCAGTCAGACATCCTTAGCGCTACCGAGGAGGCAGGAGCGCACCATTGCTGCTGCGCTCACCAGTGGTGATCCTCGCTTCTGGCTGAGCGGCACTGGCGCACTGATCACCAGGGGGCAGCTCCTGCACTGAGCGTCTGCCCCCTGGTGGTCAGTGCGCATCATAGCGACCAGTCCTTCTGCCATCCGGTCGATTTGCATATTAGCCTTTTATTAAAGGAGACCTCAGGTGACCTCCACTTAATCCAGTGGCAGGCGCCTCCTGGGGAAGCTTTGAAACAGGCCTGGCCGGGGAAGTGGGGGTGGGAGTGGGGGTGGGGTGGAGGGCTGGGGGCAGCTCAGGGTCTGGCCGTCTGAAGGAGAACATGGGTTTGAGGCGTGTTTCCCTCTAGTGAACCGGCTTCTTCTGCAGCAACGGGGAGAACAGCATGTCTGGGCTGCGGGAGCTGAGCCAGGGCAAGACGGGGAGGCGGCCTGTGAGGCCCAAGGGCCGGGTCGCTGGGCCGCTGATTGGGTGGCTCTTTCAGGTTCCTCCCAAGACGGAGACGCGAGCAGCGACTGCAGCCGGGAGGACAGCCCAGGGTCCCGGCTGCCCCACTTCGTGCTGCAGGGGAAGACCCACTTCCCGGAAATGTTCCAGACCGGCCACCTCCTGTTCTACGAGCGGTTCAGCGCCTACCAGGACTACATCCTCGGTGAGCCGCCGCCGCGCTCAGCCTCTCCGTGTCCCAGGCGCTGTCTGTCTCGGGCCCGCCCACAGCCAGCGGCCCAGTGGGCCCTGGACCCCCTGGGTATGGTGCAGGCTTGCCTGCATGCGTGGCCTTGCCCACCCCCTGCCGGGCGCAGCCTCAGTGCCCGCTGTGTTTCCTCTCTGTGCAGCCGACTGCAAGGCCTCCGAGGTGAGAGAGTTCACGGCCGAGTTCCTGGAGAAGGTGCTGGAACCGTCTGGGTGGCAGGCGGTCTGGCACACCAACGTGTTCGAGGTGCTGGTGGAGGTAAATTTCATGCCCTTGTTAAGGCTCCCCTTCCTCTCTCGCTAAAAGCACTTCCCTTCCAGCTGTTGTGGCCAAAGCCTGGCTTGTAATTAAAGTTTATGAGCTGACTGAAACTAGCGTGTCTTTCACATCTAATCATCAGAGTGTGGGAAGTTCACACATTTAGAGACACCTGATGGGGAGCTGCCAGGGAGTCGGGGTGGCTGACCCCCCCAGGGTCCTCAGGCAGGGGGACCTGGAGGAGACACCCAGCAAGTGGAAGAGGGATTTGAGACCTTCAGATAGGAAGCGGCCTCATCACGAAGCCAGCGGGGTTTCAGTTAATTTCTTTTTACTTCAGTGGCAGCCCATGAAATAGCTCGAGCCAAATAGGCATTTTAGAAACCAGCCTGGTGTTTTGCCTGGCAAATCTGTGGATAGGCGGCTCATCTCGTGAAGATGGGTCCCGTTGCAGAGAGGAAAAGCAACCTCACTTTTCAACTAACTGGGCCTTTTCACGGAATTTGCACTCTAATTACAGCTGTGACATTATCTCAGTGTTTGTTAACTGGACTACAGAAACGCTGTTAAACTCAGAGGTGACACCGGGGAGTGTAAATACAGGACATCGTGCGGCTCCTGTGGACAGGGACGGCCCAGGCTGTAGGCCCCGGGGTGGGGAGGAGCGTTTCACTCTGAGTTATGCTAACATCCTGGGCTGCAGCTCAGGCCTATCAATTAGGCGATGATACCCCCCCTCATGCCCCACACCCCCATCAGCCATGCCCCCATCAGTCATTGCTTTAAAAGAGGAATGTGCTCTTCGGCTTAAAACCTCCGATGCCTTTACCAAAGGCCTGGTCTGGCCTTCCGGCTCCTCCCCGCTGGAGAGCACGTCAGACGCCGGCCCCTTCCCACGCGCTTCCCTCCCGTCTCCTTGCCCCTCTCTCTCTCGCCTCGTCTCCTGCTGCTCCCCCACCACCGCCATTTCCTTCCTCTGCTGCCAGCAGGAAACTCGGCCTTTCTGCACCAGCAGCTGCCAAGCTGGTCTCTGCCACAGGCCCTTGGCACCTCCCCGCTCTTCACCCTTCCCATGGCGGCTCCCAAGTGACTTCCACCCCTGCTAGTGATTCTCTGCCACGTACTTGCCACCATCTTGCCGGTTTGTTTCCTCCATTACAGTGTAAGCTCCACGTGGGTCAGAGCCAGGCCCGTCTTGTTCATCCTCTGAACGAGGGAAGGAGGCGCTCCACTCCCGTTTTATGTTAAAAAAAATCATCAGCCACGGGCAGTGTCGAGCGTGCCTCTCCATGTGGTTTTCGTGTGCTAAGCCCCTTGTTTTAACTTTGAGGTCACGGATGTGGACTTCACAGCCCTGAAGGCCGTGGTGCGGCTGACAGACCCCTGCCTGTGCGAGTCTCACGTGGGCACCTTCACCGCCGAGTGCGTGCGGGAGCTCCTGGAGCTGAAGGGACAGCAGCTGCCCCTGCAGGAGCTGTGGGTGGTGTTCGACGGCTCCGGGACGTTGGACCAGACCGCGCTGGCCATCGAGCACGTCAGGTGGGCGGCGCCGGGGGAAGCGGCCCTCGAGCCCAAGCCTGGGCCCAGGGCGGTGGTCTGTCCTCGCCGCCCCAGACTCAGCCCTCAAGCTGCAAGCGGTCGCTGCAATGTTTAAAACGGTCAAAGGCAGGGGAATCGTTTTTACATTTAAAAAACGTAAAGAAATGTTTAAAATGCTGCTTTGGAGGTAATTTCAGACTTACAGGAAAGATGAGAAAAGTACAGAGAATTCCTGCGCCCCACTCTCCACTCCTCACAGGTAGCCAGTGACTAGTTCAGGTAAGAGGAGGAGCCCGCAGAGCCCGCGCTGGGAACACGGTGGCCGCGACCACAAGAGCAGGCAGCCCAGCGATTTCTCCTGTGGGATTTCCTTGGCTCCACCCTCCAGCCCCCCACCCAGAGCCAGGGGTTGGACTTGAACGGTACTATTTCCGCTATAGGTTTTTCTACCAACACATTTGGAGGAGTTGGGATGAAGAGGAGGAGGACGAGTACGATTACTTTGTCCGCTGTGTGGAGCCTCGACTGAGACTGTGAGTGTTCACTTATGACCTTATTACCTTCACCTGTGGTTTAACTTCACCTGTGGGTTAACTTGACCCGTGGGTTAATTTCACCTGTGGGTTAACTTCCCCTGTGATTGAACTTGACCCGTGGGTTAACTTCCCCTGTGGTTTAACTTGACCTGTGGGTTAAATTGACCGTGGGTTAACTTCACCCCATGGGTTAACTTCACCTTGGGTTAACTTCACCTATAGTTTAACTTCACCTGTGGGTTAACTGACCTTGGGTTAACTTCACCTGTAGTTTAACTTCACCTGTGGGTTAACTGACCTTGGGTTAACTTGACCCGTGGGTTAACTTCACTTTGGGTTAACTTGACCTGTGGGTTAACTTGACCCGTGGGTTAACTTCACCTTGGGTTAACTTCGCCTTGGGTTAACTTCACCTCTAGTTTAACTTCACCTGTGGGTTAACTTCACCTGTGGGTTAACTTGACCTTGGGTTAACTTCACCTGTAGTTTAACTTCACCTGTGGGTTAACTTGACCTTGGGTTAACTTCACCTGTGGTGTGTGTGCTCCAGGGGCCCAGACAGGTACAGGCCAGCAGATGTACAGAACTGTCACTCGTTGGCAATTCTGCGATGAAGCTTGTACGTGTGGGGAAACCTACTGGTCGTGTTTATAGACTGAGTCTAAAGCAGAGAGTTCAAGAGCATCTACGTTAACAGCTCAGTGTTTTGCAAATCTGTATAAAACTTGAGGTAATGTGTTAAAAACAACCATTTTTGTTAAATTCAAAGACTACTTGAAATACTGTGAAATTAGCTGAATTACAGAAGACTTTCTTGCTTCTGAAGATGTGGCTTTGCTGTCAGTTCCCATAGGAAGACATACCTGAGACTCACCTTGAGACGCGTTGTCGGCTTCCTGTCCTCAAATGTTATTTGACATATGGTCGAAAATGTTAATAGTAGTGAGTCCGATGTCCAAAATACCTGCACACATTCTTCTAGTATCATACTTTGGTAGGAAAATCCTTTTCACACAAAAATACCCCCAATTGCCCATCATTCCGCCCAAATAGCTGTCTGTTCTTGCTAAATGTGGCATTTAGCCTTCCACTAGATGGCGCTCTAACACCACTCAATTCCCACTGGTGGGCCCAGAACAGTAAATAAAATGGGAACGGGCACTCCCAGGAGAGGAGTGTGTGGGGAGGACTTTCCCAGCTGAGAGAGGGCTTGGTTGCGCCTGATCCGGCAGCAAGCCCTGCACGTGTGGGCTGCTTGGATGGGCCGCCCTCTGGGTCTAGTTCTAGGTAGTAAGAGAAGAGTGTGCAGAGTCTGGATCGCGCTCACTGTTGGAGGGCTGTGCCCTGGGGGAGGACGGTGCCCTGGGGGAGGCCTGTGCCCTGGAGGAGGCCTGTGCCCTGGAGGAGGCCTGTGCCCTGGGGAAGCCTGTGCCCTGGAGGAGGCCTGTGCCCTGGGGAAGCCTGTGCCCTGGGGAAGCCTGTGCCCTGGAGGAGGCCTGTGCCCTGGAGGAGGCCTGTGCCCTGGGGAAGCCTGTGCCCTGGGGAAGCCTGTGCCCTGGAGGAGGCCTGTGCCCTGGAGGAGGCCTGTGCCCTGGGGAAGCCTGTGCCCTGGAGGAGGCCTGTGCCCTGGGGAAGCCTGTGCCCTGGGGGAGGCCTGTGCCCTGGGGAAGCCTGTGCCCTGGGGGAGGATTGTGCCCTGGGGGAGGGCTGTGGCTGCTGGTCTCAGCGCCTCAGGCTGGCTGTGGTGGGTTCAGTGCCACGCCAGCCCTTGGAGAAGCTCGTGTTTCCTGGTTCCCATGGGCCTTCGCGGGGCAGTGCCTGTGGGGTTGGGGTGCACTGTGATGCGGTGAACACCTGTGTGAGCACAGGAAGGGATTACACACCTGCGCACCACGGGCGGGCTGGAGGTATTTCTAGTTACGGAGGAGACACACACGTGGGGGAGGCGCTGGAGTGCCCACGGCAGGCAGACGCTGTATCAAGGTCCCAGGTGAAGGTTGGCAGCGTTCAGCAGGCTCGACTCGGGGTCACCACGGCAAGGCTCCTCTCTCATCAGAGCCGGCGCCAGGCTGTGGCCCGAGACGCAGCGGGCTGCGCTTCCCGACCGCGAGTGTCCCTGTGCGAGAAGGAGCCAGCCGAGCGGCGGGTACGGGGAAGGCTGAGGGGCTGGCTTCAGTGCCTGAGTCTTAATCTGCATAAGTCAGACACCTCACCTGCATCAGGGGTTCGGGCCCAGCGTCTTCTTTGCAAAGTGGATTTCCAGACCGTCCTTACATGAGTGGCTTAGCCCAGCATACAGTGTCCTGGTTCTCAGCTGCACCTCGTTCGTTCACTTGATCAGCAGGAAAGGTTATTGTGCTCATGTTTGAACACAGGCTCGTGGTGATTGATGTAAGCTTGTCAGGGGTGTGGTTCTGCTTCCAGAAGAACATAGAGCCTGGCTGAGTGTGAGAGGACCCTCCTGTCCCCACAGCCCCACCTCCTATTCCCACAGCCCCGCCTCCTGTTCCCACAGCCCCGCCTCCTATTCCCACAGCCCCGCCTTCTGTCCCCACAGCCCCACCTCCTATTCCCACAGTCCCACCTCCTATTCCCACAGCCCCGCCTCCTGTCCCCACAGCCCCACCTCCTATTCCCACAGTCCCGCCTCCT
>JAWPEG010000015.1:1610908-1628032 GCA_035771395.1 Myotis vivesi | reverse complement strand
CTGTTCTCACAGCCCCGCCTCCTGTTCCTACAGCCCCGCCTCCTGTCCCTACAGCCCCGCCTCCTGTTCCCACGGTCCTCAGGAGCTTTACAACCACCTGTCACTCCTGGACCCCAGTTTTACTGTCTGGGTGGGTCGAGCTCCCCAGCAGTTCTCAGGTGCAGCCAAGGTTGAGAAGCCCAGACCTGACGCATCTTCAAGAAAATACACTTTTAACAGTGACAACAACAGCATTGCCCCTCATTTTCAGATCCATCCGTTTCACAGGCCTCAGCTGGACTGCATTCATCCGTTAGCTATCCTCTTGCATCTAGAAGGACTTTGCGTGGACTCGAGAAGGCACATAAATTAGTGATGAACTTTAGGTGCTGATAAGGTTGTCCAACCCGAGGTTCTTTGGTGTTAATCTCCAGTTCAGCGAGCACGGCTGTTTTCTCTCGGACCTGGGAGGTTTCTGTTTTGAGCGACTCTGACGGCCTCCCCGAGGGGCTGTGTGATTCCGTCCCACGTGCTCTGTGAGGAAGGGCCGGGATTTGCATCATTTGTCATCTTTCGTCCTATGAATGTGGTCGTCCTGTAGGTTGTTTGGAGACTATTTGGGGTACTTCCCTCCCCACCCCACCCCCAGACTGCCCTCTGCGACCCATTTATTAAGATTTTGAATCTAACGTATGAGAAAATGTTCCATACAGCGGCTCCACTTCCGAGGGACGGGCTCAGCCCTGCCCACCCCCAGCCCCACGCGGGAAGTGCGTCCCTGGGCCTCTGAGTGCGCAGCCAGCTCAGTGGCCGGAAGTATTCAGCCTGCTTCTGCACTTGCAGGCACTACGACATCCTGGAGGACCGCGTCCCCTCCGGCCTGGTCGCCGACTACCGCAGCCTGCTGGCGCAGTGCGAGGGCGTCTACAGGAGCTTCCTGAACCTGCGGAGCAGCCTGTCGGCCTGCCACGTGGACTCGGAGCAGGAGAACGTCTCCATGGTGCAGGGGCTGGAGCTGTACTCGGAGCTGGAGCAGCTCAAGCAGAAGCTGAAGCTCATCGAGAACCCCTTGCTGAGGTGCGGGCCTCACCCCTCGCCTGCCCGCTGCCTGGCTTCTTTCCTTTTTTAAAAAATATGTTTTTATTGGTTTCAGAGAGAAGAAGGGAGAGGGAGAGAGAGACAGAAACATCAACGATGAGAGAGAATCATGGGTCGGCTGCCTCCTGCACGCCCCACATCGGGGATCGAACCCGCAATCCGGGCCTGTGCCCTGACCAGGAATCGAACCTCGACCTCCTGGTTCATAGGTTGCTGCTCAACCCGAGTCCCGCTGGTAGGGCCTCCTGGCTTTTCCTCAGGCTCTGCTGCTCACAGCTCCCTGGTTCCCTCCAGGTACGTGTTTGGTTACCAGAAGAATTCTAACGTCCAAGCAAAGGGTGCCCGTCCGAGTGGCCAGAAGGTCACGCACATCGTTTCCTCCACCATGGTGACCGGGCTGCTGCAGGCCCTGCTCAGGGACCGGCTTTGTCAGGAGCCGGGTGCGGAGGACACGGAGGTTCAGGTGAGGAGGGTTCTTGCTCGAGTGGCTTCCCTCTTGCTTGTCATGCTCCCGAGTCTGCGGAGCAATGGACCAGAGCTGGTCTGTGCAGCGGGCGGTGACGGCCCTGCCTCGGTCAGCACTCAGCAGGCACGCCCTGGTGCACGGTGGCAGCACGGGATGCTCTGTGTGCGGGGACCCCTTTAGAGTGAACTGTGGGACCCAGACACCCTGGGTCGCACCATGTCCTTGCTGCCTTCTAGTTCCACAGTGACCCGCTATCGGCCGTCAGCGCCTGCTATGAAGGCGACAGGGTGATCGTCTGTCCTGGCCGCTACGTGGTGCAGGGCGCCATCTCCATCGCTGACTCCATCGAGCTGGAAGGTGAGTGGATGGTCACAGGACCAGGCCGCGCTCAGGCAAGACGGGCTTCAGAAATGGGGACCCGCCGGCCTTGTGGGATGCAGCTCCAGGAGGAATGCGATGTCAGCCCCTCGATTGCACACATGCAGGACCGACCTGGTGTCTGAGCAGCCGGGGTGGGGGGTGTTCTCTGTGGCATCGTGTGTTGGAGGACACGCAGAGGAGGAAAAGGCCACAGGCACTGGCCAGGGTTCTCAGTGGTTAGAGCTCAGCCCATGAACCAAAGGTCACGGGCTGGATTCCCGGTCAGGGGCACACACCCGGGTGCAGGTTCGAGCCAAGGCCCCCATGTGAGGCAGCCAGTCACTCACGTCTTCTCCCCCCGCCCCAGTCTCCTCTTCCCTGCCTTCCACTCTCTAAAAAGATCAGTGGGAAAGGATTAACAACAAGAAAAGACTACTTTCCAGATTGTAGGAGGTTCATGGGGAGGAAATCTTGTTTCTAGAATAAAAAATATTCCAGCAATATATTTTTAAAAGACGTTAAAATATTATTTTACATGTTGCTTATCTTATTTCATAAATGTTGTGGATATATTGATGCATTAGTTAAAGTTTAGCTTATTTAAAAAATATTTTTTATTGATTTTAGAGAGGAAGGAAGAGGGGGAGAGAGACAGAAACATCAATGATGAGAGAGAATCATGGATCGGCTGCCTCCTGCACGCCCTGCTCTGGGGAACGCAACCCGGGCAGGTGCCCTGACCGGGAATCAAACTGTGACCTGCTGGTTCCTAGGTGGACGCTCAGCCCCTGAGCGCCGGCCGGCCGGGCAGTACTCTCGCACACTCGGAGGAGTCGCGGTGCTCTGCTTTGCACACTCAGGGAGAGGCCTGGCTTCAGGTTGCTGTGCGATCGTTCATCTCCGTCCTGTGTGTTTCCATAATGTGTCAGATTTACTTGCACCTGTTCGCTATTTACCAAAGGGCGTCAAGTCGGCAATAAAGCTGGTAATGCAGACAGGCATCCATCACCGGGGGCCTCGCAGCTGTTCGCAGGCGCCTTCATGGTCCTCTGTCTTCATCTTGTCAGAGCTCCTGATGGGAGCGAGGCTGCTCATTCCTGGTTCACCGCTCAGTACCCCGCACTCTGTTTAAGTGTGCTGTGTCCTCCTGCCCTGAGCCCGCACGCAGGGGAGGTGTGAATAGCACACCTGCGGGCAGGCCCTGCAGTGGGAAGTGCAGGGGGTGGGGTGGGGGGCGTAGAGATCGCACTGGGTCTCAGCTCTGCCTGGGCTGTAGGAAGTTACCGCGTGGTGGCCCAAGCGCCGCAGATGACGTGGGAATTCTGAGTTCCGCGTCACCATGGCTCGTCACTCCCAGGGCATTTCCGGGTCGGGGCGGTGGCGGTCGGTTGCTGGTGCGAGTGTGGAGGACGATGAGGCTTCTCTGATGCTGACCTGTCGGCAGCCACACCTGTGACGAGATGTGCTGAGTGCCCAACATGCGTGTGGCAGGCTGTCCTTGATTAGAACGTCCTCCGCTTGGGTGATGGTTGGTACTTAAACTGCTAAGAATACATGTTCACGTCAGAATCTCAGCGTTGCTCACGATGGCATTTTTTTAACGTTTAAGTTTTTCTGATGATAAACAAAGGCTCTTGTGGGAAACGTGCAAACACGTCCAGATTTGCCGAGACCCGAGGTTTTCAGTGACAACAAGGGCAGCCTGGCTTCCCGGCAGCTGAACGTCTTCTAAGTCAGTTTGCCAGGTTTTTTATTGTTGTTAATCCTCACCCAAGGATATTTTTCCTCTTGCTTTTTAGAGAGAGTGGAAGGGAAGGGAAGGGAAGGAAGGAGAGGAGAGAGTGAGAGAGAGAGAAACATTGATGTGAGAGAGCCATTGATTGGTTGCCACCCAAACTCGCCACATCCGGATGGGGATGAGCTGCAACCGAGGTACGTGCCCTTGAATTGAATCTGAGGCCCTTCAGTGCCCTGGCCGACACTCCGACCACTGAGCCACACCAGCCAGGGCTGCTGGTCAGACTGTTTGAGAGATATTAACATTAGATAATCCTGAAAACTGCTCAGGCTTTCTGAAACCTAATTCATATTAGAACAGAATCATAGAGTTGGCAAAACACGTATGTGTCACCTGCCTTAGAGCCCGTGGGCCCAGCGTGAGTGCCGAGGGTTCGTAAGTGCTGAGCTGGTCTGAGCTGGTATCGGGTGGTGTTCCTGATATGGAGGCAAACTGAGGAGATTTATGGAAAGTTGTGTCTACTCCGGCTTACGTTGAACAAGTTATGTGGGGAAAGAGTTCGATTTTATTTCAGTGCAACTGGGGGCCTGGTCGTGCAGCGGTAGGAGGCTCTGGAGACCGACATGACGGAGCCGCTCATGTTGGGACCGCCCCGCACCCCCACTACCGGCCTGCTCTCGCCCTCAGGGTACGGGTTGCCCGATGACATCGTGATAGAGAAGAGGGGCAAGGGGGACACCTTCGTGGACTGCTCGGGTGCCGACGTGCGGATCTCCTGCGTGAAGTTTGTCCAGCACGACGCCGTTGAGGGCATCTTAGGTGGGTCTCTGAGTGCGCGTGTCCGCTGGTTCCGGCTGAGGCCACCACTTCCCCCGCAGGTCAGTCCCGGACCGCGGGAGCCCCAGGAGGTCAGTCCAGGAGCCCCCGGGAGCCCCAGGAGGCTGGTCAGTACTCACGTACCCGGTGTGCCGCCTGGGGAGCCTAGAGAGCAGTCCCAGCCTGCACTTGAATGCTGGCGGTTACATGTGGGTGTCTGTGTGGCCCCCTTTCTTTTAAAACACCCCAAGATCGCCATCTGTGTTCTTCGTGTCGATTTAGCCCGCGATGCCAGCTAGCCGTCTCCACGAGTCGCTAGTGTTCGTGTCCTGGGGTCCGCGGCCCCTCCCTCCTTGAATTGGCCTCCAACGGGCTCAGGAAAGTGACTGTCGGATACTTTCTTCCTTTTAATAAAAAGTGCTTTTTAGCTGGATTTCCCATCTCGGAGGTCCAGTCATTGTGTATAAATGGCAGCTTTTAGGTTAGACAGTGGCTAGCAGTGGTCATTGCTGACGCGTTTGAATTTGTAAATCCGGTAATAACGTGTGAGTGCAGCTCTCGGCGATACTCAGACCTCTGGTGCCACCCGGGGCCACTTCCCGCATTGGCGAGTTCGCACTGAGCGTGTCGCGTGTCCCCCTCAGTCATCCACCGGGGCAGGACCACCGTGGAGAACTGCGTGCTGCAGTGTGAGACCACCGGCGTGACCGTGCGCACCTCTGCGGAGCTCGTCATGAAGGCCTCGGACCTGTGTGGGGCTAAGGTGGGTGCCTCCGCCTGTCCTGGGGCCGGCTCTATCCCCAGCAGGTGTGGGTGTCGCACAGGCCGGAAGGGGAAGCGTGGCCGCAGACCTGCTCCGTGACACGGTCGGGCACCCGCAGCACGCTGAGTGGGGGGGTGGGAGGGGGAGGGTGGCTGTGCTGGGGCCGCACTCATTCATTCAGGGCCGTCCATGACCTGGAAGGGTCGCTGGTTTCTGGTGGACATTCTTTACCAAGTTGAGGGAATTCTCTGTTTCTGAGAATTTTTATAATGAATGTGTGTTGCCTTTTGTCAGATGTATCTTCTGCATTATTTGACATGGTCCCATGGTATTGATCGATTGATAGAATCAGAAGATGGATTTGTCCAGAGTGAGAGTGGACAAATCCCCTCTGTGCGTGTGTGTGCATGTACGTGTGCGTGTGTGCGTGTGTGTGGTCTCAGGGATGAACGATGGACCGCTTCCTGGAAATGGAGCGGTGGCAGCGTCATTAGAAACAGCATTTCCAATGGGAAAAAAAAAATATCTTCAGGTGAGGATTAACAAAAATAAATAAATAAATTAAAAAAAAAAAAAAAGAAACAGCATTTCCTAGGAAACGCTTCCTGCTGCACTTTGCATTCGCTCGTGTTGGGGTCTAAGAAGTGGTGGTAGTGGCCCTCCCCTCGTGGCCCTGCCTTTTACAAGGGCTGTCGTTGCCTTGCCTCGCGGTCTAGGGAGCTGGCGTGGAGATCTACCCCGGCAGCACGTGCTCCCTGAGCGACAGCGGGATCCACCACTGCCGCGAGGGCATCCTCATCAAGGTGAGCCTCCCCCGCGGGCGCTCCCGCAGGCGGATGTGTTACCGCGTTCCCGTGGGAGACGCGGGACAGTACGTGGGTTTCGGGGCTGCAGACACCTGGCGGTGCAGGGCTCTGAGGGGCAGGGGCCCCGTCCCTCGCTCGGCGGCCGTGCGCCCACTTCCTGCTTCAGGTTTGGAACAGCCCGGAACTGCAGTGTTAGGCAGGCGGCGCTGACTGGGACGTGGTTCTCACGCTGGTCCTCGGGTTGTCACAGGACTTCTTAGATGAGCATTACGACCTTCCCAAAATCTCCCTGGTGAACAACATCATACACAACAACGAGGGCTATGGCGTCGTCTTGGTGAAGCCTAGAATCTTCTCTGACCTGCAAGAACACGCCCAGGGTGGAGCCGAAGGTACGCCCGCCAGTGCCCACCGTCTTTCTGGGCAGCAGAGCTGAGCTGACTCAGTGGGACGTGCATGGAGTTCAGGCCCCAACCCGATGCTGCAGTTCTGTCGTGAGAAGGGTGGCGCTTGGCCTGGTGGGGAGGCCTCTTCCTCCCGGGCCACTGCGGGGAGTTCTGTGTCCTCAGGGTTCTGTAGATCAGAATGTAGGGGCGTGGCCCAGGGTTCTGTAGGTCAGAATGTAGGGGCGTGGCCCAGGGTTGTGACCGCTGTGAGGTGTCACAAGGCCGCTGTGAGGTGTCAGCCGAGGGCTGTGACCCGAAAGTTCCGGGGGAGGATCTGAGCTGGTTCCTGCTGTTGGCAGGATCCGTCTTCTGAGGGGGTGGGACTGAAGTGTCCATTTACCTGTTGGCCATTGGCTGGGGGTCACTCTCAGCAGTCGCAGGTTGGCCACACAGCCCCTGTCTCAGCAGCAGGGGCCTCCCTCCAGCGAGTCTCTTCGTGCTTCCTTCTCCCCGGGGGTTAGGTCCACGCACACATTTACCTCCCAGAGACCACAGATGAGTGACCTCAATTACATCTGCTCGACCCCTGGGCCATTTCACAGTTAAACGTCAGAGCAGGGGCCAGATCCTGGAGCCGCCGAGCTCCTGACAGTGCTGGGCGGAGGGCGACGGGACCGGAGGGGCCGTGCGTGAGGAGGTCCCAGGAGGGAAGAGGGCCCTTGGCCACCCTGTCCGGGGCTCAGGGACGGTGTCTGAGGGCAAGGCCCTGGCTCGCTGGACACAGGGCGAACAGTGGCCGCCTCTCCTGGCGGGGAAGCCTCGGAAGCCCACGTCGCCGGAGAGTGCCTGTCAGTTGGGCTCCTTTGTCTACTTAACTTTGTTTGTTTCTCCAGAAAATAAAGCACCTAAAGCGCAGCCGTGGGGGGAGGACCCGGAGGAGCTGATGGAGGGTGCCGCCCGGAAGGGGGGGCTGCGTGCGAGGCCCGGGCCCCCCGGGCAGCTGGAAGGCAACAGCGAGATCGTCAGTGAGCTGGTGGCCGCCTCCGCACAGAAAGGGCAGCAGAGGAAGAAGCGGCTGAGCGAGCTGGGGATCACGCAGGCAGACGACACCCTCATGTCCCAGGGTCTGTTCGTGGCCATCGCCGAGAACCAGTTCAAGTGGAACGGGAAGGGCAGCTTCGGCACCTTTCTCTTCTGACCCTGCGGCAACTTTCACACGTACCCCAGGCCCTGTGCACCACCACTCGCTCCCTGTCTGCTTCACGCTCGCGGGCCTCTGGGACCAGTGGAGGGGACCCACCTGCAGGTGCACGGACGGACGCCCCCTCTGTCCGAAGGCGCTAGCATTGTGTGAAGCGGGGCCTACGCGGGATCCCTGTCCAGACGGGCGCGCACGATTCTCTGACACAGCCCATCACAGCCCCAGCGTTAGCGCACTTCCCTGGCTCTCCCCAGGGGCCAGGCCGGGGCGCAGGGCGGGCACGAGGGGCCATTGCCCTGGAACGCACAGGCCCCTGCAATGCCCTCTGACGGTGGCAGCGCGTCCGGCCCCTGCGGAGTTTGCACAACTCTCCTCTCAGAGGAGCAGCTCTACAACGGCGGCCTGGCCTGGTCCGGCTCCCGCTGGGGTGCGGGGGCTGCGTGCTTACGTCGCTCTGTGCCATCCTGAGAGCAGACGTGGAGCGTGTGCCCGGAACGGAGTGTGCGTGGAGCATGGACGAGCGTGGGAGCGTGAGAAGGCGCTCCTCACCATAGCAGTGTTCTGATCTGATTCTCACCCGGGGGAACCTACAGACTAGGGCAGCTCTGCAGTCCGTGTCATGTAAAGCCCAGCTTAAAGGTATTTATATTTAAAAGCTTACATGTACATTAATATACTAACGATTAAAGTGACTGATGAGTAAATCGGACCTTGTGTTTCCCACTGCAGTGGCCAGGGCGCCCCTGGGACCCTGTGAGTGACACGCAGGGAGGGCTCAGTGTTTCAGGACGAGAATCCCTTCTCCGCAGGGCAGGGCTGGCTCTAACCTGATTACATCGTAAATCTCAGGTGCTGTGAGATGTGGGGGTGCGCGTTCACTTCTGTGGGACCAGAGAGGCGTTTTTCTTTATCTTGAGATCCTCCAGCACAAGTGCTGCTAACGAATTCTGCACCCACTTGAGCCAGATATGGACAGAGAGACCATGTATTCAACTGAGGCGGTAGCTGCAGGGCCACCACCTGTGCCCGCCCGGGCCCTACCTTGCGGTGACAGCGGCGGGTACGAGGTCCCTGAGTCACCCGAGCGTTTCCTGCCAGAGGGGGCGGCTGGGGACAAGGAGCCTGCGTATGCCCTCACATAGTGATTTCATTCCAGCGCCTCACCTGGGCTCTTGGCACATTTTATTTCTTAGATCAATGAACTTCCCTTCAGAACATTCATGTATCAAACACTGACAATACCTATGTGACATCAGTGACAGCTAAGGCTTGGGCTCTTTCTTTCCTTTTTATAAAAAAATATTTGTATTGATTTCAGAGAGGAAGGGAGAGAGAGGGGGAGAGAAACATCAGTGATGAGAGAGAATCCTTGATCGGCTGCCTCCTGCATGCCCCACACTGGGGATCGAGCCCACAACCGAGGTATGTGCCCTGATCAGGAATCGAACCCTGACCTCCTGGTTCCTAGGTCGATGCTCAATCACAGAGCCACGCCGGCCGGGCTGAATGTGTGCAATGTCTCAGGCCCGTGTGCACGTGGACACTTCCTGTCTCCAGTGGGGAAGCTTTAGAGGCACCGTGACTAGAATGGAGGCCAAGCTCGGGCAGGACGGAGGGGGACGCTCCCGTTGGGATATGGCGACTTTGGGGTGCGTGGAAGGTGACCCCCGTGTGGTCATGTCGTGCATTTTGTGGAGACTGTTGCTCTGATGAGAGTAGGACAGAGCTCCCACCTGCTGCCCCAGCCGTGCGGGTGCCGTCCGAGGTGCCACGGGGAGGGCTCTGCGTTCGGTGCAGCAGGAGGTCGCTGTCCTGGGATGGAAAGGGCAGCTCCGACATGCAGCCACTGTCCTCGCCAGGGCCTGCCTTTCGGTAAAGCCCCTCATTCAGTGCCATCAGGTCCCCGGTGCCCTGAGCTGTGGTCGCCTAATTCAGTGCCACAGCCACCCACAAGCATCGCGTGCCCAGCTCGCGCCTTACCTGCGAAGGGTCCGCACGGCGGAGCCGAGGAAGCAGGTGTGTGAGGTGTGGTGCAGGCGGGCACTCGCGTCTGGGGAAGTCGAGGAAGGGCCCTGGGCGATGGTAGCGGCTCATGGGGGCGAGGGGCCCGGCAGCAGGAATTGGGAACACGGACCTGCGGGCAGCACAGAGTGGAGCTTCCTAACTGGCTTCTGACGCCCATGGGTGAGGGGACAAGTGGGCACAGGAGCTCTGAGGATGGGGTGGGAGGGGGTTAGACAAAGGCCCCCCCCACACACACGTGGGAGCTCTCGTCCTGCACAGAGGGAGGCTGGCCACGCCCAGGCGCGGTGGTTCCGGGGCCCAGGCTGGCAGAGCTGGGCACACGCCTGAGTCGCGGGCTGGCCCGGGAGGTGCGGCGTCAGCAGGGAACACCAGCTCCCAGGATGGAGGGAGGGCTGCTGGACGTTTGCTGATAGTGATCGGCTTCCTGGAGACGAGAGTTCAGCCCTGGGCCCGGCCAGCATGGCTCAGTGGTGAGCGTCAACCTAGGAACCAGGAGGTCAGGGTTCAATTTCAGGTCAGGGCACAGGCCGGGTTGCAGGCTCCATCCCCAGTGGAGGGCGTGCAGGAGGCAGCCGGTCCATGGTTCTCTCTCATCATGGATGTTTCTCTCTCCCTCTCCCTTCCTCTCTGACATCAATAAAAATATATTAAAAAAAGAAAGGATTTCATCCCCAGGCAGAGACCAGCCTCTGTGTGTTGAGAGACGCTGTCCCGAGACCACGCCCAGCGAGGGGACGCATGAGGAGCTGGTACTGAGGAATGGGCAGCAGCCTCCCCCTCGTCTGGGGAGTGAAGAGACTGGGGCCCCGGGAGGGTTTTGGAGTGAAGGACCAGCCCCGGCAGGTGAGGGGTCCTGGGAGGCTCGTTCCTCTCAGCCCCCCCCCCCCCACTCTCTCCCGGCACCCAGGCCCGGAGTGGGGCGCGCAGGGGACCGGAGACCCGGCTCCATCTGCCGACAGCCGCGCTATACACGCCCATCTCATCGGAGACTCGCTCATATTTCATAGGAAGGGAATCTCGTTCTCTTCATCTGGAGCAATTACACGTAAATACCTCATGTCATCTGCTCTTGACAGGCCAGCGGGATTGCAGGGCGCTGGTTACCGTGGCAACGGGCAGAGCCGGTGCTGTTGAGCGTTAGCCTGTCAGTCCGTGGAGGGAAAGTGAATGTCTGTGTTGGGAGGGGCGGGGCTGGGGTTTGTTTACAGGTCACTCAGCGTGGGTGCAGCGGGCAGGACTCCCCTGCTCAGGTGACAGGCTGCTGCCCGCCGGGGCGCCCCTTCTCTGCGGGCGAGCTGGGGCGGGCGAGCTGGGCCCGGACGGGCATGCCGGGTGGACCTGGACTCTTGCTTTGGTGACGGAGACACAGGGATAAAGGACCCGGGAGCGACGCTCAGGTTTTTCTCTTCATTCTTTTCGTTCTGAGGACCCCTCCTCCTGGAGCCTCACTCCCCGTCCCGCATGTGGCCTGCGCCCTGTGAGCCAGGTTTTTGGGGCTCTGGGTCTCTTTGGCTCAGGTGGCATTGCTGCTCCCACCTACTAACCAGCTACTAGTCTGCGTGTCCGTGTTACAAAACTCCCTTCTGTCCTGGTGCCCGCCCTGCTGCCCCTTTCCCTTCTCCTCCCCTCCCCAACCCTCCCTTCCCCCCACGCCTCCCCCTCTCCATCTCTCTCTCTCTCCCCCTCTTCTCTCTACTTGGCCGTATTTTTTCTAATCACGGTCAGTCGGTCAGTGGCGTGCCCTGGGCAGTGGAAGAGGCAGCCCCTGGCAGCTCCAATCAGGGCCCTTCCACCCGAGAACCCCCTTTCTAGGCGGCTGGCCCCCCAGCCCCACTTGTTAGTCCCAGGGAAGGGCTCTGAGTGGCCCTGGCAGTCACTGCCCTGGGATGAGCTACTGTGAGGGGAGGCCTGGGTCATGGCCCACAGGAAGGGGATGGGCTGACCCGCCCCCTAGACCTGCCCGCCCTGTCCACCCAGCGCACCACGAGCTTCTCCTCCTTAAACCTCGCTGTACAGCTCAGCTGATTCTTCGGTTCGTTCAAATGGAAAAGCCCTGGCCGGTGTGCCTCAGTGGATAGAGCGTCGGCCTGCAGACTGAAGGGTCCTGGGTTCGATTCTGGTCAAGAGTACATGCCCGGATTGCAGGCTCCATCCCAGTAGGGGGTGTGCAGGAGGCAGCCGATCTATGATTCTCTCTCATCGTTGATGTTTCTCTCCCTTCCTCTCAGAAATCAATCCTCCTATATAATAAAAGGGTAATATGCAAATCGACCAAATAGCGGAACGACCAGTGGCTATGACGTGCATTGATGAGCGGAGCGGGGGCAGACGCTCAGTGCAGGACCTGCCCCCAGCCCTGATCGCCCGCCAGCCAATCTCTCGGTCCCTCTCCTTGGCGGACAGGCTCCGATTGCCCAATGGGGAATGGGAAACCAGGGGTGAATGGCGGCCGACATGGGCAGCACCAGGCCAAGGCCCTACCCCGCTGGTCCCCCCCCACACAGAGAGGGCAACCACTGAGCCTGCCATAAGCAGAGTCCATGCAGGTTGGACCGGGGCCCCACTGGGCGGACTGGATGGGGCTGGTCATTTGCATAACCTTCCACTAGATGGCGGGCACATCGCACCGAACGGAAAGGAGGCGCCTTCTAAGGTGGCAGGACCACACTGTTCCCACAGTGAAAGGGGAGGGGTCTGCAGGGAGGGCGCCTTCTCTCTTCCCAGCGGGGCACCTGTGGTGGGCACCTGTGGGTGGGCAGATGCGCAGGCGTAGTCTAGGGCCATGTGCTGGTGAAAACCCCCCAAACCCCACGTGCTCGGCCCCCCTGGCTCCGTGGTTGAGCATTGACCTATGACCTAGGAGGTCACAGTTCCATTCCCGGTCAGGCTACAGGCCCGGGCTGTGGGCTTGATCCCCAGGAGGGGGCGTGCAGCCGATCCATGGTTCTCTCTCATCATTGATGTTTCTCTCTCTCTCCCCCTCTCCCTTCCTCTCTGAAGTCAATACAAATATATTTATGAAAAAAGAATCAGCAGGGCCCCCTCCCGCTGACCCTGTCCTGAGCCAGCCTCCGTGTCCACCGGCCACGAGGCTGCAGGAGCACATCGACGCCCGCGTGGCCCCCGGGGCTGCAGGGGTGGCAGGCACGGCTCCCCCACCTCCTCCGAGAGCCGCGGGGAGCGGGGCCCCGAGAGCCACTCTGGAAAGTCAAGGGCCCTCTGGCGGCTGCATCGCACTTGACTTTTCGCTAAAATCACGACAATGACAAGAAGGTCCCTGACCCTCCGAAGGAGGTCTTGAGGGCCCTCACGCCGAATTAGCCGGAGCGGGGGGAGGGGGGGCGTTGAGGCGGGGCTGAGCAGGCTCCATGGGTTCACACACACGTCCCCCCCAGGAGGCCGTGCCCAATGGGAGGCCGCCCGGCCTGAGTGTTCATATGATTTCCAAGGAGACTGGTTCGTGGTCACTCAGACACTAAGACGTCGCTTGAAAGTCCCTTTTCCGCTCGCCAGGCAGTAACGTGAGCGTGAGGAGACGGGAGGTGATGGAGTTTGTGAGGAAGACAGGCATGAGACACACACACACACACACACACACACACACCCCCGAATCAGGCCACGGGGAGTGTGTTTCACGTTCGCAGTTCTTCTGTCTGGGAGACCGTCTGTCTTTCCGTCGGTCTGACCCTTGGCCACAGCAGCAGTGCTACTCCGTGCACGCCCGCTTAGCTAAACTATGCTGGACTCAAGGCCACAAGCTGCTACTGTAAGTTTTTCTCTGCCCCTTTCCAGGCAGGAGTCAGTCCTTGGGTGGCAAATTTCTTTACCCAAACAGTCACAGGGTTGGAAGGGATGAACCGGATAGGCAGAACATCTCGGACGTGCTTCTGGTCTGCTTTCTGGGTAGACTGTAAAGCCTGAAAGAACTTGAGTAAACTGGTGAGATGAGTAGTTCAGGGTCTGGAAGAGTCACTGGAATCTGTAGAGGCCCCACTGGTTTTAGGGCGGCGGCCCGGGCTGCTTCGTCGGCAGCCTAGTTCCCTCTTGCTTCTGGGGAGTCCCCTTGTCTTACATACATGGAGGTGGAAAGACTTAGTTACGTCTGGCAGTGCCAATCGGCCCATCGTCCTTGCTCTGCTCATGTCTGTCTAACTGCCTACTGTATTACCTCAAGGATCCTGGCTCTGAATTCTTTCAGGGAAAATGGGCATTGAATTCTCTTCTGTAACTGCTTCGTGCTGAGGAGGGTCAGAAGTTTCTCTCAACGCCGAGGCCACCCTACTCTGTGGACCCTCACGTCCCATTGGCATCAGTTGCAGGGTAATTTGTCTCTATTGCAGGGAGCGCTGGAGGGAGTCATCGTCATGTGCTGCCGATCACAGGGCTTCCCAGCGCATCACAGACGCCAGACGGGGTGTAAAGCCAGCCATGGGCACACACGAGGGCGCTGCTTCCGATAGTCAATAGCCGATAGTCGATAGTGAATGATGCAGTGGTGGGTGCTTTCTTAGAGCGATCTAACAGCCTGATCCTCTCCGCCAGCTCATGCACCCTCTGCTTCTCACAACGCGCCTGGACCGCGGCCCTTTCCCGATACGGGGCTGTGGGCAAGCTGAGCCCTGAGCACCGGCCTGGCCAGCGTAGCCTCCGCCGTCTCCCAGGTGGCACAGCGGCGGCCTCTGTCCCAGGTGAGTCCCCGGGGGAGTCACACCCTTCGCCCAAAGGGCAGAAAACACGTTGAATTCATTGCTGATGTTTAAAAATCAGTAGAGCGGACCGCGTGGCTCAGGTTGAGCATCGACCTATGAACCAGAGGTCACGGTTTAATCCCCGGGTTGGGGGCTCGGTCCCCAGTGGGGGGCAAGCAGGAGGCTGCCGATCCCTGATCCTCTCTCATCACTGATGTTTCTCTTTCCCTCCCTCTCCCTTCCTCTTGGAAATCAATAAACATATATTTTAAAAATAAAAACAGGAGATTTCCCATGAGAAAAAGACTTCTGGTTTCTCTTTAAAAATGAGGAACACTAGCCATCCCAGGTCTGGCCTCTGCATCAGCGTCTGCTTGGGTGGCGGGTGCCGGGGCCGCAGCGGTGGGGGGAGGGGGAGCCGGCCCTAGGGGCTCTGCCTCTGTGGCCTTGGCAGCTGCGAGGCCCTCTGGTCACCCTCAGGGCAGGTGACAGCTGGGCAGGGGGCTGTGTGCTCAGTGCCTCTGGGACCCACATCTCCACTGTCCCAGCCTCTGTTCCCACAGAGAGACGTGCCCAGCAGGCTGCGCGCTGCGTCTGGCCCCCAACACTCAGGCTCTGGGTCAGGTTTGGCATAAGAGGGGGTGGCACAGCCCTGGCTGGTGTGGCCCAGTGGGTAGAGCGTCAGCCTGCGGACAGAAGGGTCGTGGGTTCGATTCTGATCAAGGGCATGGACCTCGGTAGCAGGCTTGATTCCTGGACCTGGTTGGGGCACATGTGGGAGGCAACCAATCACTGTGTCTCACATCGATGGTTCTCTTTCTCTGTCTCCCCCGCCCCCTAAACATCCATGGGAAAATATCCTCGGGTGAGAATTAACAACAAACAAAAACATGAGGTGGTGGCTTGAATGCAGAGGTGAATGCGGAAGGGGCAGAGACAGGAGGGGGGGACTGGACGTGGGGAGAGAGGGACAAGGGGGGCAGAGAAGAAAATTGAAAGAGGAGAGACATGGAAACCAGAGGAGAGAGGGAGAGAAGGAACAGTAGAGAGAGACTATAAATGAGGGATAGGGGGACTGAAGGATTCTGCACGGGCTGCTGTCGCCATGGTGATGGGATGCCGTCAGCCAGGCGGCCTCCCATTGGGCGCAGCCTCCTGGGAGGGGACATGTGTGAACCCACGGAGCCCGCTCATCCCCCCTCTCAGCCCCCCCACCCCCCGTCTAATTTGGCGTGAGGGCCCTCAAGTCCTCCTTTGGAGGGTCAGGGACCTTCTTTTTTTTTTTTTATATGTTTTATTGATTTTCTACAGAGAGGAAAGGAGAGGGATAGAGAGTTAGAAACATCGATGAGAGAGAAACACCGATCAGCTGCCTCCTGCACGCCCCCCACTGGGGATGTGCCCGCAACCCAGGCACATGCCCTTGACCGGAATCGAACCTGGGACCTTTCAGTCCGCAGGCCGACGCTCTATCCACTGAGCCAAACCGGTTCTGGCGGTCAGGGACCTTCTTGTCATTGTCTTGATTTTAGCAAAAAGTCAAGTGCGATGCAGCCGCCAGAGGGCCCTTGACTTTCCCAGAGTGGCTCTCGGGGCCCCGCTCCCCACGGCTCTCAGAGGACAGTGGGGGGAGCCGTGCCTGCCACCCCTGCAGCCCCAGCAGCTTCCAGACGGATTGCCCGGGAGTCCATTTTGCATTCGATCGGGTCTCAGTCTGGGTAAGGGTGTCCCTGTCCCTGCCTCCAGCGTGGAGGTTCCCGAGGGAAAGACGACAGCGTTCGGCTTCAGGTCACAGGTTTTAGGCCCAAACGCACTGCCCTGTGGTGAGCACGGAGGACGGTGGGAGAAGAAGCCAGACTCTTTCCAGGCGCCGGGAACACGGAGAGGAGGACTCTGATCCCAGCCGGAGGGAGGCAGAGGCGAGCTCCACGCCCTGGCTCTTAGCCCCGAGGAAGTTTCTAGATCACAGGGCGGGAGGGGAACCCCACGCAGATCAGGTGGCCATGCTGAGGTGGGGAGATCACTGAATTTTGGGGGGTCGGACAGCTGGAGTTTGTGGGGCAGAGACCCGTAGAGGGAGTCACACACGCGCACATGCACACACACACACACATGCACACACAAGTGCACACATGCACACGCACACACACACGGACACATGCACACGCACACGAGTTCATGCAACCTTCACGGGTCCTCCTGCGTCTGGTGGACAGCGGTCTGTGTCCATCGTGAGCTTAGGGTGGACGGGCCACCTTCGTGGTGACCAGGAAGCGGTGGCCACGTCCTTGCGGAGCAGCTGCCCCTGTCAGGAGGAGGCAGGCGGCGTCCGCCTCCCGGTGGCAGCCAAAGGAACGCGCGCCCTGTGATGAATGTACAAATATTTACCCAAGATGCAAGCGCAGCAGAACACCACGGAGGGACAATAAATCACCTTTCCTTAAGCAAACAGGCCTCTGAAGCCCGGCTGCCGTGGGCCCCTGTGATGCATCATCGCCGTGGCAACGCGGCCCAGTGTCCCCTGTGGCCCCTGGCAGGGGACCGGCGAACTGGCTACAGACTCAGGTGGAACCTGGTTCAGAGGAGCCATCGGCCTGAGCCTGTGCACACACCGTCCCGAGGGGCCTGCGTGGCTGACATGGGGGGACTCACACGGCCCTAGGTGACAGCGGGGGCATCGATTCGGGGCGTGAGGGGACTCTGAGGCTACTGAGTGGGCCAATGGCTGTCTGGGGGAGGGTCTGGGGGATGGCTGTGTGGGGGAGGGTCTGGGGGGGTCAGGGGGGATGGGCCTGGGG
>JAWPEG010000015.1:1490786-1606895 GCA_035771395.1 Myotis vivesi | reverse complement strand
CCCCACTGTCCATCCCCACCATCCATCCCCGCCGTCCACCCCCACTGTCCATCCCCACCATCCATCCCCGCCGTCCACCCCCGCCGTCCACCCCCGCCATCTGTCCCTGCCGGACAGGAAAGTCTCGGCCCAGGAGAGGCAGGGCAGGGCCGATGCTTGCCGCCTTCCCTGCAAACGCCTCCGAGAGTTCTGACAGGGGAAGGAAAGTATAGCCAACGACATTAGATTCAGGAAGAAAGATGAGAGCTGCTAACAATTAATGTCACCTTAATAGACGGCAGGACACCCTGAGCCGAGAAGTGCCCCGAGGGCTCCCGTCCCCGGAGGGTTCCCGTCCCCCGAGGGCTCCCGTGGGGCCCGCAGAGGAGCAATGACAGGAAGGGCTTCAGCCCCTGCACTCGGAAATGACCTCCCTGCGGAATTGGTTTCTCTGTGTGCAGCTGACGTGGGGCCTGGTCCCACCCATCTGGGCACTGGCTTTGGGCCAAGGGACCCATCGGCCAATTTAACGCGTGGCTGGGACCCTCCCCCAGGAAGGCACAGTCAACGCAGAGCTCGGGGCAGCGTCTGCGAGGGGTGAAGGGTGGGACGGAGGCTGCCTTCCTGGGGGTGCAGGCGGTTTCCATGCCGCCCGGGACCTGTTTGCCAGGCCGAGGTGATGCTGAGTCATGCTCCCTGTGGCGTGCATGTGTGCGCGTGCATGTGAGTGCATGCATGAGTGCGCACATGTGTGTGTGTGTGTGCATGTGAGTGCGTGCATGTGAGTGTGTGCATGTGCCTGCATGTGAGTGTGTGCATGTGAGTGCGTGCATGTGAGTGTGTGCATGTGAGTGCGTGCATGTGAGTGTGTGCATGTGAGTGCGTGCATGTGAGTGTGTGCATGTGAGTCTGCAGCGATTCGCTGTGTGACGTGACCACTGTTTCCTGTAGAGTCCGGCGGTGTCAGCAGGGTTACGACCAGACTGCAGTGGGCTTCCTGCGGCCATCGCTCTCATCGAAAAGACATCGTGTGGCCATCTCTGGAGCCCCTGCCGAGGGCCGAATGGCGAGGACACTGTTTACGGGTTTAGGGTGACACTCCTGCTCCGCGAGGGGAGGGGCCCGGGAGGGGAAGAGCCCGCTGGCGACTCACCCCGCTGTTGTCGCCCATGAAGGTTTTCCTGGGGAACATGCTTATCGCTGACAGCAGAGAGCCTTCTGGGGAAGAAACAGTTTCCAGTGATAGTGGATTTTCCAGAAGAAAGCAGGCGGAGGGAGAATGACAGGGACATGTGCATGTCTGCCTCCAGGGGGCGCACAGGTTCAACTCACCCACCAGGTCCCCGGGTTGGAAGTGGTTTCCGATTCACCTGCCAGGAATGAATCGACGGGCCCTGTGCCGGGATCGGCTGGTGATGTCTGCCCCGGCGGAACGGAGACGTGGAGACACAGAAATGCCAACACCTGTCCAGGCCCTCCTGGAGGGGGCCCGGGTCTTATGGGGGTGGCGGGGGTGAGGGGGTGACCCGGGCATGGAGGGGGGTCGCCCGCCACCAGGAGGAGAGAAGGTGGCTAAAAGGAGACAACAGGGGCCCCGGGGCCCAGCCCCTCTGCCCCCAGGACGCAGCCTCATGAACACCAGGCCTAGAGGCAGAGACGGTGCTGCGAGGGCCCGGCCTCCCCCTGGCCCAGCGAGCCTCACTGAGCGCTGCCCTCGCAGAACGGGCGTCTCCGCTGCCCGGGACGGTATGGCCTTGGCCGTCTGGTAAGTCCCGAGGGGTGTGGGGCAGCGCCCAGGCCGCCAGCCGCCCTCCCTGGGGCTCAGTGGCTTCCTCTCTCCCCTTAGACCAGAGAGGAAGATGACCCCACACCCCTTACCTCCCCCTGAAACGAAGCCGCATCCACTCAGGCCGCAGGAAAGCAAAGCCCGCGACGTTTTCCATGTTGATCTAAATTAAATCTGCAAATGGAAACAGGCCCTCGTGTGGGAGCGGGCCAACCCCAAGGCACGAGCGAGTGTGGAGGGGCGGCGAGCGAGTGTGCCCGAGCTGGGGGCCTGCTGGGCCGGGGTCTGGGGACGGACACAATGGCCTGACCGACCTCTGGGGAGTGCCTGGGACTCCAGACATCAAGTATTTAAAAACAGCCTCCAGGGGATTCAGGGGTGAGGAAGGGAAAAGCCGAGAGACATGTCACCATCTGCCGAAACCCTCTGCCCAGCCAAGCCCGGAGTGCCCGGCAGGAGCCAGCATGGCCATGCCATCGTCCTTTCTTCCAGGCGAGTTTAAAAGTAAATCGGTAAGACCCTGGCACCCACAGTGACCAGCAGGGAGGCCAGCCCTGAGGGGAGCCGTGAGAAGTGCAGGCCCGGCAGGAGGAAGTGGCCAGGGGTTGAGGAGGGTCCATCACACCCGTCCATGCAGCTGCCCAGGATGCCCACAGGGCCGCCTCCTGTGGACACTGGTGCCTTGCAGCCTGGGCCCGGGCAGAGCAGGGCGGGAGGGGAGGGAGGGGCAGGTGCAGTGACAGGAGGAAGCAGGTGCCCATGCCTGGGAGGGCGGCAGAGCTGAGAAGCAGGTGGTGACGGTCGGACGGCCACTCTGAGCGGCAGGTTTGCACGTTTTACGTCAGGGGGCAGGAGCCAGGGAGGGCTCTGGGGTTCAGCACCGTGGTCAGCGCCAGCCTCTGCCCCTCTCCCTGGGCCTAAACCGGCAGTCAGATAGCCCTCTCGCAATCCGGGACCTCTGGCTCCTAACCGCTCGCCTGCCTGCCTGCCTGATCGCCCCTAACCCTGGGTGGCTGCCTGGCTCCCTCACTCGCAGTCTTGGGCAGGCGGGTGGCCAGTTAGCCACCTGGGACGGGGTCCCTCTCTCACAGCTGCGGCGGCTTCCTGGATCCTGTGGCCACAGCCCGCTCAGAGGAGCTGGAATGTCCAGAAGGAAGGACAGAGGTCCAGAATGACTTCCACTCTAACTAATTAGCATATTACCCTTTTATTATATAGGACTAGAGGCCTGGTGCATGAAAATTCATGCACTGGACGGCGGGTCCCTCAGCCAGGCCTGCCCCCTCTCACAGTCCAGTAGCCCTCAGGGGCGGGAGGCAACCTGGTGATGAGGGGAAGATGACACCCCATCACACCTCTGCTCCTGCCACTGCCGGCAGCGCGAGCCTCAGGCGGCCCTGGTTACTGAGCCTTGGGTGGCCCTGGTTATTGAGCCTCGGGTGGCCCTGGTTACTGAGCCTTGGGTGGCCCTGGTTATTGAGCCTCGGGCGGCCCTGGTTACTGAGCCTTGGGTGGCCCTGGTTATTGAGCCTCGGGCGGCCCTGGTTACTGAGCCTCGGGTGGCCCTGGTTACTGAGCCTCGGGCGGCCCTGGGTGGCTGGGGGGCTGAGGGAACTGGGGGGCTCTGGAGGCAGCCGTGTGCCTGCTGCCCCACGGGGCTGAGGGGACTGGGTGCTGCCATCTTTGAGGGCGTGTCAGCCAATTAGCATATTCCCTCCTTATTGGCTGTGGGCCGCAGCCATCTTTGTGATGGTGTGAGGGTCAATTAGCATATCCCTCTTTATTAGATAGGATTACTACAGGGGACTTGCTCATTGCTAGTTCAACATATTAGTCAGAGCCAGTTGCTGGGTCGTGGGGGGGAGGGTGAGAACCCACGGGCCCTGCTCCCGAGCCACCATCAGGAGAAGGTGACAGTCACAACAGCAAATGGAAAAACACGATTGTGCACCCGGCCCTACATGTGTTCAGAGGTGCAGGTGAGGGTGAGTGGAACTTCATGCTGAAAACACACAGGCTTTGCAAATGCTCACTGGGCCCTGGCTCGTGTGGCTCAGTGGATGGAGTGTTGGCCTGTGGACCAAAGGGTCCCGGGTTCGATTCCAGTCAAGGGCACGTTCCTCAGTTGCAGGCTCCTCCCCCAGCCCTGGTCGGGGTGCGTGCAGAAGGCAACCAATCGATGTGTCTCTCTCACATCGATGTTCCTCTCTGTCTCTCCCTCTCCCTCCCACTCTCCCTAAAAATCAATGGGAAAGTATCCTCGGATGAGGATGAGCAAAAAGAAAAAAGTGCTAATTGGTTTGAGTGTCTTAATTTTCACACACATGTAAATGCAGTAAATGAGTTTTTATTCCGCCCGAATGATTTCAATTTAAAACAATCCAATTACTTCCCAGGTAATATTTGGGGCCGAAATCAAATCAAATTGCAGGTCATTATAACGTGAGAAAAAGCAGCGCATTTGAGTATGTGGGCCGCTGGGAGCCTCCGTGCTTTACATGCGACCAGGAATCCGAGGCCGAGGCCGGGAGGGAGGGTGGCTGCATCTGGGAAGGGAGGGGGGAGCTGTGTCTTCAGGTGCGAACGAGGTCAGGAAGGCTCCGTGCTGCCCGACTGAGAGGAAATGCTTCCCCCGAGGGTCTGAGCGCTGCGTCCTGCGCTCCTGGTGACGCAGGAGCAGCACCTCAATCACGCGACCTGTCGTCAGCCACAGGGTCCCCATGGCTGCTCCTTTACGCAGTGGCCCCTCCAAGCTCCCGCGTGCTCTGCCCTGAGGTGGACGGTGCCGGTGACTAGCCCGAGCCCATGAGCCCTTGCTCACTGGCCCGTGTGCCCTTCTCCTGTTTCGTGGAATGTGCTACTCAAGGCAGCGCCTGCATGGCTCTTGGGTCCCCTCAGAAGCCGGGAGGCCCTGGATCTCGCAGGCATTTGACTTGGAACCCCTTCACTCAGCATTGACATGCAGGCCATGGAGGCCGCGGCCCTGCCAGCTGTTGGGGGAGCTGCAGAAGCCTGGGCTGGGGCAGGGGCGTCCGGAGAACGCTCCTCGGCCCGGCTGACACCACCCGCTCATCAGAAAACAGGTATCGCTCCCACAGGCCTGCCTGCTCCCTCACAGGTGGCGCATTGACTGGAAAACGCCTGTAGCACAGTCCATCCAGCCCTCCCCAGGGTGAGGGGCTGCCCCAGAGGGAGTCAGAGCTGGTGCAGGGCCTGCTCACTGAGCCAGCCCGGTTGCAGTGGGGCAGTCGCCTTGCTGCGGGCTCCAAGGCCCAGGGAGAGTCTAGAGCTGACCGCCCAGTGAGCAGTGTCATCGGCCAACTTTCTTCACATCATGACAGCTGGGCGATAAGGCTGAGGAGGAAGAAGGGCGGGCCCTTCGCACAGCACCCGTCGGGGAAGCTGGAGCCACGCTGGTTCCTTGTAGGGGAGCATTTCCAGGCCCTTCTATCTCTTTGTGGCCAAGAGCCCCGCCCGTCCCCGCTGTACCCCGTCGCCCCCAGCCCTGGGGGTGAGAGTGCTGAGGGCGAGCACTCCGCCCAGGCTCTGCCAGCTGGGCTCTGCCCTCAGTCCTGGGCCTGACCCTGGGAGGAGAGCGGACCGGTCCTCTAGCAGCTGCCTCAGGGCGCTGAGCGGCCTCCATGCAGGCTCCGAGGGGCTGAGCAGGTCCTCCCGGCCTCGGAAAGTCCAGGCACGTCGGCGAGGGGCCAGAGGGACGTGTGGAAATCTTACCTGGTTTAACCAGGATTACCTGGATAAGCCGTTTCCTCGTCCTGTTTGCCACTGGGCCTGGGCGCTGGGCAGACCGTTTGAGTTAGGGTCGGGGCCCCTGCCTGCCCCGGGGCTTAACTAATGAGGAGGCTGGATGCCGGTGCTCATCCCCTTGGAGAGCCAGGGCCACGGGCAGGGCGAGGGGATGGGCTGAATGACACGGAGAGAGGAGGGATGGCGGCCGAGGAAATGCCAGCTCGGCCCCACGGGCCCAGGGAAGCGGAGTCGGAGTCAGGAGACCTGAGGAGCTGAGCTCGGCACCCCCCCCCCGCCCCCCTCCTCCCCATTTCAGACCAAATGAGAAACATGAGCCGCCAGGAGGGAGCAGATGGCGTCTCCAGGCTCCCTGCTCCCGTCCAGCCAAAGCAAACACGGCTGGCAGCCGCGGGACTGCAAACGCCACCGCCATCTGGAACAGGCTCCCACTCCCAGTGTGTAGCTGCAGGTCCCCGCGCTGCGAAGGGGCACCACACGGGCTGCAGCAGGCCCGCCCCTCCTGTGGCCGAGCAGTGTCCCTGTTACACACGCACGTCCTCCGGCCCCGCCAGGCCTGGCCACGGCCCTCGGGCCAGCGACCTGGCGTCGGACAAGCCTCCGGGGGTCCCCGATGTGAGCGAGTTTGCCGTCCAGCGGACCAGGGGAGACAAGTTACCCGCTCTCACGGGGTCAGAGCCGGGGGGCAGCCTGCAGCCAGGGCGGCACTGGCACCGCTCAGGTTTGTACAGAATGTCGGCCGGGCCACGTGGCTGCCGACCGAGTGGCTGACGGACACCAGTGGCCGCCACCCCTGCAACACGTCCTCTCCGGCCCCGGCAGAGGCCTGCCAGCTGGCTGAGGGCAGCAGTCCCGGGGCGGCCGGGAGGGGCCGTGCCTGAGCATCTCTCCGCGTGGCCAGGACGGCCGCCTGGGGCTGACCCTGCCTGGGGCTCGGCCTGTGGGTCCGGCAGCAGGAAGGGAGGCCTGGCGGTGGCCCGTGCTTACAGCCTCCACCCTGAAGTAACCCGGTGTTCACTCACTCACAGCCAGACAGGCAGCCGTGGGGGCAGAACCCCCGCCCCCCGCCCCCTGCCCCTGCCCCCCGCCCTACTCACGCCCCCACCCCCTTTTCATAATAAGTCTTTATAGTTGAAATCGTTGGCGCCAGAAGACAACCAGAAACCCATTTCTAAAAGTGGCCGAATGAAGAACCCGAAAGGCCAGGGGGCGCTGACCGCCCCCACGGGCAAACTCGAGCTCGAGCGCACAGGTGGCCATTCCTCCTGGAGGCCCCCGGGCGCTCAGTGACCGGCTCCTGACAACAAACAAGAGGCAGAGACGGACAGAGGAGCCTGGGAACGGGAGCCCTCGCATCCGCTCCCTCCACAGGGCCTGCCTGCTGGCTCCCCCGAGGCACGTGGATGCCCCTCCAAACTTACTCCACAAAGAAGGGGGGCCGGGCCGGTGTGGCTCTGTGGTTGAGCATCAGCTCATGAACCAGGAGGTCACGGTTCCATTCCTGGTCAGGGCACACGCCAGGGTCCCCCATAGGGGGCGTGCAGGAGGCAGCCAATCGATGATTCTCTCATCGCTGATGTCTCTCTCTCCCTCTCCCTTCCTCTCTGAAATCAATAAAAATATATTTTAAGAAAAGAAAAAGCATCTCAGAAGAAGGACCAAGTGGACACAAGATAAAGCCGTCGGTGACTCTGGTGCCACACCCACCCCTGCCGGAGGGACATGTCCTGGAGCTGGGGCTCCGAGCTTGGCCTCTAGTGGCCAATGAGGCGGCTGGGGGAGTGCCCATCCTCCCCACCTCGCCTGGGGGTGTAATGTGAGCAGACGGGCTCCGTGGCTGTAAATCACCCCAATTCCTCTGGAACCCATCCCATCGTGCTAACCGTGATGGATTCTCATGGTATTTAAAGAGCGAGACTGTCAATTAGCTTTTATGAGAAGCAGCACAGTCATCGGCCCCCTCGCAGACCTCCTTTCCGAAGGAGCCAGTTACTCAAATGGGCGATAATTCGCTTTTATTATAATCTCTCTGCAAGCCAGAGCGAGTCTCCAAAATAATTTAGAGTTTAAGTTGCAATCTAAGCGACATTTTCCTCACGATGACTGTGGAGTGAAGCGTCACCGTTCTTGGCTGATTCTTTCACAGGGTGTGAATTGCAGCCCACCTCGTTCCCACGAAGACCGAGTAACACAGCTGCTCCTAACGGCCTCTCCGGGAGTGACCGCTGTCCTTTCGGAAGCGAATCCATCAAGCCAGATGCGTAAAACCCCAGTAACTCCCCCTGGGGTCTGAGTCCCCCGAGGCCTCCCGCCCCGGAGGCCAGTTGCCCACAGCGATGACCTTGGTGGAGGGAAGGGCGCGAGTCGCTCTGGCCCAGGCCCCGCCAGGCCCCCTGCCATTCTGCATGTCGTGGGCTCAGACCACCCGGGACTGCAAGTTCTCCTCCTGCAGCTCCGGGAGGCGAGGAGGCTCCAGTGGGAATCAGGAGAGAGGAAACACCAGTGTGTCTGAGTTCAGTAGCTGTTTGTTGAATCCCCGTGGGCTGAGGACGTGGGGAGAAGCAAATCCGAAAAATACGGCTGTGGGCCCTCAGGAACGCTGGGCCCCGGGGACAGACAGGGACCCCCAGCCGAGGGCCAGGCCAGTTGGTTTTCGACTCTGCCCGGTGAAGAGCAGCCGCAGGGTGTGGTCAGAGTGTGTCCTCCCGGAGCCGGCAAAGTCCCTCAGGACAAGGACCGTCCGTCTCTCTCTGCATCGCCTCCCACAGCGCGGGGCTCACACTTGTTTAATGAACAAATGGATGTCAAATGACAGCAACAGGAAGTAACAGTTAAGGAGCTTGGACACAGCAGGTCCGGGTTGGACACGGCACAGCCGCAACCCCTCCCCTCGATGCCCGCGGGAAACCTGAGAGAGGACTGGCTCCGGAGTGCATCCCTCGAGCTACACACGAGTCGGTTGTGGGGATTGGGGTGGGGGGAGGTGTCCCCAAGGACCTACCTGCTGCCAGAATCCTCCAGTGGCTGAGGGGCACCCCCTTCCCTTGGGGCAGTTCAGCGGCCTCTGGGATATTCACTAAGGAGACGGTTCATGATGGAGCCGCCCAGTACCGGTTGCCTGGAACAAACGCAAGCTTTAGTCTGCATTCAGGCCCAGAGACTCGTTGCTTATGACGGATGCCCTACCTGGCCTTGCCCTGTCCCATCCGGGAGATTGAGCGGTGGCTGACAGTTGAACCGCAATTCGCCGGCTCTGAAGAAGCCATTCTCATTGAGATTCGAGACCCCTGACCCGAGGTGTCCTGGAGAATGATCGCAGGCGATGCCACCCCCAGGGTGCTGGGCACATGCACATCAGTCCCTGGGGAGGAGTTACAGGGTAAGCCTTGTCAGAGGGGAGACGCAGTTGTCATGAGGCTGAGCTGCTGGGTTACCTGTCGCCAGGGAGGCTGAGGGCGGCTCCCCCCATGGAGGGACCCGCTGGAGGCAGCAGGAGCACAGCAGGTACGCAGAGGGGTCCTTCCTCGAGTGAACAAGGCAAGGGTGGGCCGGGAGCAGAGGTAGCCAGAAATTAGGTGTGTAACTTCCCACAAATTGCTCAAAGTTTATGGCTTGTGCAGTAGACAGACAGCCCAGCCCAGCGAGGAAAACATACAGAATGCTAATGTCTGGGGATGTCTGTGCACCAGGAGAGGGGACTGCGGGAGGGTGAGAACGTGTTGCATGCCCGGCCGGTGTGGCTCGGTTGGTTGGGTGTGGTCCTGTGTGCCAAAAGGTTGCTGGTTCGATTCCCGGTCAGGGAACATGCTCGGGTTGCAGGATCGATTCCCAGTAGAGGGCCTGTGGGAGACAGTGGCACCGAGGCCCCCTGAATTTCTCATGAGGGCGATTGCCTGTGGAAGTGGTTCCCAACCCCGTTTGCTCGTCAGAATGATTTGGAAGCTTTAGAAGCCACTGAGGCCGGACCCACTGCCTGAGATCATGGGGTAATTGGTGTCAGGTCTTTGGGAAGTTGGAATTTTTTAGTCAATAAAAACATAAAAAACCCCACCAATGTGTCGCTCATAAACATGCCATCAGCGGTGTGGATCTGGCGCCTGCCTCCATGTATTGTGGAAAATTACAGAATCAGTGCAGGGCGCTGAGGGGGCTGCCGGCTGAGTCTGGGGCTGGATGTCACCTGTTCCAATGCCTTCAACCAAAAACCAGCGGGCGTGGCCAGGCCTACCTCTTCATCGTTGGGGCCAGACCTGGAGCTCACCCACCCAGGCCCCTGACAGATGTGTAGTCGGAGCTACTTCTGTTCTAAGTGAAAGAGAACCCAACCCAAGTGAGTGACAAATAGTGTCCCCGAGTCTGTCCACTGAACAGCAACCCCTTTCTTTCCCGAGACCAGTCCCTTCTTCGCTTCAAGGAGCCGCACCTACAGCCCTGACGGGGGATGCCCCTCGGCCCTGGATGGAGTCATGTTTCCAGGGGTTTGGGCCCAGAAGTGCTGGCGCCAGAGGCCAAGGGGCCCGAGGTGACTGCTTTGCCTCGGTGCCCCTGCTCCCCGATTACGTGGATTACGTGGCAACTCAGGACGGAGCAGCACACAGAAGCCAGAAAAAGCTCAATCCTTGAGATTCTTACTCTAATTCTTCCCTATCAACAGCTGCCCTCAGGCCAGAGGCCCACAAGTTCAGCCTCACTTGACTCGGCTGGGGCTTTGAAAATCCCAGTGCCCACACTACCTCCCCCATGTGAATCAGCTCAAAACTATGAATGGCGGGGGGGGGGGGGTGCCAGCAGTTTGTCCAGCTCAGTGGGTGATTCCAGCAGCTGCACAGTTGGAAGACTGTCCTGGGGCTACGGGAAACGCTGTGGGCTCCCGGCAGAGGTGTTAAAATTCCGACTTCCCGAAGACCTGAGGCCTGTTACGCCAGGATCTCAGGCAGTGGGTCAGGCCTCAGTGGCTTCTAAAGCCACCAAATCATTCTAACGAGCAAACAGGGTTGAGAACCGCTTCCACAGGCAAACGCACTCATGAGAAATTCAGGGGGCCTCGGTGCCCCTGCCTGCCCTTCGCGGGACACCGCCCTGCAGGTGCCCGCCTCCGGGGAGCTGCTAGGCTGAACCCACCCCTAATCGTTGCTGCCACTACGAGGAGCAGTGGACAGGTGTCACTGTCTAACTAGAGCGTGTGCGATGGGCTGCTGCACATTGTTGAGTGGTCAAGACTGAGCGCATTGGCTCTCGTTAACCTTGGGGGTGAGAAGGCTCATGACCTACCACCAGCACCGCTCACTCAGATGACACGGTGTTGTTAACTCCTCAGCACGCTGTGCTCGGTCCTCAGAGCTCCCACAGCTGAACTGTGTGCCCTGGGACCTACCTCCCCCCTCCCCTTGCCCCAGCCCGCTGTCTTCATGAAATCGGCTTTCTTTTTAAGGTTCCACACGCCGCACTGTCACTGTCTGGCTTATGTCACTCAGCACAGTGCCCTGGGCTCAGCCGCGGTTGCAAACGGCAGACATGGGTTTTTAGGACCAAGCTTGGGTATTTCCTTGCTCTTTTCAAAGAACCAGCTTTTGGATTTGTAGTCATAATCCCAGAAAGGTCAGCGGCGGGAAACCCCTTTACTAAGGGGAGTTCAGCCTCCTTCTCCATCAGCTTCAAACACCATGGCCCGTGCCGGCCTGAGCGGAGCCCGGGTGCCTGGGAAACATGGCTCAGTCCTTCCTGTCCACCTTCCTGCCTCGGACAAGCGCTGCCCGATTCACCTGCTCGATGGCCTTTCTGCCCCGAGCACCACATGCCCTCCTGACGCCCGGTGCAGTGCGAGGGGGGGTGAACTGACACACGGCACTTCTGTCTGACGTTTACACCCCACATTGGAGCCTGGCGTCCTTACCGGAGACCAGACATAAGCCTGTCCCGTGCCCAGTGGGCCGCACCTGCTCACCGCCTTTCTAGTAGGTGAGAGGGAACCGGACCACCTTCGGCACCAGCACGGCCGCCGCCATGTCCTGATACGCTGGCTGCTGCTTTTATAGCCCGAGCCCCTGGGTGGCCAGCTCCCCTTGAAAGCTCTGACCACGGAACTTAGGCCCGTTTTAGATGTACGTGTGGTCACAGGGGGACCCAGTGGTATTACGACCCATGGCCCCACAGCAGACGACACCTCGAGTAGCTGACTCCACAGTCAGGCTGCTGCGAGTTCGCAGGTCGTTTGGCCCCCGGAACTGGAGGCAGGCGGGAGGTGAGTTCACCCTGGCATGTGCCCACCCACACTTCACAGTGAGAAGTATTTCTGCAAATCCAACTGGAAGCAGCACCTTGCAACGTGACCTCTCCAGAAACAACACCGGGGGCAGGGCATAGCGCACCACACTCCTGCCTCTGATGGGGCTGCAGCAGGAGCGGGTGCGGGTGCGGGTGGGGGATGGGAGGGAAGAAGCAACAGGGCTGAACTCCCATGTGGGAAAGCTTCTCTCGGATAACATCCCGCCACCACCTCTTAAAACTGAAGAATTCTAGTTACTAACCCACGCCCCAGTGACGGACAGACGTCCTGGTGGGTCGCAGGAGCTGGGGCTCAACTCGGAGCTGAACACCCGGTCCAGGACGTTCCCAGGGTCAGTCAGCAGTGTCACAGGCGTGTGTGTCTGTGCGTGCGCCCGCTGGACGGGAGAGGACCAGCTGGCACAACCCGGCATTCCGAGCTCTGCAGAATCCGTGGCCCCGACACAAAGGCAGTAAACGAGTCAGACTTCACAGCATCTTGTACAGCAGCCAGTGACTTTAATAGAAGGAACCATCAGACACCGCCCGCCCCCAAGCCTCCCAGCCGACAGTGCTGACAGTGGCTTCTTCTTAAGGTGAAGGCGTGAAGGTGTTCAAATCAGATTCAGCTCATTTCACATGAACATCACAAGGGCACTGTCCGCAGATCTCACTCATACAAACCAACCCCGCAAGTACACCTGCTCTCAGGCACCTTCTCTGAGGAGACGTGAGGACGAAAGAGCCTGCGCCTCGAGCTGGGGCCTAGCCAACCACCACGATGTCGTCACTGGTGAACTCGTAGTAGGGAACCTCGAGGTTGAGGGGCGCGGGCCCCTTCCGGATCCTGCCAGAGGCATCATAGTGGGAGCCGTGGCAAGGGCAGTAATACCCACCATAGTCGCCCGCGTTGGCAATGGGCACGCAGCCGAGATGCGTGCAGACCCCGATCAGGATGACCCACTCGGGCTTCTTCACGCGCTCCAGGTCGTGCTGGGGGTCCCGCAGGTGGGACACGTCCACGGCGGCCTCCTGCTCCACCTCCTTCTGGGTGCGGTGGCGCACGAACAGCGGCTTGCCTCTCCACTTGAAGGCCATGTTCTTGCCCTCCGGGATGTCGGACAACTTGATTTCGATTTTGGACATGGCCAGCACGTCGGCCGAGGCGCTCATGCTGGAGACAAACTGGGAGACGACATTCTTGGCGGCGTAGGCGGTGGCCACCGTCGTGGTCGCCGTTACCAAGTAGGAGAAGCCCTTCCTGGCCTCGCTGCTCTCCTTGGAGGACTTGGTGCTGTCCTGCACCTCGGCGCGGCGGTAGTCGGAGAAGTCAGGCACTCTGACGTCCGTGTGGGAGTAACGGACAGAGGCAGGGGCTGCAAGGCAAACGGAGGGGGAAGCACAATTAGACACCAGGCAACAGACCTTTACAAGTTCATGAGCAAGAATCAAATGATAAAGATGCGGAAAACCACTCACTGGCCTCAGAAATGGCCAACGAGCAGTCTAGCGTACAGAACACCACAAGCGGGATGAAGCGCCACGACCGACCACACTGGTTCAGGATCGTAAGACACGGCGCACACGAGGCCTCCTTACTGTGCACCGCCGAGTCCGCAGTCACAGCGACTTGGCGTCAAGTTGGAAGGTCAACTAGCACTGAGTGAGCAACATTCTAAACTCCCCGAACCCAAGGTGCGGGACATGCTCCACAGCTGTGTGACGTCCCACACTCTCTGGGTTAGGGACCCTACACGCACCCAGTCTGCGATACACTGATGTGTGAGATCAGCTTGTAAACCCTCTCATTGCCTTTCTGTCTGTTCCCTGAAAGAGCTGCTACAAACTCACAAAATACTCATTACAAGACAACAGACAGCGCCCAGGGCCTGCAGCATAACTCAGCTGCAGAAAACGTAGCGATCTCTCAGTAGTATTGCTGGAACTTCAAGTGAAAGCCCCGTGGGCAGGAAGGGGTGCCCTTATCAGAATAAGCAGCCATCAAAGTCACATCACATCTCCAAGTCCCAGCCATGTCAATGCAGCGGGGGCGACGCCTCTAGGAGCAGGCCCCGCCTCTCCTCCCACGGCTGGGTCTCAACGGCCACCACGCAGGCCACAGGCCAGATGCTCATGTCAAATGACTGGTAAAGAAGAAACAATCACTGTCCGTGTAATACTTTGGATGTAAGTCATTCATTTTTTTAAAGATCACATCCCGCTGTCCTATAGCATTTTTAAATGTCTGGGGGAAAATGAACTTACTGGTATCACATCTGAGCATGTCTCAGGAAGCAAATCTCTTTGCAAACTGTACTTTCATTTTAGGACATCTGCCAAGTTTCCCTGTTTAGAAAGTGGAACACTAAAAACCCCTTTTAGAAAACGTGCTGTTTCCCAAATAAAGTGTATTTTCGTAGAAGCTGCAGTTCTACGGGCTCTCCAGGCCCATCGCTGACGGGAGACAACGGTGCTCACACACAGGGACCCATCACGATCCTCGGGGCGAGGTCCTGGCTAACCCAGCCGTGTCTGGGGGGAACCAGGACACAGGCAGTGGCGTCACCTGATGTACCGCCCTCCCTCCACCTGCGGCTAACCTGCCAGAGGCTGGGGACGGGGCAGAGATGCACTACTTTCCCTCAGCATCACCTGGGATTGCACAGGAGATACGCATCGTACCTACATTTCTACACTGAAAACGGTAGCACGGCCTCAACCGTGAACAGCACACAGGAAACGCCAGAGACACCAGCGAGAGGGCTGGGGCAGGCTCCTCTGGAGACCTGTGGGCAAGGCCCCGCTGTCCACCCCGTTCTGTGCTGGTCACACTTCACGGGGCTGCACCATCGCGAGCGCCGGGAATTAAACGCCAGCAAGGAGATCACCCTCTAAAGGGCTCCCTGAACTGTGGCCGGCACTAACAGCAAAGGTGCCGGCCAGACTCAGCTCCAACGACAGCAAAACCAGCTACTTGTTGCAATACCCCCTCTACCTGTCAGAATTAAGGCGTCACAACAGACCACCGGCTGTTTCTGCCTGTTCTGCTTTAAGGTGAGCTCTGGGGCACCTGGAATCGTCCTTCTCAGCTCGCACCCACCCCCTCTGCGACCCCCCCTCACAAACCACCTGGACAGCCTACTGTGAGCTGAGCTGCAGGCGGGAGGCGCGGACACAGGCAGGCCTGCCTGGCAGACAGCTCCACGGGGGACAGGTAAGCCGGCTTTTAGGAGAAACCCTTTAGCCCGGGCGGCCGATCTCACGGGTGCTTCACCTTTGCTATGAAACGCTCTCCGCCCCCACGGCTTCCCACCCCATCCACAGGCCTGAACAGCTTTTCCAAACCCAATGGTGCCCCAACCACCTGCCATGTTTTCATCAGAAACATCTGGCCCCACCGTGCGCGGAACCCCAGGCGGTGGGAGCTAGAGACGCTCGCCACGCCCTCAGCTCAGGGTCAGTCACCGGCACAAACGGAGTGAAAGTGTCCTGACCCTTAAAGCGTAAAGGAAGCGGCAGACACAAGCTTCACGGACGGCAGGGACGGGGTACTGGGAACGAGGGGGAGTCCGCTGGGGGTGCGGAGCAGGGCCGAGTGGAGGCAGAATCGTGGGGCAACGCGGTCGCCATGCAGGGCAAGAGCCGCCAACTCAAGTGTCACCGGGCCAGGCGGGTGCCGGCTCGGGTGGGCCTGGGGGGGTGGGGGGACCTGGCCCAGCACCTGGGCAGCTCTAAGGTCCGGGCCGCCCGGACGCCAGGACGGGGGTGAAGAGGAAGGAAGAGGCGGCGCTGGGACCCGAGGGCAGAGGGCGGGGGGCGGCCTCTCTCATTGTAAGGTGGGGGCCACCTCCCCGCTCCGCCTGTGGTTCTGGAGGCCGACGACCCTGTGAGTGACCTTGAGGCCGGGGCTGTGCGTCATCGTGCGGGGTTGGGGTGTCGGGGGCCGCACCGAGGGGAACGCCCCTCGATGGACAGCAGCTCCCGCGGCTGAGCGCTTACGCGGTGCTCCCGCCCCCGTGTCCCAGCGGACGTGCGTAGGGCTTTCCCACCGGAGCCTCGGATACGACCCAGAATTCGGGACAATCCCGACCCGCTTCCCTGGTGGGAAAAGGCCGCCGGAGCCGCCAAGGCCGTCAGCCTCCGGGGGCAGTCGGACCCCGCGTTCCCGATGGGGGTCCAAAGCCGAGCCCGAGGCTGGGACGCGGCCTGGCCGCCCACGGGGGACCACGCAGGGGCTGGTGGGGGGGGCGGTGAGGGGAGCCGGAGGGCCGCCGGCGACCGCCCAGCCCGCGGGGCCCCCGCACCGGTGGGAGCTGGGCCTGCGGAGGTGGAGGGCGGAGGTGCGCGGCCCCGCCCAGGACCCGTTTCATCTCCCCCGGACCCCGCCCTCCTCCGCGGCCCCTGGGCCTGGGACCCGGAGAGCGAGGGGGGGCCCCGGCTCACCATTAAGACCCACGACGGCGACCAGAGGCCCGCTCGCGGCCTGGCCGTTCAGGGACTCCCGGCAGAGGAAGGGCCGCTTCACGTCCAGCACCGGCGGCTCCGGGGCCGGGGGCAGCGCGGCCTGCACCAGGGGCCGCAGCGCGCCCGCCACCGCGCGGGAAGAGGCCGACAGGACGGGCGCGAACGGGCCCGAGCGGGCAGCGACCGACAACATGGCGACGGCTGCTCCAAACTCCAGCCGGTCACAGAGACGACCTTCCGCCCGCCGCGCAGGCGCGGGGAGACGCAGGCGGCGCGGGCCCCAGACGTCAGCGCGCCGGGTGGGCGGGGCGTGCGTCGGAGGCGGGGCCAAGAGCCCAGGTTGAGGGCGGGGCCGCGCGGGGAGGCTGGGCTGCCGCCTTGTCTGTCTGTCTGTCTGTCTGCAAGGCGGTCTCGCGGTCGCTGTCCTGGGATCTGCCTCATGAAAGGGGCAGAGGAGGCCGCCAGGAACGTCTCGTGGCCGAGTCTGCGGTCCCTTAGGGCTAATACGTCATCTATGGGGCCCTAGGGATCAGAATAAATTTTCGTAATAGTTTAAATAGGGATAATAATAGTTCTTAACATATGTGCATATACCCGTGTTCCCAAAAAATGTATACACACTTTCCCTTGATAGCTCAATTGAAGTTTCTTTTCAGGTTTAACCCATTGGAATTATTTAAAGTGTGTATACATTTTGGGGGACACTATATATATATAAAATAGGGTACACATATAAAACCTAAAAGACAGACCGGCATATAGTAACTGCTACGTATTTACTATAATGACTATTCTCATTACCTAAAACAAAAAAGTTTTAAAAAAGGCCAGGGACTTGTGTGAAAGCTTAACGATGACGATGATGATGATAATGGCTTGCGTTTATTAATCATTTACTGTGTGTGAGGTTGTGTACTTTCCCTTCATTCTTTCACTGATAGTCCAGGTCCCCATGAGGGAACCGAGGCCCCGCACCCAGGGCTGGAGAGGCCGAAAGGGGTGAAGTGGAGTGTCCGCCGCCTGAGTCTGCTCCTAACTACCCGTTACCTGAGTGAGACTTTAGGGCCTGCAGGGCTACGTCTTTACATCGTTTCCTGTCCCATGGGGAGAAAGTTGCTCCCTTTTTACTTCCCTTTCAGTCCTTTGGTTCCAGCACTGAGAAAGGCCCAGCTTGATGCTACTATGTCTTGAATTCCTAACATTTGCTCCTCTCCCCTTGAATTCAAAGCCCTCAGCAGGACGTGGAATCCAGAGGGTTTAATAACATCATTTATTTATTTTTTTGTATTTATTTTCTAGCCATACTGATTTTCCAAAGACTACAGTGAGATTTGTTTTACATTTCTCTAGACAAGAATGAGCTCATTTAAATATTAACTATTAAGACAGTGTACAGATTTGGCAGAATTGTGATGGTGGTGGGAGTCTAAACCAATGAAGTTCCTGGGTGCTTTGCATGGGCTCTGTGACCTGGGCACGTTTCCTAGCCCCTCTAGCCTCAGTCTCCTCACCTGTAAAATAGGATGGTGGTGATGCCACCTGGGAGGAGCAAGCGGACTGATTTGTGGGCAGCACCTGCGAGGGGCCTGGCACACCCTGAGCCAGGGGAGGGTTTGCTGGCGTTGTTTTATCTGACTCCTCACATCCCCTCCCTCCTCCTCACTTCCTTGGATTCCTGCTCGTTTATGTCCCTTGCTCCAGGCCCGCAGCATGCTCACTGCTTCCTCCCGGGCCCTCCTCGGGGCCTGGGTCTTGGCTGTGCTGCCGAGGCTGTAGAAGGGGGTGGTCATCTTGGACTGTCTCGTGGATCCAGTGTGATCACGGGGTCCTACCCAGGGAGACGCCGGAGGTCAGAGGGGAGAAAGAACCATGCTGTTGACTTTGAAGATGGAGGAACGTGTTCGCCTCGTGAAGCTGGAAAAGGTCAGGAAACAGATTCTTCCCGGAGCCTCGGGAAGGCAGCCCTGCGGACCCATTCCAGACGCTGAGCTCCAGGACTGCAGACGGATACATTTGTGGTCATTTGCTAGGGCGACCGAAGGAACTAATGCACACACGTCTCTTTTTCCTGGAAACTGGAAGGTCTAACCGTGTTAGTCCTGGATCCTCATGAAGAGAAAGCCTGGGGTGAGTATTCGCTTCCTGGTCTGGTCCTGTCCCACCTTGTCCACTGCATTCCATCCCATCACCCAGCTGCCCGCTGAGGTCGCTGAGGGGACCGCCGGCTTGGACCGCCCCGGAACAAACCCGATCCGTTGCCAAAAGCAGTGAACTGCCAGCAGCCTGGAGCCTTCGGCCGAGCCGGGAGTTGTATTCCGAGGCCTCCTGTCCCCGCAACCTGCTGTTTCCGCCTGTGCCATGGGCTGCGGTGGGGTCCGGGCGGGGAGTGCGACCTTAGACTGCGCCAGGGTTCTCCCAGGATTGTCCTCAAGGTGCATTTATGACAGCAGCTCAGTGCACGGTCCTGGGTCCCCCCAAGCCCGTGAGACACCTGTGCCCTGCTTGGGGGACGGGCCTCCTGGCCACCTCGTCTCCCGCTTAGAGAGGCCACCGCCTCCCCCAGTGAAGGGCCCGTCCGCCCGTTTCCGCGCCATCACCCTGGGAGAGGCCTGGCTGCCTGCTTCCCGCTACAGCCCTTGTCACAGTTTCAGCTTCTCCCCTCGGCCCACTTCCCTCCCCGGGCAGCCAGGCGTGAAGACTGACAGCCACTTGTAACAGCACAGACTGTCCCCACTGAAGCCACTTCAAATGCATCGCTGCTCCGTAACCCCCGCCCTCTGGACGATCCTGTGCCCCACCCTGTCCGAGCGCTGGCAGACCTGGGAGGAGCAGGAGCCCTGGGAGAAGTGGGATGCGGATGCAGATGCGGATGCTGTAGCCACTGGCTCCTCCTAACGCTCCCTACATCCATTAAGTGTGATTAATGGGTGGCATGGGGAAAAGCGTATGGATTCCCCCCCCCGCCTGCCCCCCATCAGCCGCGTGCGCACGTGCGCCCATCTCTTGCCAGGCAGGCTGCTGCAGAGGCACCGAAAGCTCCTCTTCCCCCCAACTGGATGGTAGCAGGTGCCCCTGGAAAAGGTGTCAAGTTAATTGGACTCATTTGTAGAGAATTGTTGCTGGAGCCGGGGCGGCCAAGGCGGCTGCCACGGTTGGGCCGAGCCCTCCGCTTGCTGCGAGGCCCTTGGGCAGTTCTGCAGCTCTCTGGGCTTGGGTGCCCCCCTCTGGCCACCGGCATGGCAGCTGCGTAGGTCAAACGAGAAAGTTTATTTGTACTTATTTCCAGACGATGGGTCCAGGCAGCGGACTGCCAAGCACCTGCTATTTCACTGTCTTCCAGGGGAGCCAAGAGGGGCAGCCATTTGTCCACAAGTCCTTTCATCCCTGAATCTCGAGAGCTCTTTCCCTAGCACATCAGCAACACATCCTGGTGCAAACCCTTCAGAGTTAAAGATTAAAGTTAAAAATATAACTTTGGCCTGGCTGGTGGGGCTCAGTGGTTGAGTGTTGATCTATGAAGCAGGAGGTCACGGTTCGATTCCCGGTCAGGGCACATGCCCGGGTTGTGGGCTCGATCCCCCCCAGTGTGGGGCATGCAGGAGGCAGCCGATCAGTGATTCTCATCATGGATGTTTCTATCTCTCTCTCCCTCTCCCTTCCTCTCTGAAATCAAGAAAAATATATTTTTTAAAAAACACCCATAATTTTGAAAAACCACTTGCTTTGTGAGTGCGCTCGCCTACTGCTTCTTATGATTCTTTTTCACAAAAGAAGGAATTCCGTGTGGCATGAGGACCACAGAACAGACCGAATGACAAGCCTTCCGCATCAGAAGGCGACAGCTACTGACCAGCTCTCCGTCACGGAGCTCTCCACACGGCGCGGTGCTGATTCATAAGCCATCGACTCCCAGGTACCTGTGTGCCTCCACTCAATGCCATCGCCTAAAAGTGCTGAATTATAAATGGGGCCATAAAATACAACGGAAAGGTATTAGGAATTAGTCGTTTTAATGAGGAGGAATAATTAATTGATCGTCGCGACGTATTGATCTACAACTTCTTTAATTCTCTGCAATTTAATTTGTCAAATTTGAGTCCAAATAACGGATGATTTCTCCTATTAACGGTCGAGCTGGGAGGGATGGGGATGATGAAAGATGAGAGGCAGGGACTGCAGACCTGGGGGCCCTGCACAGCGGCTGGAGCCGCTCCATCTTCTGGACCTGCTACGTCTGGAACAGAGAGGAGTGGGGGTGGGCTCGAGGTTTCTTTCAGCCCAGAAAGTGTTGAAAAATGGAATTGTTGGCCAATATTGAAAAATGTGGAGGTTACACACACACACACACACACACTCATATATGGATCTATGTTGAGAAAGAAGAACAAAGTTGGAGGATTCCCACTGTCTGGTTGCAAACTATACTACAAGGCTCCAGTAATCAAAACAGCATGGCACTGGCACAGACACAGATACACGCAAAAAAAAAAAATGAAGCTGGTCACCTTACACCATATACAGAAATAAACACAAAATTAATTAAAGACTTACATGTAACCCCCGAAACCACAAAACTCCTAGAGAAAAACCTAAGCAGTAAACTCTTCACCTGCACCATTAGCATTCTGGTTTTGGATATGTCTCCTAGGGCTAGCACAACAAAGCAAAAATCGACAAATGACACGATGTCAAACTGAAAAGCTTTTGTCCAGCCAAGGAAACAATCAACAAAACAAAAAGGCAACCTACTGAATGGGAGAAGACATTTGCAAATGATACATCCAGTCAAGGGTTAGTATCCATAAAGAACTCATATGGCTCAACATAAAAAACAACAATAATCCAACTAAGAAGTGGGCAGAGGACCGAAATAGACACTTCTCCAGAGAAGACATACAGATGGACCACAGACGCATGAAAAGATGCTCAGCGTCACTAAGCATCAGATTCGCCATATACGGCCCCCCTACAAATCACACAGTGACCCATCATCTCACACCCGTCAGGATGGCCATCATCACAGAGACAACAAATGACAAGGATTCGGAGAAAAGGGGACCCTAGTGCACGGTGGGTGGGAACGTACGTTGGTGCAGTCACTGTGGAAATCATTATGGAGGTTCCTCAAAAAATTACAGATGGAACTGCCGTATAACCCAGTAATTCCACTTCTGGGCATTTATCCAAAGAAAGCCAAAACACTCATTCAAAAAGACATATGCACCCCTATGTTCATTGCAGCATTGCTTACAGTAGCCAAGGTGTAGAACACAATATGCATGTAGATGATATATATGATATATAAATGGAATATCACTCAGTCATACAGACAAATGAAATCTTTGGCTCAACGTAAGTCACAGGGACATAATGTAAAGCCTAGGAAATATAGTCAATAATAGCACACTAATTAATATAATATGGTGACTACCCTGATCCTGGTGAGCACTTCGTAAGGTATAGAAATGTCGACTCAGTATGTTGTGCACCTGAAAATAAACAGTCTTGTGTGTCAATTATACCCTAAAGAAAAAAGACAAAAAAAAAAAAGACAGGTGACATCCAGGGGAAAAGCAGTAAGAATAATGCCTGATTTCTTACCATAGACACTGGGAGCCAGAAGAACTAGGAACAACATAATTAAAGTCCCAAAGGCTGAGAAGAACTGCCAACTGAGAATTCTCCATTTAGAGAAAGGATCCCTCAGAAACGGATGTAAAATAAAGACAGTTTTGTGAGCCACAAACTGTGATAATTTGTCACCCACAGACCCTGCACTATAAGAAATGCCAGAGAACGTTCCTTAAGCCAAAGAAATAGGAGCTCTGGAAACAGTGAATATAAAATACTTTATATTTTCTTAAAAAAAATACATGACTTCTTTCTTAAAAAGCTTGCAGTTTAACACTAAGATATGGAGACAGTTTTACTCCTATAGCGATAGGCTTATTCTACAGTGTATCTATGCAACGAACAGCACTGAGTACAAAGTAGCAACATGAAATACACTCTCAAGTTGCCCCTAATTTACAGAAAGTGACCTGACATTAACTATAAGCAGAACGGGCCAAGTTAAAGGTGGATACTGTGACCCCTAGAATCACTGAAGACCGAATGCAAAGCTATGCAGATAGAAAGCCAACAGGGAAAGGTAGATGACATAATACAGTATTTTACTAACACAAAAGAGGGATAAAGTAGGCACAGAGAACCACAGCGACAAAGACGGGTGAATAGAAAACACGTAGGAAAGCGGCCAACCTGGCCGCGTGTCAGCCATTGCACCCGAGGTGAAAGGAACTGCTTGCCAGTGGAGGAGGGATTTGGGGATGAAAGGCAGGAGGTGCCCACAATAGACCCCGTTTACATCCAGATACAAAGTGAACTGAAAGAAAAGAGACGACAACAGATAAAGAAAAAAAAAGAAGCCATGAGTGGAAGCATAAAAAACTGCAGTGCTGCCCGGCCGGCGTGGCTCAGCAGGTGGGCATCGACCTAGGAACCAGGAGGTCAGGGTTTGATTCCCGGTTGGGGCACAGGCCCAGGTTGCCGGCTTGATCCCCAGTGTGGGGCGTGCAGGAGGCAGCCCATCGATGTTTCTCTCTCTCTTTCCCTATCTCTCGCTAAAATCAGTAAAAACATATTTAAAAAAATAAAATCAATAATGACATATCCTCGGTGAGAATAAAAAGGAAAGGAAAGGAGAACTAGGGGGCCACAGTCGCAGCAGAGCCGCCACCACCCCGTCCTCGGGAACTGACAGCAAGGTCACATGAGAGGCCGTGAGGACAGGGGCCTTCTGGAAGGCCATTCCCATCGCCTGCCTCCTTGACCTCCACAGAAGGCAGCAAACCCGGGACACACATTTCCCGTGCACGCAGGGATTCAGGGTCCACCGTGGAACAGTGAATTCCCACAGACGCCGAAAGAACAGAGCCGTACACAGTGTGTTCTCTGCCTGCAAAGGGAGCACATGAGAAAGCCTCCGGATTCAGGCCATAGGGAATCACCGTCCCGTGTCCTTGGGGATGTGGGGGCGATCTCCCCCAACCCTGCCGCTTTCCACGAAGCTTGAACTGGTGGGTCCCTTAAACGTAAGTTCACAGTTGCGATGGGAAAACAATACAATAACCAATGAACAATAATAGAAGAAGGAACTCTGTGTTTCACGTGCCCACCACTGTAACCCGCCTGCTGGCCCCGTATTTACGACGACATGTTTAGGGTGGACTTTGCTTTCTCCTTCTTGAGAAATAGCTGTCGTGCAGTGGAAGCTGCTGTCGCAAGGCTGGGCCCCTAAGTTGTGGGGGAGACGTCACCCACATGTGGCGCATGGGAGACCGCGTATCCCGGGCGTCTGAGCGGCAGCATTCTTCCCGGCGGGGACAAGCTACTGTGTCCGTCCTGGGAGCCATGAAAATGGACGTGTGCTTTGTGCCCATCAGGGTGGATACGTTCCCACCGCGTCTCAGCCTCGCCTCCCCGACGGGAGAAGCCTTTACCTGCGGCGTCTCCGGGCGTGAACTCTGAGGCCAGAAGAGATCACACTCGTGGCGTGGAGCCAAAGCCGGGGCAGGCAGCTCAGGACAAACGTCATGTGTCCACAGCAAGAAATGTGGAGGGAATACATCAAAGCCAACAGTAATTCAATAAACCTTCAACCTCTTTCCTTTTCAAGGAGAGAGAATATGATAAAACACTTCATTAGGCAAAATCTCAGCAGAGAAAGAGGGAGGTGTGTTTTTTTAGAACTTTGTAAATTAGAGAGAGCGAGAGAGAGAGAGAGCCAGGGAGAGTGCGAGGGCAGCCGTGGAGCTGGATGCCAGCTCAGTCCTGGGCAGAGGAGGGGCAGGTGTCCGGGAACCCGCTCAGCCCACACTCATTCGTACCCAGCAAGCCCATGAGGCCAGAACCACACAGCCTGTCAGACAACGCCTGTCTCTAGAATCCAGACAGAGACCCAAGTCTCATTCAAGAACCAGAAACAGCCTAAGCTAAACCATGCCGCCTCCCACTCGGGGCTCCCATGGGAAACTGTGGAACTCCTTTATCTCCTTTTAATATATATATTTTTATTGACTTCAGAGGAAGGGAGAGGGAGAGAAACATCAATGATGAGAGAGAATCATGGGCCGGCTGCCTCCTGCACGCCCCCCACTGGGGATCGAGCCTGCAACCCGGGCATGTGCCCTGACCAGGAATCAAACCGTGACCTCCCAGTTCCTAGGTCGAAGCTCAGCCACTAAGCCCACCCCTCCCGCTGCTCTAAGTCTCGGGGCTGGAATATGAAGCTCAGAGGCAGCGGCTGCCTGAGCTGAGAGGAGAGATAAAAGGGAGAGCCGGTGGCCCTGGAGAGCATGAAGGAGGGGGTGTGGGGGTAAGAGAAGCCTTTCTTCTAATGGTTCCTTTTCTTCCTCTTTAGTCCAGAGTGATGAAAGCAAATAAATTCGTGTTTAGAATCACAGCCGTAGTCCAAGGCCATTATATCAAGACATTATCTTCTCAGCCAAAGACTGCCAGTTCTTAATGTCGAAAGGACGCAACGTGGATTAAAATATCACAGGCAGCAGGGGAGGCGGTCAAAGTGACAGAGCCTCAGGGAACCTGCGGGCTCACCCCTTCACTTCCTCTCCGCAGGGGACCCCAGCGGGGCTGCTCCCGGCCAGCTGGGTGGAGGGCAGGACCCCGCCTGCTCCATGGGGCAGAGCCCGCAGGCCTTCCTCGCTCCCGCCAGCCTCCTGCCTGATCTGAGGCCAATCCCAGAATGGAAATAGGGAGACTTTAAGTGGCACCCCTCCCTGGGTGCCCCTGAGATCTCCAGAGAGCTGGTGGGCGGAGAGGGCTCATCACTCCCCAGAGAGGAGGCCGGGCACAGAGCCCGAGGCAGGACCCATAGGGGCTGGGGCACCTCCACTCCAGTCAGGCCCCGAGAGGCCAGGAGCAGTGCCCCCGGAAATGGGGCCCCGCCCACACTCCGGGGCTTTCAAACCTGGAACACGTGGGTTTGGTCAACAGCAGCCTCCTGCTCCCCAGACCCAGCAGGCCTGTCCCCAGACCTGAGGGACGCTGCCGCCCACGTGCGCCCGACCTGGTGGGGCTCGAACCTGGAACCCCTGTGACCTTTCAGTGCGCAGGCCGATGCTCTCACCATGAAGCCAAACCGGCCAACAAAAGCACCACTTTTTAAGGATGAAAAACTAGGAAAATGCGCTCACAGTCACATTCGTGGAGCCTACACTTGACAAGAGGGCGACCCTAAGGCGCAAGGCCACGGCCACGCCTTCTGCGGCCTCCCCGAGACCCTCCCCCACTGGAATTCCGCAGCTCTCTGTCTGAAACACCCCCAGCCCCCGGAGGCAGGCAGACGTAAGCTCACTCTCACGCTGGCGGCTTTTAGCCGCTCCGCCGCAGGTTCTGAGTCAGCGCATTTTAATCAACTGTGTTTGCTAAGATCGCAGAGATATCGTCTGTCATAACCCCGCTGGCCGCCAGGGCCAGGAGGACACAGACAGGCCTGTCAGCGGCTTGCAGCTTGGCCCCGAGCACCTCCAGCCCCAGGAGCAAGCGAACGCCAGGAGCTGCCTGGGGGCTGGCGGGGGTGGGGCTCATGGACCCTGAGTCATGAATCGCTTCATCAGAGACACTGCCCAGCAGAGCTGGTGGCCAGAGCCTCCCCTGAGGCCCTTCTGTGGCACGTGAAGGAGACGTGTCTCCCTGGACGGGTCACCCCCTCAGTAATGGGCTCTGGGTCGCTGCACGTCACCCGACACTGCTCTCACCTTCGCTCACCCCTGCCCAGGTGCCCTCCTACCACCCGCCTGCCAGGCATTCCCAGCTGTGACGTCAGGGACCCTGGGCCCTCTGAGGACACCAAGTGATTCCAAAGAGAAATACAGGGTGATTTCTGGGCGTCACGGCATGCTGACGCCCCCCCACTCCTGGAATTTAGCTGAGTGTTAATTGGGTCTTTTGGCCTGGCTCACGCAGCTTCTTAAAAGACAATGCAGCCCGGCCAGTGTGGCTCAGTGGTTGAGCGTTGACTTATGAACCAGGAGGTCATGGTTGGATCCCCGGTCAGGGCACATGCCCAAGTTTCGGGTTCCATCCCCAGTGTGGGGCGTGCAGGAGGCACCCGGTCCATGATTCTCTCTCATCACCGACGTTCCTCTCTCTCCCTCTCCCTTCTTCTCCAAAAGGAGAACCGTGATTGAACCCCCGCCCCTCCCCTTGGCTGCATTACTAAGTGCGGGGCTAGGAGAGCATGACCAACGAGATGATTTTTTCCCGTTAGCTGTCCTTTGAATTAGCGGTGGTATTAATATAGGACAATATGCACATAATTAGCAGCCCTTTGGAATTATTATATCCGCTTCCTCTTGTTCTTTTTAATTACCCAGCCCTCTAGTCGGAGGTGGCCTGGTGATTCAGATGATGGCTACATGCGTCTGGTGGTGACAAGAGCCACCAAACTGCCAGAGGAGAGAGAAGAAACGTCTAAAAATGCCGTCAGATTTTTTAATCCCATTAAACACATAAAAGTGTCTCCATGTATTATTCATGTGATAACCACGGCCCAAGCAAATCATGATTTATTGAGTATTTCACTACAGCCTGTTAATGCTGTGCAGTAAAGTGGACTTTAATATTTAAGATGGCCCGTAAAGTTTGGACCTTTTCCCAAGAAAGATCTCGCGGTTTAAAACTCAATTAAGTGCAGGTGGTGACCATGAGCCCCTGGGAGCTGCCCTGCAGGCCGGGCCATTGGAGCGGCCAGAGATCCGAGGCGGCGCTGGCTTTGGTGTCTGAGCGCTGAGACACAGAGGGCCTCTCGGCTGCTATTCTGAGGAGCGGCTGGCCATGGGGCTCCTCTGCCTGTGTGGCCCAGGCGTTTGCGGGGTCAGCATCCTGCACTCAGCTCCCGCCGGGTCCTGTGACCAGCCGGTATGATTTCTTGGCCTTTCGGTAAAGCTACACCCATGGCTCTCCACCCGTTGTGCCTGCAGGAGACAGTGTGGCCCTCGGGGCACCGCAGCCAGCCCTCCCTCCTCCTGGGCGGCTCCCAGTGGCTCCTCTGCTGGGGCCTCACGGGTCTCCCCTCAAGCCCTCTCCTGTGGCAATCACATCTCCTCCAGGAAGCCTTACTGCACTCACCTAAGTTCTTTTGTTGTTGTTGTTCATCCTCACCCGAGGATATCTTTCCATTGATTTTTAGAGAGAGTGGAAGAGAGGGAAAGATGGAGAGAAACATCGAGAGAGAAACACAGCGATCGGTTGCCTCCTGCACGCGCCCTGACCAGGGCCCGGGCTGGGGAGGAGCCTGCAACCGAGGTACATGCCCTTGATCAAAATCGAACCCAGGACTCTCAGGTCCTCAGGCTGATGCTCTATCCATTGAGCCACACCGGCCAGGGCCACTTACTAACTTCTACTCACTTGTAGACCCAGCATATTCCAAACAGAACCCCTCCCAGCACCCCTCATGCAAGAGCCAGGGCAGGGCTGTCAGAGAAGATGCAGGGAAGATGGGTTCAGATGCACTAACGAACTCAGAGGGGCCTCCCGGACTCTGCCAGCCTGGGCACTGCAAGCCCCTGAGGGGCTGAGCTCTGCGTCGCTTCCCGTTTACTGGGCATAGGAAGGGGGCCCGATGCAGCCATAAAACAGATGGAAACTGGACTCTCAGGGATATAATTTTTGGCCTAAGTATGCCCTGATATTGCCCGAGGCATGCATATCCCAAAACATTAGCTGTTGTTGATGAAAATGCACATTTCACTGGGAGCCTTGCATTTTATGTGGCAACAACCACACTTAGAGCGCTCACTGGTTGCACAGACCCCTGGCATTTGGAGGGGTCTGCGCTAGAGACTCGGAAACGGCATTTGTGAGAATGGTGCCAGGTGAGTGGGCGTGACTGGTCTAAGGGTAAGGAAATGGAAGAGGGTGTGCATGCATGTGTGTGCACATGTATGTGTGTGCACGTCTGTATTATGTGAGCATGTGCATGTGTGCATATCTGTATATATGTGTGCGCACGTGTGTGTGCACGCACAGGCATATGTATGAGGTAGGAGGGGTGTTTGGGTGGAGGACTGCCCAGAATTGCAGAGTTGAGCTGACCTGTGTCTCCTAAGACCTGACAGCTCCTGAAACCTCGGGCCCCCCTTCCCTGTAACGTATCCCATGCAGACCCCCCTTTTCCCTGTAACGAATCCCACACAGGCCCCCCCTTCCCTGTAACTTGTCCCACGCAGACCCCCTTCCCTGTAACGTATCCCACACAAATGCCGTGGGTGCACCCTTTAGGCAGCTGCCGGACGGTGCGCACCCCCTCCCCCCCCACGCTGCGCGTGCTCACAATACAAAGACCAGTCCCCTCTCCCACTCTGCAGCTCAGACATGTCCACGTTACACAACGCTGGGCGTCCAGCCAGGAGAGCGAGGGCCAGGCCGCCGGAGGCCTTGCCATCACATTTCGCTTCACCAGGCAGCTCCCGCCCACCCGCCAGGAACGGCCGTGGGGAGCCACTCCCCTGGGGCCACCGCCCCTGCTGGCACCGGTCCGGGTCTGAGACCCATTCCTGCCCACAGACTGCCTCTCAGCCCAAGTTACCAGTGCTCGGCGGTGCAGCCACGGTGATGGGTTCAGATGAGGACCTGGGAGCAGTTATTCTGTTTTCAGGTTCCCGCTGGATTGGGGGGCAGCCTCACCTCCCACCAAGCCTCAGACAGCCTCGGCATTCACAGATGCACGGGACTCTCCCTGCTGAGCCCACAACTGTAACTGCTCGTCTCCGGCACCCAGGCCCAGAAGCCGCCCTGACAAACATCCGCTAAGGACAGCACTCTGGATCCCAGAAGTGACAGGCTTTTCGGGGTCCCAGAGGGAAGCTGGTCTGTACAGCACCCAAGCCTGTCCCGGGCTGCCTCGGGCGGACTCCATCACCCCTGGCCCACCATGATCTGCTGAAAAGACTATTCTCTCTCTTAAAAAAAATATTTTTATTGATTTCAGAGAGGAAGGAGAGAGGGAGAGAGTAACATCAATGATGAGAAATCATGGATCAGCTGCCTCCTGCACGCCCCGCACTGGGGATCGAACTGTGACCTGGTTCATAGGTCGACGCTCACTCACTGAACACGTGGCCCGGGCTGACAAGACTGTTCTCCATCGCGATGACGGCCACCAGGGGTGAACCCGGTGGGGCTGCCTCCCTGTGAGTCCCCTGTGTCACAGGAAGGGGAGAGGGAGGGAGACGGGAGGAAGGAAGGAGAGGGCGACCGCGGGGAAGGGGAGAGGCGAGGACGGAGGGAGACAGGTGTGGCCACAGGGTATCGGCATCTGAAGTCCTCGCTTACCGAGCATCCCAGACAGAGCCCCGAAACCACAGCCACGTTTCTTGTCAGACATTCATTCACGTAACACAACCCATGGGACATCTCCTGGGAGCCACAGATACACCCTGAATGCCACAGTGGCAGCTCTGGCCGCCCACTGCCCACCAGTGCCCGTGACTGGGAGGACAGGCCTGTGTGGGATCCTCCCTGACCAGGATCCGAAGGAGCAGGGCAGGGACTGGGCCGGCAACGTGCTGCAGCTGCTGCACGTGAGCCAGGGAGTCCAGAACGACATGAGCCCTTCTGAGCAGCGCGTCGGGCGGGAGGCCTGCGGGACTCGGCTGCGGATTGACGGTGGCCAGTCCTCAGTGCTGCCTGCTGCTCAGGATGAATTGTTACCCAATGAGCAGAGAAACCCATAGATCAGGGTATTGACTACGCTTCTGCTTTAGTCATGGGTAAGGGCATCACAATGACGGAGCTGCCGAGCGGGGTTTCCCTCCTGTGACTAACTAGGCCGCTCGGCTGGCGGACACATGGCCGTCCCATGATGGGCAGCGGCGGGCTCTGCAGGGCCTGGTTCTGGGAGAGTTTCGAGGCATTGGATTGGAGAGGCGAGTGGCTGCTGACGGATGCGCAGGCCTGGAAGACACAGGACTGCAGAGAGGTGTGTCCTGAGCCCGCGGGGGGGGGGGGGATGGTGACAAAGTGGCCGCTGGCAGCCCCCAGCTGTGGGCAAGGAGGCTCGGCTCCACGCTGTCACTCAGGGTCCAAACCCTGGAGCCTCCACATCAGTAGCTGCTTCTCTGGGAACCAGCTGTCCAGGGGCTGGTCACTGCCTCTGCCCCTGAGTGACAGGTGGTGCTCACATTTCATTGGCCCAAACGAGTCACAGCCCCGCCTCACTGCAAGGGAACCTGGAAGGGACGCATGCACAGGCTCAGTGCCGCTCCAGGTCGTGTAGGAGCCGACCCCAGAAGCTCAGACCTGCTCCCTGAGATGGTCAGCAGCGGCTAGAGCCCCACCCCAGACGGCCTGAGGCCACAGCCTCCCTGGGACACAGCTGCCCAGGGACAACGCCCCGAGAAGGCCTGCAGGCGCGCCATCCGCAGGCTGAGGGCATGCCAGCTTTCTGTGCCCACCTCCCACACACCGAGAAGCACAGGTGCTGGGCAGGATGCCAGGGCACCGGGGCGGAGCATCTGGGGAGTCCAGCCCTTGGCGGGTGTTAGCACCTGCCGCTTCCCGACTCCCCTCCCCCACCCTCTGGCCCCATCCTCATGCTCTCCCAGGGGTGGGCACGTGTCCCAAGATGAGCCGTCAAGCTCCTCAGGCCTTGGCCACAAAGGCTCAGAGGATGGTGTGTGTGCTGGGCGAGCGGAAATGCGCTCTTAATTGCACTCCCTGGCAGGTGGCAGTGAAGGCTGGCACTCAGCGCTCAGCGCTCAGCACATGAGTGAGCCCACCTGGGAAGCCAGCCCAGAGGTGGAAGGAGCAATGACCCGTCACTCAAGCCCCTGGGGCCGGCGGGCCTGGCAGCACTTTGGTGACATGTGCCAGCACGCTCCTCCCTTCTGCTGGGCTTTCAGGCTCCCCCCACCCCCCACCGTGCAGGGCACACCAGCCTCTCACCGAGGGATCTCAGACGGGGGATCCTGGTGTGAGGCATTGGGCCCGACACCAAGAAAGACGCCCAGAGAGTGAGGCCTGGGCAGGGCAGACAGGAGCTGACTGCAGACGCCACTGAGGCTGCCCACACCACCTGCCCGTCCTCTGGCCTCGGAGCTGCCGGCAGTGGGCGAGCAGCAGGTCTGCAGGCTCCGAGCACCCCTGGGGGAGACACAGGTGGCACTGTCCCTCTGTCCTCTTCTGTCCGGTGCACAGACGAGGGTCCTGCAGCTCAGAGTGTCCTAAAATTCCAACTCCTGATGACAGCGGAGCTGGGCCCAGCCCAAGCCGGCACCCACCCTCTATCTGTGGCCACGTGTAGCCCCAGAGCCACTGCAGTGGTGAGGTGCCCAGATTTTTAAGTCAGGTTGCAGGGTCCACATCTCGGCTCAGACATTTACAGTGAGCTCCTGATCCTCTGTGCCCCAGTTTTCACTGTCTCTCTACCCACTAGAGGCGATACTATTGTATTCATCGAATCTAAGACGGCAGCGATTGAAAGATACAACACTGTTTACCTGCCACCAAAAAAAAAGGAAAAAGCCCAATGGGGTATCGGATAGGATATCCCCCCTCCCCGCCCCAAAAGAAAAAAAGCCAGAACAGCCGAGGCCGACCCGTCCGTATTAGTCAGGGTCTATGGAGAAACGGAGCCAATAGAAGAGAGAGGTTGACTCACGTGGTTAAGGAGATGGTGGAGTCCTGTGGCCTGCTGTCCTCCAGCTGGGGAAGCAGGGAAACCAGGGGGCAACCCAGTGCCAGTCTGAAGGCCTGAGCTCGGGGCACCGGCGGAGTAAGTCCCGGCCTGTGTCCTGAACCCGAGGGAATGCTGATGCCTGATGGCAGCCAAGGTGACACATAGAATCAGCCATCACACCCTCCATGGTGAGTAAAACCACTGACAGGAGGAGTGGCGGGAAAGCTCGCAGGCCTTAGCCTCCGGAGGACGACGTTCTCTCCCGAGAGCGTGAACCGCAGGCTGGGACTAAGGCAACCTCAAGTCCGGATTCCGAGCACCTGGAGTGGGGAGTCTCAGAGAGACTGCAGGCTGGTAGCTGCCCCGTGTTGTGAATAAAACAAATGCAAGTCATTCCCCTCAAATTAGTCCTCAGTCCAGGCTGCCAACCCGTGGATCCTTGACACCGTCAACACCAACAGGAATCCCTAGTTGGGGTGCAGTGAGAGGCGATGCCCATCAGTATGGGGAAGGGAGTGTGCATGGGTGAGCCTGACTTATACAGATAGAAGTCCTCACCCCAGTCCCTGATTGGTTCATCCTCATGCAAATGAGGACTCTAAATTCTCACCGTTTGATTGGTCCAAAGTGCACTGTCCTGATGGGTTGGAATGGAACCACTTTGATTGGCCAATGAAGATGCTCATGAGGATATTGCTGTGCAGCTTCGACTGGATGGGGGACATCTCAGTCCTATTGGTTCAGATAGGATTCCAGGATCTCCTGTCTGAGGGCTGGCTCAGCAGCAGGAGCTGGGTGCCAGCAGAGGCTGGCCGCTTGGTGGACGCTCCTCCCCCTCGTGTGGCTTCCTGTTAACTCGGCTGCCAGGTTCCGCTTTTAAATTTGAGTCTAGTTAAGCCTGAGGAAACCTTCCTGGCAGGTGTCTTCTTTCTCGGGGTCGACAAGGCCAACAAAGTGTGAAATCTTGGGGCCTCACCTGGCTCCCATGGTCCCCAAGAAGGGGAGAGGGCTGGAGGAATGTGCGGTGACACCTGTCCCTTTTACTCACCACGCATTGGGTGGGACCTAGTCACATGATCATGCCTAACTGTGGTGAGGGCTGCAAAGGTGAGCCAGCTGCACCTGGGAGGGAGCAGAAAGAGGTTTGGTGAGTAGGCGGCCCACCCCTGCCACCCCACCCCCTGGGACCACTGACTCCTCTGGGAGAGGAGTTGCTAGCAGCGGGATTAGAACAATGCCTGGCGCCTCGCAGCTGCGGGCAGTGACTGCTCCCGTGAGGATTAAAGAGAGGAATGTCTTTAATGCATTGGAGCAACACATTTCTGAAGACAGTGCTCACTTAACAGAAGAAGTCCCCCCAGTGTCCCTGGTGGCCTCCCTCTGGGGATTTCAAATGGGAATTTGAATTTTTTTTTTAAAGTGATCTGTTTGCAGGAGCCCACACATGGCAGGACGCCGATAAATGTACTGACAGATACTGCGGTCTTTAACGCCAGCCACCCTCCAATCCTGTTTCCATAGAGAAGCATGATGCTTGAAGGGGTGAGGTTTAGAATTAGTCAGCGTGGGTTGGAATCTTGGCTCTGCCATGTACTACTTCTGTGACCTTGAGCTAACCGGTTGGCGAGTCACTAAGCTTTGGTTTCTGTGACCGTGACCTAGGAACGGCATGAATGCCTCAGAGAAGGACCACAGACAGTGCATTTAAAGAGCGCAGCACGACCCGGCCCCATGTGGTTCAGAGACTGAGCATCGACCCATGAACCAGGAGGTCACGGTTCGATTCCTGGTCAGGGCACAAGCCCAGGTTGCGGGCTCCATCTCTGAAGGGCGTGCAGGAGGCAGCCAATTGATGATTCTCTTTCATCAATGTATCTATCCCTCTCTCCCTTACCCTCTCTCTAAAAATCAATTAAAACATATATATTTTTAAAAAGATCGACCCTCTTACCTCCATAAGGTTATGAAGTTCTGCTGCTCACATTTGCATCCTAATCCACCGGGAATCTGCTTATGGAGTGACGTAAGAATCTCATTTTCATTTCATTCCCACAGGAGAGCGAGCGCCTGAGCGGCATTTATTGGAAAGTCCCTCCTTTCTCCTGAATCGCACACCAGGTTCCCAGAACTGCGTGGGTCTTTCTAGGCCAGGGACTGGCACACTTTTCCTATAAAGAGCCAAATAGTAAATATTTGAGGTCTTCTGGGAAGACCTCCTCGCCGAGACTCAACTCTGCCACTGAGGAGCAAAGGCTGCTGGGAACACGGAGGGAGTGGCAGCTCCCCTGGTCTAATAGCGTTACCCCGAGGGCAATGCCATGCTTCTTACAAACCTGTCTTTATTGCTGGAAGTATTACCGATGCCCCCTTCTTCCCCCGTTAATCTCCTCCTCACTCCCACACCCGCCCCGGGCCTTCCCCGCACTATTGTCTGTGTCCATGGGTTGTGCATACCACACTGCTACAGCGGTTCTCAACCTTCCTAATGCCGCGACCCTTTAATACAGCTCCTCATGTTGTGACCCAACCATACAATTATTTTTGTTGCTACTTCGTAACTGTAATTTTGCTACTGTTATGAATCATCATGTAAATATCTGATATGCAGTATGTGTTTTCCAATGGTTGTGACCCACAGGTTGAGAACCGCTGCTTAACTTCATAACATGTCTTAATAGCCAATAGAAAAAGTACCACCTCTTTTCTCTTCCTGTTTAGAATCGTTATGATTATCCGTGGCTTTAATTCTTCCCAGCAAATTGTAGAAATGATTTTGACAAATTAGATAAAAGTATGTATTGGATTTTTTTTATTGGAACTGCATTGAGTTTCTAGATGATTGCCTAGAACTTCTGAGCCCCGCAGGCTCCTCCTCCAGGCTCCCCTGTCCACGTCATCTTCCACTGAGTTCTCTCTCGTCACCCGCGTGGCCTTTGCAGGACAAAGCTCACCATCCTTAGCACAGCCCACAGGACCTTTTCCACCGGGTTCTTTTTTTGTTGTTGTTAATATATGTTTATTGATTTGAGAGAAGCAGGGAGAGGGAGAGAGAAACATCAATGATGAGAGAGATCATGGACCAGCTGCCTCCTGCAAGCCCCCTAGTGGGGATGGAGCCCACTACCCGGGAATTGAATCATGACCTCCTGAATGGTAGGTCAACGCTCACCCACTGAGCTATGCCGGCTGGGCCTCCCTGGGTTCTTATTTAACTTCCACCCTGCTCCACCCCCACCCACATCGAAGCCACCTAATGCCCCAGCCGTGCCAACATTTAGCAGCTCCTCCAATGCCCTGCCCTTTCTCACTGCTCAGCTGCGAGTCCACCCCAAACCCTTCTCCTCCAGGGTCAGCTCAGGCACCATCCCCTTGTGAGTCCCGCCCCTGACCTCGAGGCCTGAGCTCCCTCCCGCCGCTGTCCCAGGTGCTGACCTGTCACTCCACCTGAGGCCCAGGAGAGGGTGGGCTCCGGGAGGGCAGGGTCCCCTGATTTGCTCTCAGCAGAACCCACGGAATGGCCCCTCCTGGCACCCCAGGGACCTTCCCCTTTTGCAGTCCAGGCTGCAGGGGTGGGGCTGCAGGGGCAGCAAGGGGCCCGAGTGCTGACCGGGTCTTCAAAATGGAGTGCAGACAGGAGGCTCCTCTCCTGACCCTGCCTGTGCACAGGAGTGGGGGAGGGGAAGTCAGCGCCGGAGACCCCAGCCCGCCCTGCCCGTGGCCTGCAGTGGGTCCCCGAGAGTCCCTGTTACTGGCAAAGACAGTGGGTCAGCCCACGTGGCACCTGCAGGCCCCACAACGAATGTCTTCCCCCAACTGCTGGGAGGGTGCACTCGAGACCAGGGCTCCCTAATTTGACCCGCATTTGCCTGAGAACAACTCCAAGGCGGGGCAAGTGTAAGACACGCGCCAGGGAGGTCCTCAGGGGCAGAAGGAGCTGTTTCTCCAGAACAAGGAGTCCTTAGTAGAGAGGTTCACCTCCCAGAGCAAAGAGCATGTCTGTCTGTCTGTCTGTCTCTCTCTCTCTCTCACACACACACACACATGCACATGCACACATAGACACATGCATGCATGCAACACACACACACATGTGGTGCACACACATGTTAATGTGTCCCACCAGCAAGGGACAGAACTGGGGCACGCCCAGGCCACCACCCCAGGCCTCAGGCAGGAGGCACTTGGCTCCCAGTGGGTAGCTGTCCCCACATCAGGGAAGTGTGGGTGCCGCCTCCCCCCTTTCCCCTCCCGAAGAGCTAGCAGATGAAGCGATCAGTGCTGCCGACACTAATATTAAGTATTGATCACCGCGCCGAGGGAGTCCTGAGCTGCCCTCGCTGGCTGCGGAGTCTGGTGGCGGCAGCTTCTAAATTGTGTTTTGGGAAGCTTTTTGCCTGAAGGGCCCTCACTCACTCCCGATCAATGGCCACCTGCTTTGCCCAGTGAAATCCTCTAGAACCGCTGCAGAACGAAGCGGAGAGGAAGACAATGTGGTTCTTGGAAGAAAGACGACAGAATCGCACGGAGCCGACCACGCAGGCTGCTCATTACATAAGTGGTGACTTTTCAAAGTTTTTGAGTCAGACTGAGTCAATCAAAGTGAAAAAACCAATGGTCCTTGTTTGAAAGGATCAATATTCGCTGAGCACCTGTGTGCCCGACACCCCATTCGCCCGACGGCCCTGCAAAGGGGGGTCACCCTGCCCACCTCCCGGGAGATGCCTGCTGCTCAGCAAGGGTACCAGCAGCTCAGGGTGAGTTGGGGGCTGAACGTTAAACACTGTCTCCAGTAAGAAACAGGTGGAGTCCAAGGCGGCGGCTTGGAGAGTTTGTTTTGTCTTGTTTTTACAAAATATTTGTATTGATTTTAGAGAGGGAGGGAGAGGGAGATAGAAACAGCAGTGATGAGAGAGAATCATGGATTGGTTGCCTCCTGCATGCCCCACACTGGGGATTGAGCCCACAACCCTGACAGGAATCGAACCATGACCTCCTGATTCATAGGTTGATGCTCAGCCACTGAGCCACGCTGTCCGGGCAAATTAATAATTGTTATTACTTCATCAAGGATGTCCCTTCCTGGCTGTGCTGAGATGATAACTGAGGAGTTACTATGAGCCGGGCACTGTTATGATTCGTCACCCTAAACTTCACAGTCGTCCCCTGAGAAAGCCCAGGTCCCCAGGGCAAGGCTACAGCCCGAGGCCTTGGGGCTGCGGGATGCAGGAGACAAGCAGTGGTGACGTCTGTGAGGCTTTCACACCCATGGGCAACCCCACGCGGACCCACACCACTGTGGGCTCTCTGCTCTCTTTCCACACTAGAGACCATCTCCCCGGAGTAGTTATGAGCCAGAGCGTTCCTACGAGCTGGTGAAAAGCCGCTCACTACGGGAGATCAATTCATTGGCAGACTCCCAGCAACCCCACGTGTTGGTAACTGGCTCGGTAATGAGTCTCTTCCATGTAAATGGGGTCATTATTATCCATTTTTATCAGCTCCCCAGTGAGTCCTGATCGGCTTCCCCACCTGGGTGCCGGCACTGGGCGTGCCCAGCCCCCTCCCTGCCCCGGGCCTGGTGGGAAGAGGGAGAAAGTGGGGCAGACAGACCAGCATCCTCGGAGCTTGGGATTTCACATTCAGAACAGAGAGGTGTTAAGGAGACTGGCAATGAACTGTTATAAAAACAGGGTTTGATTGAGGGAGCTGGCACGTCATGCAAATGAGCACTTTGTCCCATGATTCATTGCTCTCAGGAGAAATAATGTGTGCAGCCCAGAGGAGAGAGGATTAATGGGATGCATAATAACTGTCGATTTAAGCCTGCGGTGAATTCATCAAGAGGCCAGGAGGAGACGGAGCTCTGCGGCCACAACAGGTGGGGGCGGGGGGCAGGCAGCAGGGGGAGGAGCAGGGAAATTAGGGGGATCGCGGAAATGGCGGTAATGACATTAAGGCCCATTAGGCAGGGGCCTCGCCTCCACCACGGATGCCACGGAACTGCCACCCCGGAAACCTGCACAAGAAACCTGCAAGATTTCTGCAGAGACAGGCGGGCTTGGCGCTGCCTGTGTTAGGCTCAGCCTGGGTCTCCCCGCCCTCCAAGCTGCTTCTCAGGCAGCCCCCACATGCCTCCTTCCCTTTATTCAGGCTGAACTTCCTACACGAACCCGCCTACCCACCTTAGAGCACTGGCCCCAGAAAGAGCCATGCCCAGCGCCAAGTGGGGTCAGGCAGGACTCCATCCTTATGATAAGCAACTAGTTACTGAGCACCTACTGTGTGCTGGGTGGTGAATGGGGCAATGTCCCTGCCGTCATGAGCTTGCAGAGGGGGGTGACACCAGGGGCGGGTTGCCCACATGAGATGCAGGCTCCGCCAGGCCCCATGTCGCCCCGGGAGCGCCACCAGGCAGCAGCAGCCAGCGACAGGCCCTGAACACGTGGATCCCTTTCCTGCAAGAGACGGCGATTGCCCAAAGGTCATTTGAGACTCTGACTCTGAGGCCAAGAGACCCATGAACTCCTTTCAGTGCCTCTTTATTCTCAACGCGATCATGACACCCTGGCGGCCCACAAGCCAACGATCCAAGTCACTCGAATGTTTTCAACCAAGTTCCAATGTTTAAAACCTGGGCGAGATCCAAATGGAGATTTCCGACGTCTTTCAGAAGCGTAACTCCCGACACTGACGCTGCAGCCGGGGTGACAGCAGCCGGCGGGGTCTGCCCTTTCCGCTCTCTCGCTCGCCACCGTCCCCATGGCTCCCATGTGGATGGCAGCCACCCTGTTCCACTCCCCCGTTTTCCCAGCTTCTGTAGGACTTACTTGTTCTGCCCCCAGCTGAGTGGCCGAGTGCACGGTGGCTAGCTCAGGCTCCTGCGGAGAATCCTCTAACCAGGTACAATGCGGGTTCATTTGACTACGACCTCACAATAATCAGCCACTGGGAATACGTCTGTCTCCTTTGCAGAGCAGCAACCACACACACAATTACCCTCCACCCCTGCTGTGGCCCAGGCCCTGGGCCGGGCACTCTGGGGACGTCTCTACGGATGGTGGCCACGGGGAAGACACGGGCCAGGGAAGCTGATGGGCAGTCCCGAGGCAGGTGGGCAGCAGTGTGTATGGGTGCTGAAGGTCACCTCCCCTGCCCTTCAGCCAGATGGCTCCTCAGTGGTGTCCCATGTGCTTCTCATGAGGCCAGAGCAGGCCCCCTGGTCTAAGCGGTGGCTCAAGGCCCAGGAGGCCAGAATTAACACCTCAAAGAGCGGTTTAAGAGGAAAGCGATTCCAGAGCTGTAGAGGCAAATCAACCCTCCACATTCCATTTGCCCATGCGAATCACGTGACCATGTTGCCTTTTCTCTCCAGGGACGATGATGACGCTTCAGAGCAGCCTAACCAAGTGTGGCAGTGCTCAGAGGGGGCGGGGGGGGGGGAGGGCAGTGACGGATGTGAGTCCAAGGTCAGCTTTCACCACTCTGCCCAGACCCCGCCCCCCTACCCCACCCCCAGGGCACCTGGTTTCCCCAGGATCGGTGTCCTGGAAGGACTGGTGGTGAACTTCAAGCGCCAATGCCATCGTCACACAAATGGCTAATCATCATCTTTTAAAATAATGTTTCAAATTCAGCCTGGCCAGTATGGCTCAGTAATTGAGCATTGACCTATGAACCAGGAGGTCACAGTTTGATTCCCAGTCAGGGCACATGCCTGGGTTTCGGGTTTGATCACCAGTGTGTGTGTGGGGGTGGGGGGTGGGGGAGGTGTGCAGGAGGCAGCCAATCAATGATTCTCTCTCATCATTGATGTTTCTATCTCTCTTCCACTCCCTTCCTCTCTGAAATCAATAAAAATGTATTAAAAAAATAAAATAATGTTTCAAATTCTAACAACTTTGGGAAGTAAACTTTGTGATGAGCAGAAGTAAACAGCTTTCTTTAGGAGCAGACGCCAGAGCCTTCCCTGCGCTCAGGATCGGCTGCATAACTTGTGGGGCCTGGCGCAACATGAGAGCACAGTGAGGAATTGCAAGAAAACCACCACAGGGCAAAGCGCCGGGCTCAGAACCTCTCGGGGTGGACCACCCTGCGTGCCGTGTGACATCCCTGTGATCCCCCCAAAAGGAAAACAGAGGTCACCATATGTTCTAATGAATTCAACCCTGGAATTACAGTTCCATAAAACACACAGGGAAAGCCTACTTGAAGCCAAATTCTCACCCTCCTCTTATCCCCAAGTGCCAAGACACAGGAAGAGAGAAGGACTTCAGGACCTTACATGGAACCCATGACAACCACACATAGAAAGAGAAGCCACTATGCCTGCTGGGTCTTTTTCATCTGTTGGGTCAGCTCCAGTGTTTGTATTTGAAGATTTGCTTTTGTTTTTTTTGGGGGGGGGGCTAACAGATCCATCAGTAATTTCTGCTTATCCCTTATTCTGCTTCATTCTTTTGAACAGAGCCCAACATCTCTGACCCGCCAAAATAAATTTCCGGCAATAGCAGCAAGCAATTTACAGTGATGGATGAATAGAACAAAAACAGTACATCTTGGCCAGGGATGGCGCACAATTCTGTACTTAGAAAGCCATCATTGTTGAAGAGCCGTCAGTTCTAACGCCTCCTGCTTTTGTCTGCTCCCCGGGTGGTCCCATGATACTGCTTGGGAAATGGCCTTCCCAGTCTCCTCTTTTGGGTTATGTATGGTGGTGGTGGGGGGGAGTGTGGGGTAGGAGGTAGGGAGCCTCCACTCCCCTAGGGCCCTGCTCATGGAGGCCCAGGCCCACTGAGTTGCACAAGGCTGCTCAAGTCAGCACCCTGGACAGTTCCCATCTAGGACTGGAGGGCGAGAGAGGATGCTGACGCCTAAGTGCCTCTCGTGTCAGCACCCCGGACAGCTCCTGAATGGGCTGGAGGCCTGAGGATGCCGGCCACAGCGTGCCCTGTGCAGCACCCTGGACAGTTCCTCACTTGTGTTGGGGGCGGGAGAAGATGCTGGGCCCCGTGTGTCCCTGTGCCAGAACCCTGGACAGCTCCTGTCTTGTGTTAGACTGCAGTGGTTCTCAACTTTCCTAATGCCGCGACCCTTTAATACAGCTCCCCATGTTGTGGTGACCCCCAACCATAACATTATTTTCGTTGCTACTTCATAACTGTAATGTTGCTACTGTTATGAATCGTAATGTAAATATCTGCTATGCAGGATGTATTTTCATTGTGACAAATTGAACACAATTAAAGGATAGTGATTAATCACAAAAACAATATGTAATTATATATGTGTTTTCCGATGGTCTTAGGCGACCCCTGTGAAAGGGTCGTTTGACCCCCAAAGGGGTCGCGACCCACAGGTTGAGAACCGCTGGGTTAGAGGCAGTGAGAGGACGCCTCTGGGCCAACAGAGCCAGAGCCTGCAGGCGGACCACAGGGGGTTCCCTGACTAAGGGTACAGTCAAAAGGAAAGGAGCACCCAGGCTCAGGCAGAGGTCCTTCCTCTTCGCCAAAGCGCCACTCAGCGGGGACACCCCTCCGGCCAGCATCCTTACCAGGATGCACACGGTTACCACCCGCTAAGCACCCGCCACACACCAGGCACTGTGCACACATTACGTTCATCAATGCCCTCCAAGTCAGCACCACAGTTATTCTCATTATTCTCACTCCGAAAAGGAAAGCAAAGCTCCGAGTGTCTAAGGGGCCTGCCTGCGGCCACACACAAGGAAAGAGCAGACTTGTCCAAAACCTATGTGCTGAAAAATAACCTACCTTTATCTGTCATGAATGGCTTCCCTGGGCTTTGTCAGTTACTGGCATCTCCCCTCTGGAGGCCCGAAGAGAGAACCTTGTGTGTGTGGCGGGGGGAGGTGGAGAGAATGAGACAAAATTAGAGAATGTGTAACCCGAAGATCCCCCTGCTTTACATTCAATGCACAGCAAATTGTACCAGTGGGAAGAAACCCCGCAGAAAAACAGCGTTTAAAAATGCACGAAAGCTCCAGAGTTTGCATAGGGGAGGTAAGCTGCTCACATGCCTGGGGCCCATGCTGGGGACTGGGGACGAAGGAGAGTGACAGGGGAGAGGACTGACGTAGCTTAGGGACAGGGATAAAGTCCGCTCCTTTTACTTGCTAGTCAGATACTTGTGTACGATGCCACCTGTCATCACTCACCTGCAGGATGTAATCTTGGAATAAAGGAAAGTCCTTTGTAGCAGATCCGTTTTGCACTGTCCCCCTAAGCCCGGCTGCCCCTGCTTTGCTGGTTTTCAGTGGTGAGTGAACCAGTCCATGGCTGACATGTGGGAACCACTGATCTCACCCGATCCTTCTTCTACCCACGAGGAAGCCTGTCTTTACAAAATAAATAAAATGTTAAACCACGATCCATTCTCTTAAGTGTTTATTGCCAGGCATGCGACTGCTCCCCGTGACCAGACCCCTGAGCAGCCCGGGTCCGTCCAGGCACCTGGCTCGGCCACCACGTGGTCCTGATGCCACGAGAAAAGCGAGCAAGTCCCCAGATTGTTTTCTCTGGAGGCCACTTGGCAATATTTTCCGCTCCTAATGACTGTATGACAAGCAGCAAATTGGTAACTGCAGCATCTCAGAGCAGGCAGTTAGAGGGTGAGTGACCACAGGAAAGTTAGATCAGTCACACCACCCGCTGGCCGCCGTCCGTGCATTCGGGTCTGGTTGTATTTGCTTCTGAAGGGAAGAAGCAGAGGACTGGTGAGCGGAGAGGGCAGAGGGTCTCTCTCTCTCTCTCTCTCTCTCTCCTCTCTTGTTAGACGTGGCACAGGTCCTTTCCAGCTCTGTATAGATAATACAAGGGGCGGGGGTGCACGGATGAAGGTGGAGTCATGTCTTGCTTGGCAGTTAGAGGCTGAAGTCATCGCAGGAGGTGACCGTTGCTGTCAAATGGCCTTCGAGGACTCCCGGCCGACGCTGGAGTTGATTCTGCTTCCTCGTGCAGCACCAGACCCTGGCCTGTGTGTGGAAGTCATCCTATAGAAAACACAGAGTCAAATGCAGGAATCCTCCCTGCTCGGCGAGGCTCCCGCTGCGGGAGGCGCATGTGCAATCGGACGGATCGAAGGGAGGGAGCGTCCCTCTCCCGGGCCCGCTGGGCGCCCGCGCTCAGGGAGGCGAGCAGAATTTCTCACTCCTAGGCTGCCCCCTTTGCCCTCTCCTCCCACCCCCGGTGCCCTAGGCTGTTACAACCGCCTCGCAGCCGGTCTCCGGGCCTCCTGTTCAATCCCCTGCCCACTCACATGGGAGGAATGAACGTCACCAGGCAGACAGTCCAGGTTGGGGATGTTTTCCTAAAGCAGGGCTCTGATCGTGGACGTCACGTGTCCATCTCATCCCAGTGCTGAAGCGGGCCTCCTCCCTGGGCGCAGGATGGAGTCCCAGCCCCTTAGCTCAGGCACAATCTCCTGGGAGACTTGCCCCGCCCCCTCCACACCTTTCCTGGTCACAAACCACATCACTCTCCCTTCTCCAACCCCTGAGCACCCTACCCTCTGTTCCCTCGCTCATGCTGTTCCATGAGGGGTGGTAAACCCTCCCACCGCAGCCACTCTCCTCCACTGGGTGGTGAGCTCTCAGCCAAGGGCTGTTTCTTGTACATTAGTGTCTCTATCCTCAGGGCTCCGGACCCAGCAGGCTGTTCCCTCCTCTAAAACACCCTTCCCCCCCTTTCACTTCTGAAAGCATCTGAAAAGGGAAGAGCCACGCTGGGGGGGTCTTGAGGGATCTCCTCGCATCCTCGTGGATCTCTGGCTCCTGGCGGCTTCAGGGATGACATCCCACAGTTCACAGCTGCAGTCAGTCACAGGGGTCCTCCGAACGCTCCGGCGCGTGACCACGTGACCGTGGGTGTTAAAGGCTGCGGCTGGGGAGCCGTCAGTCAGGGTTCCCACTGCAGCCCCAGGTGGAAGCTGATGATGTAGGTTCTCCGGCTCACAGCTCATTTTGAAATCTGACCTGTGGATGCGTGGCACAGGAAGAGCCCCACTTATAAAACGGCTTCATGTGAAAGCAGTGAGTAGAGGAGCCCCAAAGTCAACCCACACGTAGGCAGGAAAGCAGGAAGGGTGGTCTACTTTTAAAAGATTTTTAAAAATATTTTTATTGACTTCAGAGAGGAAGAGAGAGAGATAGAAGCGTCAATGATGAGAACCATGGATCTGCTGCCTCCTGCACGCCCCCTACTGGGGATGCAGCCCCCAGCCTGGGCCTGGGCCCTGACGGGGAATTGAGCTGTGCCCTCCTGGTTCAGGGGTCAATGCCCAACCACTGAGCCACGCCGGCCAGGCCCCAAGTCAATGTTTTGGCGGAGGACAGACCTGACGTGGAGAGGAAAGACTTTGTGACCTCGGGAGTCGGGTTTCTGTGCGTGTGACAATGGACACTCGTCACCAGTCAACTTGAGTGGGACTCGGCGTCTTTGAGGGTTGACCCCCCAGGGTCCCTGACGAGGGTCCTTGGGGAAGCTCCGTCACAGCCGTGCGTCTCACTAACAGTCAGAGCTCCATCTGACGACGGAGTTTCAGCAACTCTCCTTCCTGCTCCTGAGCACGGAGCCTTGGAGCCGACAGCAAGCATGTGTGGCCTCAAACGGAGTAGAGACGCAAACGGCGCAACCCTCCCCACTTGCTGCCCTCGCCAAGGAGTCAAGAACTCGCCGCCCCTTTGGTCGTCTGAGCCCAGGGCTGGCAGGGGCCTGGGTGCCCACTGAGCCACCTTCTTGAAGACCCTGGGCCTGGGCTGCGACAGAGCCTCCACCTGCCTTCGGCCTCAGAGGATGCCAGGGGGACGGAGGCGAACTTGGCCTCGGCAAGGTCTTGGGAAAGTCAGACGCCATCATCCTTCATTCCCTGATGTTTGCCTGGGACGGGATCCACGGGCAAACCGAAGGAGGAGATTTCACTCCAAATAGATAAACATGCATCCTGCGGGCAGATGTCAGGGCAGCTCCGGCTGCTAGCGCCCGTCCCTCGCTGTGGCGGTGAGCGCAGCACCGGGAGGGGCAAGGTGACGACTCATCGCCAGGAGCCATCTGGAACCTTGGCCACGGCCTACAGCCGGCCCCTTTGAACCCACGCTGACAACTTAATGAAGCCACATTTGTGGGCCAGATGCCACTGGGGAGGTGGATGCCTGTCTCTCCACCTCCTATTTTTAATAGTTGATCTGGCAAATGGATTATTAAAGGAATAGTTCAAATCTGATCACTCTCCTGTTTGTGTGCATTATTCACGCACGCAGGGGGCCAGGGAAATGGCCCCGGACTGTTTGGGAGCTTGAGGACGGCATTCTTTCAAGCAGCCTTGGCTCTGAGCCCCCTTCCCACCTGCCTGGGAGGCCCCGGGCTCTCCAGGGCATGGCGGCTGCCCTGCCTCCATGACAGCGGCCTCGCCTCGCACTGCAGCCTCACGCTGAGCAGCCACCTGAGAGCCATGTCTCAGAAAGAACACTGCAGACCCCCAAGGGCACGAGGAGAGGCCAGGAGAGCAGTGCTCCCGCGAGCTGCTGCTTCATTTGCTCTCGATTAAAAGGCATAAGGAACTGACGTGCCAAGGACTTAATGACAAGGTGCTGTGGACATGTGTGTGATTTCACGACAGCGCTGAACTCGTCTTTCACGGCAACGCGGGCACAGGACCGCCGCCCCAGCAGAGTGGAGACGGAGGAGCCCTCTCCGTGCCATGACGGCGGCCAGCCCGGGCCCGGCGTGGCCGGTGTGCGGGGGAAACAGCCATGACGTGAGGTCGGAGGAACGCGAGCTCAGTGCTGGCTTCGGGAGCTGGAGGGAGGCAGGCAGGCTGGCCCCCGAGGACCTGGCCAGTTTCCATTCCCGTAAAGGGCCGACAGGAGGTCCCAGATCCGCCGGGACCTTTTGGCAGCAAATGACCGAAGGCTAGCTCACCCGGCTCAGACGAAAGGGGGGCAGGTATGGGCTCTGCAAAGAACACGAGGCTCCTCTCGGCTCCGGAACAACCAGGCCCCATGCCCGGTGATGTGTGGGAACCACCGCTCCCCCTCTGTGAGCTCCCCTGGCTGACTTCCTTCCCTGGAGCAGCCCTAGCCAGTGTGCTCAGTGGGTAAAGGTCATGGATTCCATTCCCAGTCAAGGGTGTGTCTCAGCGGCAGGTTCGATCCATGTCTCTCTCCTCCCTTGCTTCTTCCCCCTCCACTTTCTCTAAGAATAAATGGAAAAGAAGGGTGCACACAGCACCGCCTGCGGCCAGGGAAGTGTCCTGGGGCACGTCCCCGCCGAGGACTGCCGTCCCATGGAGAGAAGAGGCCCGGACACCACCAAGTGCCCGGCGGACACTCAGATGCCAATTCACATGCCCCCTGGGAGCCGCCACGGAGCCTTAAATGTTAAACCAGAGCCCGGAGAACACATGGAACTCTAGCTCTGTGTGGGGCACTCACTCTCCTAAAACACAGTTTTCATCGTAACCGTAAAAACCGTGACCGCTGCCAACAGGAGGCAACCCAGCTCTGTCTTCCCAGGGGTGGGGGGAGCCATCCCGCGGCTCCAGGCCCCGTGGTTTCCCTTCGGCCTCCAGCCTGGCCCCTGCTGCTCTGCTGACAGCAGCCTGTCCCTCCCTTGTCTCTCAGGGCGGCTCCTGGCAGGCGCCCATCAGAAACACAGCCTGTGCAGCAGTCACACTGGGCACCCGTCCCCGGCCACACGTTATGTGACCTTGAGCACGGCCCTCCTTCCCTGGGCCCGGTGCCGTGGTTTGATGAATGGGGGCACCGGCCCAGACAACCTCCAGGTTCCCAGAGATCCATGGGCCTGTGGCTCCCTCCCCGACCTCCCATGGCTTCGAGGGGGTGGGCTTAGCAGGCGGGAGCTTTTCCAGCCCCCTCACCTCCATCCCTGCCCCCAGACACAGCTGCATCCAGGATCCCAGACCAGGCTCGTCTTTCCGAACCCCTCGACCTTGGCATGACCTTGGCAGGTCCCCGTAGCTGGGCTGTCCTTTGCTGCCCACGGCTCCCCCTGGAGCTCAGGGTCTCCTGGGTCCAGTTTAGGATCTGAAAGGAGAAGGTAAGACGGAGGCACTCGGAGCCTAAAGGCGACCTTTCCTTTTCTCCACTGGCTGCTGGTTTGTAAATATATCCACACGTACTTCGACCTCTTGCCTTCAAGGGTTAAGTCTGTCCCCCGCCCCGACCATGGGCTGTGCTGAATGACTCGCTTTCATGAACAGACAGGGTGGAGCCCTGCCCGATTCCCTCGGCCTCGTCCGAGAAGGGCAGCTTCTGCTGGGGCCTCGGTCTCTCTTGGGTCACGTGCGCTGAGGGAGGGAAGCCAGGTTCCGGGTCAGGAGGATTCAGTAGAAGGGGGCTGGAGCCATGTGGGAGGAACTGCCACCTCCGCCAACTCCTGACCCACTGCCCAGTGACCAGCCCCCTTAGACGCCTCCAGACACCGGCCACCTCTCGGAACCCCCGGGCCAGAGTCACAGGCCAAGCCACGCTGAATTCTCCTCCCACAGAAACCCCGAGAACCGATGTTTACTGTTTCTTAAGCCTCAAAGGTTGGGGTGCTTTGTCCCACGCCAACAGGTAACCAGCACAGCCCGAGTCCCTTGCAGCTATGTTCCTGCCACTCATTCTAGTGCAGAGCAAACGGGAGCCCTGCTGTGGGGCAGAGAGGACAGGATTCCCACCAGACGAGGCTTAACTGCCAGGCTGTCCTGTGGCCGCCTATCTTCCCAGGCAGTGACCAACATCAGTCCCCACAGCCCAGATGCAGTCCCCATCCCCAGCCTTTAGCTCAGCAGGGTCTGGGGGCCTGGGGGCCACCAATGTCCAGGACTCAGGGTCACCCCCAGTGAGGGAGGGCATGACTGCGTGGAGATGTCCCTGCACCAGGTCCACCAATACCGACACCAAAGTGTCCCCAAGCATCCGATGCAAACAGATTTCCCTCCAGCCGGGGCCCAGACCAGAGCTTCCTTGGGCTCCAAGAACCACAGCGGGACTTACTGGCCACCTGGGCGTTGCCGATGTCGCCATGGCTTCCCCGAGGCACTTCTGGGCCAAAGTGTGTGCATGGTGCCGTTCCCTCCTGACACGGCTCTGGGTGCCAGGAGCTCGGAGAGAGAGAGGGATCACATTCGTGCTGAGCCCTGGCCCCCGGCCAAGCGTGCTGGAGACCACCCAGCCTCTCGTCCTCACGGACGATGGCAGATCCATCATCTGGGCACCAGGCACGGAGTCCCGCCAGCACTGCCAGGAATGCCAGCCAGCACCTGACGTGCCCTGTCGGGGCTCCCGTTAGAGGGACAGACACCGGTCAATCCGCTCCAGCAAACACTGCCTGGCCAGTCCTGTGTGTGGGGCCCAGGAGTGGGGGCCAACGGGACCAGGACGAGAATGGGGCTGGTGCCTGCAGGAGCCCCCACCCCGTGCAGAGTGGGCACACGGACATCCTGACCAGGACGCCCCACGCTGGCTTGTTTCGGGCGTCGTGAGCTCGCTGCTGCTGTGTGAAACTGCAGAGACTCAGACGGTTTGTGACAGCGAATGTCCCAGCTGTGGAAGCCCAGGCACCTGGAGCAGCCTGCGTGCTCAGAACAATGAGCAGGTCCCAACAGCTCCCTACACAGGACATCCTGGTTCCAGCCATGGCCTGGCCCCAGATCTCATCAAAAATCCAGAAAGGATTGGGGGGAAATCAGAAATTTTATTCAAATCATCATTTCCAAAAGCAGCCAATCTCTCTCAAGTTTCAGCCTAATGAGGTTTCAAATAGCAGCGTCACCCCCCCCCCACATCCCCCCCGAAAATGGTGTTTCTAATCCAGGCACCAGCAGCTCACACTCAGGACACTCCTGGGCCCGGCAGTACTGGGCTCCGTGTGCACAGGCTGCGGAAGCGAGGCCGCCGACCTGTCTAGGAGGGAGGAGGCAGTGATGAATGAAAGTCCCCTCGCGCTGTCATGGGCTTCCTGGCCCCAAATCCCACCGACTGGGGCGTGGCTGACAGAGCAGCAGGCCCTCTCCCTGGGGTTGGCGTCTGCCTGGTGGGCGTGGGCGATCACGGAACCGGGTAGAGAAGGAGCACACGCAATGGCACCCTGGTGACGTGAAGACACCCTGAGTGAACTGCAGGGCTAACTGTCTTTTTTTTTTTTAAATATATTTTATTGATTTTTTACAGAGAGGGAGAGAGATAGCTAGAAACATCGATGAGAGAGAAACATCGATCAGCTGCCTCCTGCACATCTCCCACCGGGGATGTGCCCGCAACCCAGGTACATGCTCTTGACCGGAATCGAACCTGGGACCTTTCAGTCCGCAGGCCGACGCTCTATCCACAGAGCCAAACCGGTTTCGGCAGGGCTGTCTTTATTAAATGGTCCGTGGGCTGGCGGCATCTCATCCGACCACCGAGAGACGCTGCCCTCCAAAAGGTGGAAGGCTTTTACAGAAGGGAGGGTGGGACGAGGAGGCATCAGCAAGGAGAAAGGAAGGTCATTGGAGGAAAGTAAGTGTTCCCAGTGACGAGGGCTGCCCATTGGCTGAGCTGCAGTTTTTCCACTGGCTGGCTTGTTGCTGAGCCAGGGAGAAGTCCTCCTTCCTGCTGGGGTGGCACAGTGCTTGCACTTCCTCTTTAGGAGCTTAGGGTACTCCTCTTCCTGTTGGAGTCTGTAAACCGGATTAATTGATGGTGGCTTCTGGCTGGGGATGACTGACAACTTCCTGTCTGGGGTAACTGATGACCTGGCATGGAGCCCAGAGCGCCCTCTACGGGCCTTCGCACACCTCAGCCAGCAGCGCTCAGTGACAACCTGGGAAAGGACTTCACAGACAAACTCCCTCCCTCAGCTGCTCCCACCTGGGAGCGTGCTGCACCCCCTGAGCAGGGGGAAGGGAGGGAGGAAGTGCCTGGGTGGGGAGGGTCCTCGGCTGAGAAGCCAGGAGTCTCCCTGAGTGGGAAGCCCACCAGGCCCTGTGCAGGTAGGGAGCTGTGGGTGAGAAAGTGCTGAGGAGCCCATGGGAGCCCCTGCCAGAGAGAACCCCACGTGCAGGGCGAACGCAGACCCTCTCAGGTAACTTAAGGTCCTTTTCTTCCTTGTTTTTTTTTTTTTTTAACATATTTTTATTGATTTCAGAGAGGAAGGGAGAGGGTGATAAAAACATCAATGATGAGAGAGAATCATGGATCGGCTGCCTCCTGCACGCCCCACACTGGGGATCAAGCCTGCAACCCGGGCCTGTGCCCTGACCGGGAATCAAACCCAAGACCCTTCTGTCCGCAGGCTGACGCTCTATCCACTGAGCCACACCAGCCAGGGTTCTTCCTTGTTCTTTAAGAGAAAGGGAAGGAGGAAGGGAAGAGAAGAGGGAGGGGAGGAGGCAGGGACTGGACTGAGGAACCTCCAGGTGGACAGAGACCAGCTCTGCGGGCCCTGCCGTCTTGGAGCACAGCGACCCTCTGCTCCCGGGGCCCCAGGGCTGTGGCTGCCCTGCAAGTCAGTCCCAGGGAGAGGGGTGAGGCCAATGGGAGACGCCCGGCACGGGCTCTGCCCCCACAGGCACAGGCATCAGCATCTGCTCAGCCTCTATTGGAAACGGCACCGCCATTACTGTTTTGTTTCGGAGAATTGCTTTTCCTCGTGTATTGATCGCCAGGCCCGAGGTGCTGCTTCTCTGATGGAATCGGACCATCCGTCAGAGCGAGGAGACGCCCGGCTCTCCTCTGCCCAGAGATGCGACGGCCCCTGGAACTTTCCTGCGAGGAGGGCAGCGACGCTACTGTCTCGGGCGCTTCCTTGGGGAGGGCTGTTCTTAGAAGTGGGGCGTGTGTTCTCCCCAAATGCCAGCTTTCTAGAACCCTTGCAAAGCGTGAAGAGCAGAGGGGCCAGAGTGAGATGGAGGCAGAGGAGAGGGACCGGGAAGAGAGACAGGAGCAGGCAGAAAAGGACATGGGGGTCTACCCCCGGGAACCCTCCAGACTGTCCCTGAACCCCGGACCCAGGTGGTCTGCATGAGCCTCACCTGCCTGAGCACAGCGACCTGAACCCTCCCTCCCCTGGTCCTGGGCGGTGGCGGGCACGGCCCGGGTCAGGGCTGCTGCCTGTGGAGGGTGCAGGGTGGGTGCGCCGTGAGGTCACGGAGCAGCTCTGGGTACCCATCGCCTATGGCCCAGGCCACTCCAGCCGGACCTTCTGGGATGCCCCCCTGTGGCCGAGGTCTGGATGGTCTCCTGGCTGCGGGACAAGGCCGGCTTCCAGGCGGGGCACAGCGCTCTGCGTGGTGAAGTGCCCATGGGAGCCCCACCGGAATCCAGGGCGTGGGCCTGTTGCACCGACCGGCCAGGGGCAGGAGGTTAGGGCTAGGGCGGGCCATCTGCTCCATCGCCTTCCAACTCTGCATACGCCTCGGCCACATTCCTGGATTACAAGCCAGAGAGAGCGAACTCTGGACTCACAAGCCCGGGCACAGATCCCTAATGAAGCGCATTCAGGGAACAAACCGTATTGGAGCGCACCTGTCGGCCCTCCTTCCTCTCAGCCGCTGCAGGGGTGAGGGTGGGCGGGGGGGGGGGGAAACTGCATTCACGGGAGGGCGTTGGGGGTGGGGAGGGCACAGCCCCCCTGGCAGGCAGCTCCACCCCTCCCCAGCGTTTCCGTCTGCACTGCCCTGGCTATTGGTCTGATAATCACCAAACTCATCCCCAGCCTTTCCCCACCCCTCCCCCGCAGGCATCTGTGTCTTGTCTGTTTCCTTTGGCACAGCACCTGCAACACCAGGCCTGCCTTATCTGGGGAACCCCCCTCATCTCAGGCTGGAGAGAAAGGCTGCCCCCTCCCAGTGCCTCCCGTCAAAGCCACGAGCCACAGCCGCCTTGCACCGAGCGGGGGCGGGGGGAGGGGCTGGCCACTGCCCAGTGCTCTGGGGAGAGGGACACGCTGAGCCGGGAGGCCGTGGGCTCGGCTTCCAATCCCACCTCTGACATGGCCTCCCCATCCGTACCCACAGGGTTGGACGCAAAGCTCTGTGGCAACTGAGGCTCTGTGTTCAGGGCCCAGGTCACCAGGAGCACCTGTCGGCCTCTTCACAGGTCCGGCTCCAACGAGGAAACGAGAACTTGGAGTGTGACCTTGCCCACGGCAGCCAGTGGGCCGCCCTCCCTGGGGTCAGCCTAGGGCAACCATCCTCAGCAGACCTGACATTCCTCAGGGGAGGGCACGGTGCCCAGACCAGAACCCAGTGATCCGTCACCTCCCCACCCGCCTCTCCAGCCCCACCTTGCACTCTCCCCAGAGCTCCCTCAGCTCCCAAAACAACAGCCCGACAGAACGTACAGGCCCCGTGGGCCAGTGGCCCCCCCACCCGGACTTCACACAAGCCACCCTCTCTTCTGGAAACACTGGCCCCTCTCCTCCCTGCCCGGCCATGACCCTATGGGGACTGTGCTTGAGTGTGAGCCCCCTATTCTCCCCCAGGCCCTGGGCGTTCCTTCCCGCCCACACCCTGGTGTCTGCCTTTCTGACCAGCTGGCCCGTGGGCTCCATGAGGGCAGGGACCTCAGCTGTCCCCTGACCAGCACCCCAGCACCTAGCTCTGGGCCCAGCCTGGGTTGAGTGCTCTGCTCCTACTCTAGAATGTGAGTGTAAATTAACGTTGGCCCCACACACCTCGACCTTCCTCACAGCTAGACTCCAGCGAGCACAGCGCCCGTGTGGGGCCTCCTGCTCCGCAGGGCAGTGCCTGTGGCACCCCAAGGCCGCCAGGAGGCACCTCACTCCCCACCATTTCCATCGCTCTGCTCCCCCCTTTCACACACATTCAAATGTTTGATTTCTGTTTTGGGAACAATTAGCCCAGCATATGGTCTAATCACATTTTCTCTTCTGATGAGAAATACATCAAAAGCCTGGGAGATGATGACTGACGAGCTTTATCCTGCTTCTTTCTCTCCCTCTTGCTTAAATGGTGTTTTTTATGAACACGAGTGCATCACAGATGAAAAGGCTCGTCGCACACGGCCATCTGGCTGAACCCCGCCAGTGCACTCAGGGGAAACCGAGGCCCAGAGGAAAGAGCCAACCCACATTCCCCTGCATCGAAGCTCACCCGCGGCCTTCGCCTCGCCCTCCTCAGTGACCTCCCGGACCCTTTGGGACTGACACCCCAGAACTCTGCTGTCTTCTGGTTCTGAGGCCTCACATCCCGGGTGGGGCTGTGGGGCGCAGGCAGGGGCCACTGTGCGGAGGCCACATCAAGGTGCCTGGGCCCACGTGACGAAGGTGTGGCTGTGACACCAAGAGGCAGGCTCCAGGCGGATCCGGCACAAGGGACGAGGCAAGGGCCGGCGGGGAGGACACGGCAGGAAGGGCACGAAGGCCAGGACCACCCGGAGGCGGGCCCTGCTTTCTCGGCTGCGGAGGCCCCTCCAAGTGGCCTGTCTACAGTCCTCTGCAGGCACTGGAGGCCGGGTGGGCAATCCGCAGGCAGGACCCTGTCACCCCCAGAAGCCCGGCCCCAGCCAGCCACAGGCTGAGCCTCCAGCTGACAGGACACGGCCCCCAGCATGGCCGGCTCGTTAGCTTCTAATTAAGAGGAAATACATGCCCTGACCTTCCTCTCTGAGTTGTCCACCCCAGAGGCTCTGATCGGTGGTGGGTTAGAACCTCCCGATGCTCACAGGCCCACAGGAGAGCCCGCCGAGCTGAGGGCAGGTGGGTGTCTGTGCTGCAAGCTGGCAGAGGGGCCCGGGACCCCGCAAGTAAACACACAACGGGTGGCCGAGTGGGAAGGAGTCAGGGAGTCCCTGCTGCTACAAGGTGACGATCGGCGCATCTGTCCAGTTCGATGCTGCCAGCCCTGTGAGCCCTCAGACAGCCTCTGACTGTGGAGCATACAGAGGAGAGAAGCACCGTCCATGCTCAGGGCCTGTGGAGCATGTCAGGGGGTTGGGGAGATGCCTGGGGAAACCTGGAAGACTTCCAAGAAGAGGTGACACCTGACTGCTGGGTCCTGAAGGATGAATAGGAGTTTGCCTCCAAGGCAGTATGGGAGAGAAATGTTCCAGACAAAACGAGCAACCTTGTCCAGAGTCACAGAGCTGGGAGCCGTTAACCCAGGCCTCTCTGATGTCCAGGCCAGTGCCCTGCCACCTGCAAGATGTCACAGGGCCCGACTACCTGGCCTGGGTGTCTGAGTGCCCTGCAGCAGCTGTGTGCCCCAAGTCCCGAGTTGTGACTGTGGCTATGGTGGCCCTCGGGGTGAGGAGCAATGAGAAGAGCTGAACTTTCACATGAACATGAGCACATCACAGATGGAAGGCTCGTCGTGGCCATCTGGCTGAACCCTGCCAGCGCACTCAGGGGAAACCGAGGCCCAGGAGGGGAGAGCCAGCCCACATTCCCCTGCATAGAGTCTAGACCCCGTGGGCTTCGGAGGCCAGGCCTCGTGTCCTGCCTGCCCGTGTCCTCTCCCTCTGGCCCTTGCCACGTGCCTTGTGCCGGACCCCGCCTGGAGCCCGCCCCTCGGTCTCACACAGCCACATCTTCCTTACGTGGGCCCAGCATCTTGATGTGGGATCGGCACGGTGGCTCCATCCCGACCCCCACCGGGGATGTGCATCCGTGGAACCCGAAGACATCAGAGTTCTGAGGTATCGATCCTAAAGGGCGCAGGACCTGCACCCAGCCCCCGTGAGGTCACTGAGAAGGAAGAAGACATGAACTGGGGGCCTGCAGGTGCACAGTGGCACCCGCGCACCCGTGCAGGCCCTTGGTGACGGTGCGCTGTGTCTGCTACCAGCTGAGACAACAGGGAGACGCCGAGCCGTGCAGCCAGCACACGGAGCCCACGGAAATGTCAGCCAGGAGAAATAGCCCACGCCAGGAAACAAAACTCCTGTTTAGCGAAACGCCCCCCTCCTCGGAGAGAACCCCCCGGGGCCCTTGCATCGCGGCGATGCAGGATGAGCCGTTCCGTGGGACCGCGGTGCCACCATGCATGCTAAGTACAAGCAGGAAAATGCCTTTGCATTTGGAAACGGGGCTGTGGTCACAGATGGCGCCTGAACGTGCATGCATTTGGGTGCTGCGCGAGCAGATGGAAACGCGAAGGAAAAAATAAAACTTCAGCGTTCATCTGCCAGACCACTGCCGGGCCGGAGCGGGGTAGCTTGTCGCCGGGCGGGGGTCTTGGCCTTCCAGTCTGTGGGTCGGGGCAGGACATGGTCAGTTGAGCTGTGTTTGACTCCTGGCTCTGCCGTGCGCTGCTGTTGGCAACATGGGCATGAGACTCAACCTCTCTGAGTTCCCATCTGAGGAGCCCGCCTCACCGCCTCACCATGGAGGGCCAGGAGCTGTCCACCAACCCGGTGCTGAGGATGGTCAGCATTCCCACCCGCAGGGAAACCGCTGCGCTGGCCCAGGGCAGTCGAGGTGGCCCCAGCTGCAGGGCTGGCGCCGTGGTCTGTGGACAGTGGAGTCGGAAGTCCTGGCCCTCCAGGACAGGCGGGCACCTCGAGCGGGAGCTCAGAGAGGTGACGCCACGTGCCCACGTCCCCCCAGCAATACAGGGTGGTCATGAGGACCCCTCCCGGATTGCTGTGAGAACTGGACCACGTGGTGGAGGCGGAGGATGCCTCCTGCGTGCCTGACGCAGGGGGAGGGCCCAGTAAACGCTAGCACCTCCCACCAGGTGTGGGAGGAGCTTATTTGCCAGATAAAATGTGAGGCCGCTGGACCGGAGGGTAAAGCACCGAGGAAGACGCCATGGTCTACCCCACAGGAGAGGCTGGGGAGAGGGAGAGGGAAGCTGCCTCCAGCCAACATCTTCCCAGGAGACTCTTAGGTCTGGGTGAGGTCCCAGGAGTGAGGCTATGAAGACTGTGCCTTGGGGGTGGCAGGGAGATGGTCTGTGCCAGGCTTGGCAAGACCTTGAGAAGACGGGGACAATTCAAAGGGAAGGTTTTGCCAATGGCACCCAAAGATTCCCCCGAGGCCGAACCGGTTTGGCTCAGTGAATAGAGCGTCGGCCTGCGAACTCAAGGGTCCCGGGTTCGATTCCGGTCAAGGGCATGTACCTTGGTTGCAGGCGCATCCCCACCAGGGGGTGTGCAAGAGGCAGCTGATTGATGTTTCTCTTTCATCGATGTTTCTAGCTCTCTATCCCTCTCCCTTCTTCTCTGTAAAAAAATCAATAAAATATATTTAAAAAAAAAAAAGATTCCCCCGAGGAAGCAAGCCGGCCCGGCCTCCGTGTCTGCCCCTGCGTGCCCTGCCTGTGCTAGACTGCCTGCTGGATGGCCACAGGGCCTCAGCCTCCTGTCTCTGGGCCCCTCGCCGTGTGACCATCAGGAGGGGAGTTGTCCTTGGCCAGCCTGGCCCTGTGACTTGCTTTGGCCAATAGAATGCAGCCGAAGTGACACGTGCCCACCAAAGCCAGGCTCTCACTCTTGTCCTCTGCCCAGGTAGCCAGGGGGAGGGGGAAAGTGTGGAGCAGAGCCAGGCAGCCCAGGGTCCCAGCTTGAGGGCCCCAATGCGTAAGGAGATCAAAGGTGAAGGTCAGCAAAGCCACCTCGCCAACCCGAAGTGACCACAGCGTCTGGGTGAGCCCCGTGTAGCCCCTCTCAGTCAGCGGAAGTGCCTGGCGCGCCCCCCAATGCCTGGACAGGAATCTGTGCTCCCAGCTGCCTGCCACAGAGGTTGGGGGTCTTTGCTGTGAGCATTTTGTGATGATAGATGCCGACCTAGCCGTCACCAACCTCACACTCCAAACCAACATCCTTGCTCTGCAAAGTCAGGAGGGGGAGGCTCTCGCCATGAGTCCAGAAATGCAATTCAAACTTCAGGAACTTCAGACTCAACAGCAAGGAGTTCCCTGTCCCACAGACCACGGCACCAGCCCTGCTGCCAGGGCGACCTGGCCAGGCGTGGGCCAGCACAGCCGGTTCCCGTTGATGGTGGTTGCTGACTGTCTTCAGCACCGATCAGTGGACAGCTCCTGGCCCTCAGCAGCAGACAGCAGAGTGGGCACCTTGAGCAGGGAGTCCAGCTCTCTGGTCCTACAGGTATAGGGAAGCCTGAGGCTGGCGACCAGGGGCCTGGGCAGCCCTCCCAGCCCACCCTGCTGACACGCTCCAGGGACACCCTCCCACCAGCCAGCCCCATATGGCTTCCACGGCGGCAGCCTCCTACTTGATTCTAGTTCTGGGCCCCGCACGACCATCTCTGACGTTATAATCTCCTCCTCGGGCAGTGAGGTGACAGGCTACAGGCACAGGGCTTTCCGGAGCTCTGAGACCTCCATGTCAGGGACCGAGAAGGTTCTGTCGGGGAGGAGCAGGTGGCCTCACCTGCACCCAGGCCAGTAGACGTCCCTTCTCCTCGGCTGGCCCCACTCCTGGGCTTCCCGTGCAGCCTTCCCTGCCTGCTCTGGTCTCCAAAGACAGGAGTCCCCACAACACACTGCGGTGGGGAGGACACGCTGGGAGCCCTGAGACCCCCTGCGGGGTTTCCTGAGGTGCTGGTGCTGGCCAAGGGAGGTGTCAGCCCTCCCCTCCCCGGCCCCCCTGCAACTATTGAGACCCACGGTGTTGTGCACGCAGTCGGAGCTTGGCATGGCGTGCCAGGTCCCGAACATGGCCTGCCGGTGGGTGTTCTAGGCTCTGCCGCCCGCCCCTCGCGGAGGAGACCACATCAGAGCAAACCGTGCCTGTTTGTTTGATGGGGTTTTTAGTTCTGGCTCAGCCGCGAACAGTAAACATGCCATTTCTCGTCTCGCAGTCACATTAGAAGGCAGATAAACCCCGCTAAGCCTTCACTGGGCTTTTCGGTTCTAATCGCCCTTTATCCTCTCTAATCCCTTCTCCCCTCCCCGTGCACCAGCCGTCCTGCCACTGGGAATGGCCACAGCAGCATCACCTTTGAGTGCCCTGCCCAGTCCCTCCCCTGAGTCCCCCCACCACCACCACGCCCGCCCCGAACCCTCAGCCGGCTCTGAGGCCGGTGATGAGATGCTGCTGCTTTAGGATGAGGAGACCTCGGCCCAGGCCCTCCGGGAAGCCGCCTGGTCACACAGCTCTGTGGGGCTGCCTCAGGCCCTCCCTGTGCTCTCAGGATGCAGAGCGGCCTCCAGGGCCCCTCTTAGACCCGCCATGGTCCCGCCTCCCCACCCAGAGCCCCTGCCAGCACCCGGGGCAGCGGGACCTTACACCCTGGCCAGGCCTCCCGCCCCGCCCAGGCATGCTCCACCAATGGCCCTGCCCATCACTGCAGGCCCGGGGGGCTGTCCCTGAGCCCTCGTGGCCAGAACAGGGCTCCTATGTGTCCTGCAGGCAATGGGCTCCCATGCCCGGGGCAGCCTGCAGGGGCTGGACGCCAGCACCGGACTGAAGTGCAGGTCAGTGTAGCTGTGGGAAGCACTGCACCGCACACGGCACCGGGGAGGACAGAGTTTGGGCGGAGGTGCTGGTGGGCGGGGCATCTCAGAAGAAGAGGCTTGGCCGTGACATCTGGCCCACAGGAAGCCGAGGCGGAGGGAGATGCCACCACCAGGCGGGCACAGCGCGTGCCAGAGGGCCGGTGGAAAATGACGACGGTGTGAAGGCGGAGCGCGTGGCAGAGACGGCCCCAGGGAGACACCGAGGGGAGAAGCAGCTGCCCAGCGCTCACTGCCACAGAGAAGACCCGCCTCCACCGCCCAGATGGCCCGGCCCAGCCCAGCCCCCCAGACAGTGCTCAGCTTGTCAGTGAGAGCAGACAGCACCCCACGGGCAAGGAGAAATGTCTAATGAATAAACATTATTTAAGGGGACTGCGTAATGCCATGAATCTTTCAGTGGCAAAACAGCCGAGGACTTATTAAAAAAATGTGTGAATTTCATATTTGATTATAAGCCAAGAGCAGCTGAAAGGAGAGCGAGATGGTTGGGGGCGGGGGGTTGACAAGGTGTCAGCCCCCTGCAGACCGGGATTAACGAGGCCGCTCCTCACGGGGCAGGAGTGACGTGGCGGGGAGTCGATCACAGTTGAGCCGCCTGTCATCAGTGCACAGTGAACGTGGCGCACAGTGAACCCAACCAGCACGCAGAGCTGCTGCCCAGTCGAGCCACGACCTGATGGCCCTCTCAGCACCCAGGCTCTCCGAAGAGAAGCCCACGATGTGCTGGCCGTGGCCAGACAGAACGGCGTGGAGGCACCGCAGCACCACATGGTCCAGAGGAGAAGCCCCAGTTCTGCAGGGTCTCCCACCCAGCCCCGCGGCCGCCATGCACAGGTGTGTTACGGGTGCAGGGTCTCCCACCCAGCCCCGCGGCCGCCATGCACAGGTGTGTTTCCAGGTGCAAGGTCTCCCACCCAGCCCCGCGGCCGCCATGCACAGGTGTGTTATGGATACAGGGTCTCCCACCCAGCCCTGTGGCCGCCATGCACAGGTGTGTTATGGATACAGGGTCTCCCACCCAGCCCCGCAGCCGCCATGCACAGGTGTGTTACAGGTGCAGGGTCTCCCACCCAGCCCCTAGGCCGCCATGAACAGGTGTGTTATGGATACAGGGTCTCCCACCCAGCCCTGTGGCCGCCATGCACAGGTGTGTTATGGGTGCAGGGTCTCCCACCCAGCCCTGTGGCCGCCATGCACAGGTGTGTTTCCAGGTGCAAGGTCTCCCACCCAGCCCCGTGACCGCCATGCACAGGTGTGTTACGGGTGCAGGGTCTCCCACCCAGCCCCGCGGCCGCCATGCACAGGTGTGTTACAGCCCAACCCTGGGACACATGGTCGTTACTGAGACCCGTACCAGCTTGTGGAGGGAGCCTTGTATGGGAGCGCAGGTCTGCAATGCATCTCCCACGTGGCCGAGGGGTGGCCTTCCATCGGCTTAGCACAGGCACCATAGCATCTCCTGGTGTCACAGCCAAGTCCCAGGGGGGCCGGCCTGCCGGACGAGTCGAGGCCCCTGAGGGTGCAGACCGACAGGTGGCAGCCTCCCCTGCCGCGCCCCCTCCAACATCGAAGCCCTCCGCTTGTCATGCTGGCCCACAGGGGACCCCAGCGACGAGCTTCACCCAGACCCCTCCCCCCCCACTGAGGGCAGGCCGATGCCTGGGCTGGGATCCTCTCACCCTCTAGCTATCAGCTCAGACAGTCAGGAGACAGCGATCCTGAGACCAGCGTGTAGAGGCCGGCGGGCCTGGCTCTGACTGCCCACGAGGCTCACCCACTGAACCCTGGCTTCCTTCTGTGTAAAACGGAGGCGCACCCAGGCTGCCTCACCCAGGCAATGAGGGGAGGGTGTGCTGAGCCCTCGCTGGACAGACAGTTCAGGGAATGATGTCATTCCCACGGGAGAAGGTCCAGCACACGCAGGTGACCATCAGAACCAGGCGTGGGTCCCCCGTGAGAAACTGCCCACACAGCCGACGATTAGCAATGCAGCCTCTCACTGGGCTCCGGGGCCCTCGGGGGCCTCGGTCAATATTTGCTGAAAATCAAGCACAGCCCTTGTTATGGTTCAATGCAAACACAGAACGAACTCCACAAAGCGTGCCCGGCGCAGGGGGGAGCGTTACATTGATCTGCAGTGTCCACAGGACAGATGCATCTCCTGGCCCCTCTGCCAGTCACGGGGCCGGGGCCCTGTCCAGCGGGCTCTCAGACTCCAGGGAGCCGGTCCTGCCAGTGAACCAGCCCGACACACGTGAAATACTGGGCACGGGCAGAGCGCACCAGGCATCACAGAGCGAGTGAGGGTGGGAGCGGGGACACGGGGCGGGTGAGAGCGTGGGCTGGAGGCACGGAGCTGGTCGCTCTTGCCCCGCACTCACCGGTGGTTACCTTCCCGCTTACCTCCTGCACCCCCATCTCTCACCTGGAAGCAAGTGGAGACTGGGTGTGGGAGGATTCGATGGCACGGTCACTGTCAGGCGCACAGCACGGTGCCTGGCCCAGAGTGGGCTCTCAAACATCATGATCCATCAGCCGCCCCGTAGCAATGACAAAGCCACGTGCCCCAGAAACACAGTTAGGACACATGTACCTTAGCCCTGGCTCGAGTGTTCAGTGGTTAGAGCATCGGTCTGTGCACCGAAGGGTAGCAGGTTTGATTCTAGGTCCAGGGCACGTACCTGGGTTGCAGGTTGGATCCCTGGCCCCAGTTGGGGCCCATGCAGGAGGCAACCAATCAATATGTTTCTCTCACATCAATGTCTACCTGTCTGTCTCTCTGACTGTCTCTCTCTCTCTTCTCCCCAGTTCTCCCTCCCTTCCACTCTCTCTAAAAACCAACAGGAAAAATATCCCTGGATGAGGATTAACATAAAAAAGAAGAAAAGGAGATTGGAAACATTGAGGGGGAAAATGAGAGCTCCCAAAAGCATCATTACAGAGAACAGAATGGACCTGTTGACAATCTGATTACTGACTGAGAGAAAAGGCTTAGCTGGGGTCATAACAATGAATGTGTATAGAAAAGAAATCGAAACCATTCGCAAGACACTGACTATCAAATAGACAGTTTATCTTAGGAATGCTTGGTGTTGCCGAAGAAGGAAGTCCAGCAGACGGAACAAAATTTATACAAAGATGGAACACAAGCAACTTCCCCACACTGAAAAATGGCTGAGCATGCCAAACGGAAACAAACACAATCCACACTTTCCCAATCAAGAGAGGAAAGTGATACAAGCCTTAGTGATCGAATGCGAGCAGAAAGGGAGTTGGAGAGAAAAGAAACACTGAGGCAAAGGGAATCTACAGAATAAGATCAGAAATGTAAGTCCAAAGAGACCCATCCTATCAACAGCATCATAAACGCAAACAGCCCTGGGTCACTAATTAGAGGACAGAGCCTAACAGCCTGTCGGTCCTCAACCCAGTGACAGGGTGTTTGCTACCAGACACTCAGCCGGAAAAGCCACAACAGAAAGATGCCAAGGGCATACCTGCACAGCAGAGAACAGGCTGGGACACGAGTGGAGACAGAACGGAACTGAGACAAAAGGCTTCCTAGAGATAAGGAACCCTGTGTGATTGGGACAGGAAAGACTCGCCAAGCAGGTCAGACAGTCATGAACTGTACGTACCTCACAGTAACACGGCCCCCAAACAGGCAAAGCAAAACTGACCGAAGGACAAGAAGAAACCGACAATTCCACCATCACGGCCGATTTGATCTCCTGGCAGCAGAACCTGCCCTGCAGACGACAGTGACTGCGGACACGGAATTCCGTACCGCTCTGTGCCGAGCTTGAGCTCACAGATATATAAAGATGCAGCCCTCTCACTGGGCTCCGGGGCCCTCAGGGGCCTCGGTCAATATTTGCTGAAAATCAAACACAGCCCTTGTTATGGTTCAATGCGGTCAACCAACAGAAAAGGATGCATTATTTTCCAGAAAATGAGGGATATTTACAGGTAACCACCTCGAGAACACAATTCCAGAGGCTCGGACACCAGCAAGTAGCACTCTCAGGCCCCAGTGGAATTATATCGGAAGTGACAATTAAAAGACCGCTAGGAGCCCAGCCAGGGTGGCTCAGTGGTTGGGCGTCAACCTATGAACCAGGAGGTCACGAGTCGACTCCTGGTCAGGACATGTGCCCGGGTCCCCAGTAGGGGGCGTGCAGGAGGCAGCCAATCAGTGATTCTCTCTCATCATTGATGCGTCTATCTCTCTCTCTCCCTCTCCCTTCCTCTCTGAAGTCAATAAAATATATTTTAAAAAAAGAAGACCTCTAGGACAAAACTATAGAACATTTTTTAAAATGACACTCCTAAATTACTTGTGTTCAAAGTGGAAATCCTTCCCCCCAAATAAAACATATAGAACTAAATGAAACAAAAGTTCTACTTACCATCCATTGTGGGATCAACTCAATACAGTACTTGATAAATTCATTTACATAAAAAATAAGGGGTGATGGTGAAAATAAATGACTTAGTCATACGACTTGAAAAGAAAAGTAAACTAAGAAAAAAGGTAAAAGGTAGAAAACTAGCTGCGGTCAGGACTGGAATGTGGCTGGTGAGGAAGGACGCCCGGAAGACTCTCGCCAGGAGGTGGGGACACAGTGAGGGGGGGAAGTCTGTTCCGTCTCGGGCAGAGGAGTGGGACCCGCTCTCACACACCCATTGGTATGGCTGGAGCTGCTGGAGGGCGAGGCATGTGCACCACGGGCACACCCAGCTCTCCACACCGGCAGGCGGCTCCGGTGCCCAGCGGAGTCACTGGGACATGGCAAGGGCACATCTTGAACAGCGAAGCCCACGGAAGCTGGGAGGTGGGCATGCTGAGCTGGCAAATGGGGGGCAAAGGCACTGGTAAGGGCACCAACAGAGCCCCTGCAGAATCTCACTCAGGGAGGAAACAAACACCAGCATAAGAAAGATGCGCAAGTCAACAAAACGCAGTTATTTTAGAAGAACCATAAAGCATGAAAAAAAGATAGCACACTGCCCTTTTGAAAAGACAACATGTGAGCAACCAAGACTGACGAAGCCCGGATAGCCTCTCTCTCCCACGGATCACAACTAAACATTCTGGACGGAATACAAAAGCCATTGCCCGAGGACTTTGAAGGGTTATCAATTCTACAGCAACCACTACAATAAGATCCCATAAACTAATTAAAGTGAAACATAGCCCCAAAATCCAAAGAATACACAAGCAGGAAGGGAAACAAAAGAGGAACAAAAAGTAGACAGAACACACAGAAAACAAACAATAAAATGCTAGACCCAAATCCAAACATGTTAATAATTTTGTTAAATGTAAATGACCTAGACATACCAAGTAAAAGACAGAGATTGTTAGTTTGGAGTTGAGTGTTGGGGTGGGGGGCCCAACCATATGCTGTGCAAACAAACACTTAAGGGAAAATAATAATAACCCTATGCCAGAATTTAAAAAATTAATATTTTCCCACTCATTTTGTGCCCATATTACCTTGATTCCAAACCTGACAAAACATAAGAGTAACAAACTGACTACAGACCACTCTCCTATCTAATAAAGAAGTAATATGCAAATTGACCATCACTCCAACACAAAAGATGGCCGCCCCCATGTGGACACAAGATGGCCAGCAGGGGAGGGCAGCTGGGGGGGACCAGGACTGCAGGGGAGGGCAATTAGGGGCGGCCAGGCCTGCAAAGGAGGGCAGTTAGGGGCAATTGGGCCAGCAGGGGAGCAGTTAGGCTTTGATCAGACTGGCAGGGAGTGGCTAGGGGGTGACCAGGCAGGCAGGCAGAGGAATTAACTTTCTCCAGGAGAAGGCATGGCCACAGATGCTGGAGACGTCTTTTTCCTACAGGAAAGCTGCTTCCCGCCTCAGTGTTATTGGTAATGAGCTGAGTGGGATTAATTTAAATTGAGATTGAGATCAAAGCCCACACACATACACGGGGTGATCGACACCCCACTTTCAGCAAAGGTGCCTGTGCACAACGCTGCTAAGAGCTGCCCGGGCGGTTGGGATGCATTTGCCCAAAAGCGCAAGCCCAGATTTCCACACGGAAGCACCGAGACTGCCCGGCCGGGCTGTACACACTGGGTGCCTCCCACGGCCCCGTCTCTGCACGTCACTCCATGCTGTACCCATTTCTCAGAAGCCTGGCGTGTTCTGGGGCCCTCACCGGGAGGTTTAGCGGGGAGGGCTTACATTTAGACCAGTGGTGTCCAGCGTGGGGCACATGCCCACAGGGGGGCAATTTGATGTTTAAGGGGGGCAATCCGAGAATGAGTTATTAACAGTGAATTTTGCATTTCTTATGGTTCTAGGGGCCTCATATGCAGCATATAAATATATATTGTGACACATGTATGCATTTCAGTTCTCTATGTGTTGAAACTTTATTTGCCATTTTTTCCTATCACTTCATATTGTTTTTTAACAATTTCTTAGTGATTTCTTCCTCAGAACTTCCACTGTCCTTTTATTCTTTTATTTTTCTCTTTCATGTTCTTCGGAAGCTTGTTTAGACCAAGTGAATGGCCTTTTAGGCTTCCTCCATGTGAACAGGAGTTCACTTTGTGAATAATGAGAATTCTATGTCACGGGGGTGGAGGGGGCACCAGGATGTTAGAGAGGCTTAGGTGGGGCGTGGTCAAACAAGGCTGGGAACTGCTGATTTGGACCCAGCGTCTCAGGGCCTGGATACAGTATCCGAGGGACTCAGCCACTCACTGCCAATGACGCTCCACCGCCAAGCAGAGGACATGCTCAAACACGGAACATTCAAATGGACACGGCCGCCGCAGGCCGAGGCTCCTTTCAAAATAAGGCTCATTGTTCCCCCGACCGCCTATTAATAGCTCGAAAAGACATCTGTTCCTCATTTCATCTTTGCAAATCAAGAAATCTTCCCTTCCCTTCCCGACGGGCGGGAATGAAGTCACCGAGGCTGTAAAGTATACCAAGCACCAGGCACATTCCCGCCAGAGCTTGCGGCCAACGCTGCCCCGGGCCAGCACCCCAAGGCCCGGGTCTGAGGGGCACGCCCCTTTCTCCAGGACAGACGTCCTTCCACACTCACGCTGCACGGAGACCATTGAGGGAGACCCGGTGTCACCAGCCCCACCCCCTTTTCCCCCCAAGACCCCTCTGCTCTGACGGTCGGCTCTCCCACCAGATTGACTCCAAGCTTAGCGGCCCTTGGGCTCTGCCAGGGACGGGCAGCTCACCACCTCGTAAAGCAACTGCTCTCCTCCCAGAATGTTGATGAGGTTAAACACCCAAAACCCACCTCTCACTCTAGGCCCCATCCGGCTCCAGGGGCCACGGACAGCAGGTCGAGTCATCGCCACGACTCCTCTCCAGCTTTCAGACCTGGTAGTAGGGGCCTACTGGCCCAAGTCCAGACAGGACAACTGAGTCTAGTGATAACGCCCCATGGTGGCTTCCCCTCGGGCCTGTGTGCCCCGTGCCACGCCCACTCCTGCAGCAGCACGCCCACAGCACGCCCGTCCTCTGGGAGCCCTACCCAGTCTCCCCAGGGCCTTTGCCCAGCCCTTCTCCCGGGCAGAGGGAGCAGAGACTGGCCTGGCTGTGCCGGTGCCCAGCCCCCCAGGTGATGGTGTAGGAGCCCAATAATCGCCACCAGAAGGCCCCGGCTGGAGCCCGCCACACAGGAGCCTGAGCTTGGGAAGGATGCGGGGGTAGGGCGTGGGGGGGGGAACCACAGCTCACACCTCCTGGGGAGAAGGAGGCAGGTGAGAGAGGACCTGCAGACACTTCCCTGCAGCCTCCATTTGGCACCCCTTTCAGAGCCTGGGGGGACCCCGAGAGCACAGGCCCAGTCTGTCCCTGGGCTGTGAGAGAAAGCAGAGGCCCCGCCCCCAGCCTCATCACCCTCCTCCCTCCCCCAACTCTTGGGCCACAGCCGAGAAGCCCCTGGTTCCCCAGCACACAGCGGGATTGTCCAGCTGCCCAGGCGCCCGCACAGCTGAAGGGACCAGGCCCAGCTGTTCCTGGAGACAAGCGGTCAGCTTCCTACCCCCCGAGAAAAGGAGACCTGTGTCCCTGGGGGAGGAGCAGAGGGGGAGGCAGGGAGGCCCAGGCTGGGCTGTGAGCGTCCCTCCTCGGTTCCCCGGGCCCTGGAGGGCGAGGTGGGGCCAGCAGGGAAGGCGGGGGTGCTGAGCAAGCCCCCAGGCCCGCGCTGACACAGCCCGAGGCCCTGCCTCTGCAGGCGAGCCCTGTGGGACCCTGGGCAGCCCATCCCCGCTGTGGCTCGGGCTTCACTCAGGAGGCAGTTGGAGAACTGCCCTGTGATCCTTTCAAGGGCTGTTTCTTAGAAAGCTGGGACCCTAGGAAGAGGGGGCAGGAGCAGGACGGCCGATGAGGGTTGGACAGCCCGGCTATGGGATCGTGTCTGCCCGTAGGTCGACCAGCAGGGTCCAGGGAGCGGTGTGGGCAGCAACCCCAAGTGTGGTCCCCCAAGAGGAGGCACTGAAGGTGGGGCTAAGATAATTCTGCTCCCGGAGCCCAAATGCATCATCACAGAATATGGGGTCCTCAGAGCCCCCCTGAAACAGATTAAAAATATCCAAAGCAGGCCCAGCCGGCATGGCTCAGCGGTTGTGCATCCACCCCTGAACCAGGAGGTTATGGGTTCGATTCCCGGTCAGGGCACGTGCCTGGGTTGTGGGCTTGATCCCCTGTAGGGGGCGTGCAGGAGGCAGCCGATCCATGATTCTCTCTCATCATTGATGTTTCTCTCTCTCTCCCTCTCCCTTCCTCTCTGAAATCAATAAAAAATATACATATTAAAAAAGAAAAGACCTGGCCCAGCTGGTGTAGCTTAGTGGTTGAGCACTGAGCCAGGAACCAAGAGGCCATGGGTTCGATTCCCAGTCAGGGCACACGCCCAGCTTGTGGCCCGATCCCCTGTAGGAAGAGTGCAGGAGGCAGCTGATTGATGATGTTTCTCTCTTGTAGATGTTTCTATCTCTCTATCCCTCTCCCTTCTTCTCTCTTTAAAAAAGCAATAAAAAGTATATTTTTAAAAAAGTATAAAAAGTAGTGTGTGTGTGTGTATATATATATATATATATATATATATATATATATATGAAAAAGACCTGTGTGGACACTGCCGGGACTCTGCCAGGGTAGCAGGCAGAACGCTGAGCTCCAGCGGGAGCGTGGGAGGCGGGGCCTGGCCTTGGGCCGGGGAGTCTGACCTTGCAGTTGATAACTGGGTGGCCCGAGAATGATATTACAACACCTGGCCCTGGCAGGAAAAGGTCCCCCACCCCCGCCCTCGATGGCGAGGCCCCAACACTCAGAGACCTTCCTTCACCATGTCCGCACCCTGGCTGGTGAGTGACATAAATGCTGGCAATGGCAATGACGAGGTTTCTGCTCTCGCCACCCTCTGCAAACTCAGCATTCGTAGAGCAGCCCCTGCCCCAGGCACCTGCACTCACGGCGTCTTCCCGCCCCTTCCCTGGATCCGGGGGACTNCCCCCCCCCCCCCCACACACACAGAAAGACCGAGGGCTGAGGAAGTTGTCACCCGGACTCCTGTCCTCAGGGACTGTCATCTGTGACATGTTTATGAGGAGGTTTCTGAGCGGCCTGTTCATGGACCGAGAGAGCCCCCTTTGGACAGGTGATGCCCACGCCTCCTCAGAGAGCATCTTCTCTCCAGGGTCCCCCCACAGAGCGGCGGAGGCAGCCGGGCACCCCACAAAGCAGGGCAGGCCCAGCCTCGGGCCTGTCGAAGGAGTGAGATGTATGCCGTTAGCTCCGGGTAATGTAACAAGCCCGATTTTACAAGTAAGAGTGAGTTTTCCCAGGCTATTATTTCTAATTATGCATTTACATCCATTCGCATTATGCGGCTGATGAAATGTTAATACCAAAGGCAATTTTCTGCTGACGGGCGACATGGAGAAGAGCTTTCTCTCCGTGACGAGTCAATATTTTTGGAAATAATTAGCCAGTTGCTCAGCTGAGTCTGTGCTGACAAACCACTGGCGCGTCGACGCGGCCCCCAACCCGAGCCGCTCAGAGGGGAAACCCCAACGGGGAGATGACGGGGTCCCAGGCTCCCGGAACTGAGCAGGGACCCCGGATGGCACCCCGCTGGCTGGTGGGACACCTTTGGCTTGGCCCCCCGTGCCAGGGCTGCGTCCTGTGATTGTCACTAAACTGCGCCAGCGCCCAGACTTCCCACCTGCAGACGGGGTGAGGACAGTCAGTCTCACGACCTCGTGCTCCTGCCTCCGTACATTCAGCTGTTCAAGAAGTGGTTCCGCCGCCAGGGGCTCAGTGATGGAGCGTCAGCCCAGGAACCAGGAGGTCACCAGTTCGATTCCCGGTCAGGGCACGTGCCCGGGTTGTGGGCTCAATCCCCAGTGGGGGCCATGCAAGAGGCAGCTGATCGATGATGTTCCTCTCTCATCAATGTTTCTATGTCTCCAACCCTCTCCCTTCCTCTCTCTCTCTCTAAAAAAAAAAAAAAAAAAGGCAATGGTCCCTGCAGGTCCGCTCTGCTGGGCACACAGTGAACACTCAACAAATGGTGATGATGCCGAGGAGGGCGAGGGGGATGAGGGGGAGGGGGAGGAAGTGAGGGAGGGGAGGGCAGAGAGCAGAGTCTGCCCTTTCCTGTTCGCCCGTAAGAGGCTCAGGGTGCTTCCGCCCCCTGCCTTTGTGTGGACCACTCAAGCCTGCACACACGTGCCATGTGCAGGCACACGGTCCATGCACACACGCACATTCCCAGACACCCCCGCTGTCTGCTCACACCGGCTGCCACTCACTGTTCGTGCACGCACACGCTGTCTGTGCACACACATGCAGGCACGCGTCTGCACCTGGGAGCGCTGTCTGCACACGCACAGGCACATAAACACACTCCACCCATGTCCTGCGGGCTCCCCTGGAAGGCTGGCCCGCCAGGGGCAGAAGACGGGGGCCGGTGTGAGCAGGTGCCCGCCCCAGACCATCCTTCAGGAGACAACACGCACGAGCAAGAGCATGCACAGCCAGGCGGGACGGGGCAGCCTTCCTCCAGGTCCCTCCCGGGCCCAGAGACAGCAGTGAGCGTGGGAGGCAGCTTCCCCTGGGAAGCCCCCCAGGTGTATCAGGTGCACCCTGCCACTGTCCTTCTTCCCATGAAGCGTCCCCAGCTCTGTCACCTCCCAGAGCTGCCACCCTCACCTGGCCACCTGGCCTCCTTCCAGCCACACACAGCTGGGTGGGCTCTGGAAGCCACGGCTACACCTCAGGCCCCTCCTACCTCACCCAGTCTTCCCAGGGCCCCCCAGGGAGCTCCCACACTGCCCACAGCGTGCCCACAGCATGCCCACGCAGCCCCCCGACAGCAGGTGCCTTGGAGGCTTGCCCAGCGGGGCTGAGTCCCTGCACATCACGTCTTTAAAAGCCAACAAGCGAGATCGAAACAAGGCAAAGCCTCATGCCCCCCTCTCCACCCTGGGCCCGAACCGGCAGGACGGGTGCTGGCTCTCTGGGGAGGACGGGGGCCCAGCCCAGCGTGCCTGCCGCCTGGGCTCTCCGAACCTTGGGGCCTCTTCCCAGCACAGACTCCCATTCAACCGGCTTCTTTCTTTCTTTTCTTTGGGAACGGAAAAATGGCATTATGACACCATTTTTGAAACATTCCTGTGAAAAATTACCTTAGGTCCGAAGTATCAAAGACATTTTGCAAACAAAACCAGGGCACTTTGCGGCGGGCGACTGCCCGGCTTAAGCCCCCAGCCAGCGCCCACACCCCCTGGAAGTGCCGTCCTAGGTGAGGCAGGGCCTGGCTCCAGGGCCCGGGGTGGGGGGACCAGGGAATCACTTGTGTGCAAAGCCATGGTCGCCCCCGGCTCCCTGGGCACGGTGACCTTCCGTCAACTTCGACTGGAACAGGAATCTGCCTTCACTCGGCCTTGATTGGACCAAATCCCATTGGAAAAGGGGGGGGGCCATAAAACCCCAGGGTTGATATGAAACCACTGACATTTCACAAGCCGAGCCGCGCTGGCAGCTGCCAGGCCAGCGGCAGGAGGAGCTCCAAAGGGGCAAGTGAGGCGTGAAGGTCACGGAAACACCAACGCCAGGCAGCCTCTCCCAGGGCCGGACATCGGCACCGAGAGGCGGGGCCTCGAGGCTGTGGTCAAAACCCCGCCCGGCGACCCTGTCCCTCCTGGACCTCCAGGAAGTGCACGTGCCAGGGGAGCCCATCGGGGGAGATGCGCTGATCTCCGGGGCCTCCCAGGCACTTGGGGCTCCGCAGCCAGAGAGGATGCTAAGGCCAGAGCCCGAGCCTGTCCCGTCCCCTCCACGCTGCGCCCGCTGTGGCCCCGGGGGAAGTGGGGCCCTCTGACAGAGCACTGAGGCTCAGCCTGGCGTGCTGGAGAAATCCACCAAGAGTCCCAGGCGTGGGCCACCGGGCGCTGCCTACACTCGCAGCGCCAGGGCCCAGTGCTCTGCACCCATCCTGGTGCCCTGGCCCATGAGGCAACACTTCAGAGGCTGGCCGGCTGCTTACAGACACCTCTGCCCCCACAGCACCTGCCCTGGGACCTCCACCGCCATCTCGTCAAGGGGAGACCTCTCCGGGGGTCCCAGGGGAACACGGGAGCGAGAACCCTGACCCTCCGGACACGCGTTGGCATTCTTAGCCGGCCCATTTCCTTTCTTTCTTTTTAAAAAAATACATTTTATTAATTTCAAAGAGGAAGGGAGAGGGAGAGAAACATCAATGATGAGAATCACTGATCAGCTAGCTGCCTCCTGCACGCCTCCTACTGGGGATCGAGCCTGCAACCCAGGCATGTGTCCTGACCGGGAATCGAACCCGTGACCTTCTGGTTCATAGGTCGACACTCACCCGCTGAGCCACACGGGTTGGGCTTAGCCAGCCCGTATTCCAATCTCCGTCCTCACCATGAAGGTGAAGACAGCAGGCGGGGAAATGACAGAGGCTTCTCTCACACAGATCGATCCGCTCCGATCCGTCTGGCTCCAGCCTCTTAATTCTCCATAATGTCAAGGCAATTCTGGGTTAAGTACAAAGTCTGTCCTCCACTAAATTAAATGAATAGATCTAGTGGGAAATAAACCCCTGAGTGTACTGGGAATATTAAAAATTAAAAAATAAACTCTCCGCGGGCCTGTAAGATTTACTCGGGCAAATGACTAAATAAATAGCACGCACAGAGGCGGTAAGAAAATCCATTAGGGGACACTCAGCGCCACAGGTCACCGCCCGCCAATAACACCGGCCCCCCGAGCGCTCAGCTTCAAGGATGCCGGCCAGACTCCACCCTGAAGACCCTGCCTGCATCCTCGACACAGTAAGGCCAGAAGGCTCACGCTTTAGCGTGTGGCCCCTGCTAGGCCACAGGTGATCTCAAATCCAGGCCTCCCGCCCGGCTGGCGTGGCTCAGGGCTTGAGCACTGACCTATGCACCAGGAGGTCACCGGTTTGATCCCCAGTCAGGGCACATGCCCGGGTTGTGGGCTCGATCCCCAGCAAGGGGCGTACAGGAGGCAGCCGATCGATGTTGATGTTTCTCTCTCATTGGTGTTTCTATCTCTCTAAAAATCAATAAAAACGTATTTAAAAAACAAACAAACAAGCAAGCCTCCCATTCACCCTCTTTGTGGGCACAGCAGGTACCCTGTTTACAGATGGGAAAACCGAGGCTACCAGAGGCCAAGACAAGACCAGGGTGGGAACCCGAGCCCGGGACACCACCGTGGTCCCCTTAGCTTTGCTGCCACGAGCCACAGACCAGGGGACGGGGGGACAAGGCAGGGCCTGCAGGCTCCTGGGGGATGGCGTCTGCCCACCGGCTACATTTGCCAGCCCTGACCCAGTGTCTTCTGAGCATCTCCATGGGACGTGGGGAGAAAGGGGGGGGGGGAGGGACCAGGGCAGGAATTAAAATCTCACCTTGCAGTTGGAGAAACTGAGGCTCGGGGCTTTCCCGACCCAACCCAGCAGTCGGAGGCCCCTCGGGCAGGTCGGGGAACCAGGGAGGGCGGGGCGAGGCACTCAGCCCCTGGAACCCTCAGCCCTTCCTCGTGCCCGTCGTGCTGCTGAGAGTCAGGGCCCGCGTCACCGACAAGCGGGTGGGGAGGAGAGAAAGGCGGGAGGGGAGGATTCTGCAAAGGCCTCACCTGGGAGCTGGGCCCAACCCAGGAGGGTCTGTGGCAACCCTGCCCCCCCCCCGCCCCTCTCGGCCCCCAGGTCCCGCTCCCGCCCCTACCCGGGCTGCCATCAGGGTCAGACCTCCTTCCGGTCACCTCCACTCTGAGGCCGCCTTTCCTGCCCCTCAACTTAGCCAAGTCCCGCCTCCCCGGTCCCCACAGGGCGCAGGCGAGGCTCACCTGGATGCCGGCGTCCCCTGCGGGGGGGCCCCCCGGCCGGCCCCGCGGCCCCCCCCCCCCCGCNNNCCCCCCCCCCCCCGCGCCCGCCGGTCCTCCAGTCAGTCCAGGGCTGAGCTCACAGGCCCCCCTTGGGGAAGGCTCCCCGCTGGGACCCACCTCCCTGAGGTCCGGCCAGGCCCGGGTCACTCTGCGTTTGCTTAGCTTCCCCCGTCGGCTCCGGGCCCAAGACCAGCGTGGAGCCCACTCCGTGCATGGAACCCCCGTGCCCTCGCCTGCCCTGACTCGCTGTCACTGACGACGCTCCGCCGCCTTCTACCCTCCGGGAGGCCGCCTCACTCACCCCTGGCCTCGGCCTCGGCCTTGTGCCTGAAACACGCTTCCTCTGCCAGGTCTTCCCCTGGCCCCAGGGGCTTGTGGGTACGCGCATGCGCGTCTGTGTGAGGGTGCGCTCTGTGTGCATGTGCGCATGCGCGTCTATGTGAGGGCGCGCTCTGTGTGCATGTGCGCATGCGCGTCTATGTGAGGGCGCGCTCTGTGTGCATGTGCGCATGCGCATCTGTGTGAGGTTGTGCTCTGTGTGTTTATGTGCGCTTGTGCGTGTCTGTGTGCGTGTGCATGGGCAGGTGTGCTGTCCGTGCGTCTATGCGTGCGCATCTGTCGCGTGTGTATATGTGCACATCTGCGCGTGTGCATGCTGCGTGTCAGCCTCACTGCCTGCGATGATCAGGCGTGGTCTTTGTTCCTCTGGGCAGGTGTGTCCCGGCCCCTCTGGGCTGAAATGCAGGTGCCTTCGGGTCCCCACATCAGGCACGTGGTGAGTCATGCCCACAGACGTGTGCTGGACGCACGGATGATCAGGTTCTTGGGTCGCCGTGGCTGAGTAAATGTCCGAGGTGGAGCAGCTCTGCCTGGATCTCTCCCCTCTGCAGAAGTCTCCCACAGCAAGCAAACAGCCCCAGGCTCGGGGGACACAGCCTGGTGACCCGGAACAGCAATGACAGGCAGACCCTGTGGCCTGACAGCTGAGTCCCTGATGGCTGCCAGCCAGGCACAAGCTGCCTGCCACCCAGCCTGTTCTAGGGGTGCCCACGCGGGGAGGCGGCCTCCTGATGGCCCTGACACAGAGGCCCTCTCTTGTCTCCTGCGATTCCAAGGCAGCAGCCCCCGTCCTCCTCGGATGGAAGGCAGGTCCAGGAGGGCAGCAGGACTCCGAGCTATGAGCTCTCCCCCTTGCCTCCCTTACGTCTCAGGGGTGGTCAGCCATCAATGCCATCCCCACCATCCAGGGCACATCCAGGGCCTCGGCCACCCCGGCCCTGAGCTGGGGCAGCCGACCTGACGTGAACCCTTGGAGGGCCGTCTTCCCGGGGCCAACTCAGGCCTTTATCCCCTGACACTGAGGGCGAGCGAATGACTAAACTGGCCCAAAATGAAAGACCTCATAAACCTGGTGTTTTCCTTTAAGCTGTTGGTTACACAGAGTGTGCCGGGATTACTGATAGAAAAGTTTATGGATGGCCGGCATCTTACACTCAAAACACATCACCCCGAATCAATGTTGCCACAGGCGGCGGGGAGAGAACAGGAAAGGTCAGCCGAGAAAAGGATGTCGAAACCAACACTCCGAGAGGACCTGAGCGTCACAAAAAATACATTCTGAGAGTGCGTTCCCGGGAAAACATCCGCGAGGGGTTGTTCTCACACGAGGCCAGGCAGGCTTGTTAAGGGGCGCCTGTGGACGTGCCTTTGAGAGTTCAGTAAATTCATCTGCAAAATGGTATTGCCAAGGGGTGCAGACCCGAACTCACAGCCCAACCACGACGACGAGTCGGAGTACCGGTGGCAGGAGGGAGAGGGCTGTGGGTGGGCACAGCGAATGGGTGGGTCAGGCAGACTTCCGCCTGTGATCTGGTTACAGGGGTCCCCTCCAGGTCCCTGTGCACAGCGATCCTACAGCATTTCAGAGTCTGCAGTGGAGCGGGGAGGGGGAAGCCTCGTAGCCCAAAGGTCATCTGAACTACCTCCGCTGGACACTAGGGAGGGAGACCCAACAGTCCTGGAATGTTCCCACAGGCCCGTCTGCCGGAAACCGGCTTTGTTCTAAACAGGTCGCTATTGTGGGAGCCCCAGGGGACATAGGCAGTGGTAGGGCCGGGGCAAGAAACACCGTACCCCACAGGGTGAATTGGGCTTGGAGGATTCACAGACCTTAAAGGTGATTGAGGCAGGACTCCCTCTAGAGCAGGAATTCCCCGCTGTGCACCCCTATCCTGGCCATCCATCCCAGCTCAGGACCCAAGACCACAGAATCCTGCTCAGAACCAGTCCCCGCACGAATCTGCTTCCCTGGACTCCTCCAGGGCCTAATTCGGGAAGCACAGTGCAAGTCTGCCCCCCACTTCCGAGGCTGAGGACGGCAATGGGGCCCAGCAGGGTCTTACAGTCACAATCCCAGCGGTTTCTTTCTTTCTTTCTTTTTTGTTGTTATTGTTAATCCGCTCCCAAGGATATTTTTCATTGATTTTTAGAGAGTGGAAGGCAGGGGGGGAGACACACAGAGAGAAGCATTGATGTGAGAAAGACACGTTGATTGGTTGCCTCCTGCCCCAACCCAAGCCGGGGATCAAGGTATGTGCCCTTGACTGGCATAGAATCTGTGACCCTTCAGTCCACAGGCCCACACTCAATCCACTGAGCCAAACCAGCCCGGGCCCACGGTGGTGGGATTGCTAAGGAAAGCTCCTGGCCCAGGGGGGTGGAAGGAAAGACAGCCGCTGGCCACCACCTCCTGCCGCCCCCCCCCCCCGCCCCCCCAGAGAAACTGCAGAGAGGGGAGGCGCTGGACATCCCTCCCTGTCCTGGCCCGACTCCTGGGCCACAGGTGAGGATACTGAAACCCAGGCCCCGGAGGGGCAAAGGGCACAGTCCAGGCCTGGGGAGTGGGGGTAGGACAAAGGGCCTGCGGCTTCTTCTCTGAGACTGCGCCAAGGCCGCCTGGACCAGGTGGGCTGCGGGGCAGGATCTGCCCTTTCTATTTCCTTCCGGGGCTGGCCCTTAGGGACCCGCACTTGGTGCCTCCGGAGCGCTAGTGAGCAGGGCAAACGGACGGGAGTCCACAGGGTGTTCTCACCCCAGCCTCGCAGGAGCTGAGAGGTTAGGGGCAAGGGATCAGGGGCCCAGATGCCGGATGCGCTGCCTGACTCCCATGGGGAAAGGAGCCAGAGGGCCCCAAGCTGAGCTGTGGGAGTCGCCCCCAGGCCTGTGCGCCCAGCCCAACCACCTCCCGCCCTTTGGGGACCAGACCGAACTCCCGCAGAGGGCCGCGGTGCAGGGATGCGGGGCGGGGCATGGGCTCCGAAACGCGGCTGTAGACGACAAGACCTTTGGCTCCTCCGCCGCCGCGGGAATCCCTCTTAACACATAGTAAACGGGGGTGGGGGGGCGCGACCGCCAAAGAACGAGTGGGGGCGGAGGGGCCTGCCGGTGAGGCGCAGGAACCCCAACCCTGCCCGCCCGGAAACCTCCGCGAGCCTGAGTCGTGCGGGCGCTCCCCACTCACCCCACCCGCGCCGCCTCTGCCGTCACTCACGGCCTCCGCTCGCCGGCTCTCTTGTGCGCTCTCCGCGCCGCGGGCACCTGCTCGCCCCGCGTTCGGCGCTCACTTCTCGCTCGCGCACCGCAGACTCCCGGCGTCGCCGCTGCCGCCCGCCTCGGCCCGGACCTGCAGGGCGCTCCGCTTCTCTCCGGGGCCCCGGGCGGGCGCCAACCCACCCTCCACGGCCTGGGCCTGGGACAAAGAGCGGTGCGACTGGTTGCCCAAACCCGGGTAAGGAGTTAGGGGCGGGGGTCTGCGGAGAGGGGGCCGGACACGCGGCGAGCAGGGGTGAGGGGCCACCTAGAGCGATGAGGATCGGGAAGCAGCCAGAAGCTGAGAGAGTTCGGGCGGGAGGACCCCAGCCGAAGCGGGTGCAGGGCGGGGCTGAGCTCCCACCCGAGAGACCGAGGTTGCAGCCGGCGACCCCCGCGGCGGGGAGGGCGCTCGGGGGCGGGGCGGGGCCGGCTGCGCGAGAGGTTGGGAGGGGAGGGCGGGGTATGCCGCGGAGGAGGCGGCTCGGCACCCTCCACTGACCGCCTCCTCCCTGCCCTCCCTCCCCCTCTCCCTGCCTCTCTCCGGCTCCGGGTCCAACCACGCCGGACCCGCGCTCCCCGCGCCGCACTAGGTCCGGCGCCAGGTCTGCGCGCCGCGGCTGAGCGCGCACTCGTCCTGCGGAGGGAGCCGCGGAGGCACCGGCGGGGGCGGCGGCGGGAGCCGGAGGAGGCGGCAGCCGGAGCCGGACCACAGGAGCCCGGGAGACGGAATTCCACTCGCCGCTCCGAGGCGAGGCGCGCGCTCCCTCGGCCGGGGATGGGTCCCGGCGCGGCCCAGCCCCTGCCCGGCCCGCCGCGCAGAGACTAACCTGCGGTTCCCCATCTCCCGGCGGACGCGGGCATAGAGTGAGGCACGGGCCGATCGCCCGCAGCCTCCGGGTGGGACCTCGCGTGCTGCGCATCCGGAGCAGCGCCCCCCGCCGGAGCCGCGCGGGCCAGCGGGCGAGGGAGCGGGACTGATTGGCGGCCGCTGGCGGCGGCGGAGGATGGGGCGCCGCGGGGCCATGGCCGGCTCGGAGGGGTCCTAGCCCGAGCCCAGCCGGATCCGAGCCCGCGCTGTCGCCGCCGCCTCTCCGCGCCCGGGCCGCCGCGCCCCCCGCGGGAGATGGAACAGCGGAACCAGCTCGTCGCCCTCGGACACCTGCCGCCGCTGCTGCTGCCCGCCCTGCTGCTCCTCGCGGCCGACGGTGAGCGCGGGAACTTCGCCGCCTGGGGGTTCAGGGTGGGGAGTCCTTGCCCGGCCGCCAGGGCCAGCTGCCCGGGTCGCCACGGAGGAGGAAGAGGAGCAGGAGGAGGAGAAGGGGAAGGCTTCATGGTCCCCAGAATCCCGGCTGCAGCCGGCCCGGAGGGGTAGGGGGAGAGCGGTGAAGGGTCGCCCCCGGGGCGCCCGACGCGTTCGGACGGACCCGGCGCGCCCCAGCCCAGCTCGGGCGGTGGGTGGGCGCGGGAAAGAAGCGGAAGCCTCCCGTGGACCCCCGCGACCCGGAGGAAGCCGCCTGCGCGGGAGCCGCTCTCTGCGGCGGCCCGGCAACTGCTCGGGCGAACTTTGCTGGTGCCCGGACCGCGCGTGGAGCCGCGGGTGGGAAGCAGAGGCCCCCGCCCCGCACTGGGTCACGCCGGTCTCTTCCCCGCCCCCAGCGACGTTCACCGAAGTCCCCAAGGATGTGACCGTGCGGGAGGGAGACGACATCGAGATGCCCTGCGCGTTCCGGGCCAGCGGCGCCCCCGCGTTCTCGCTGGAGATCCAGTGGTGGCACCTGCGGGCGCCGCCCCGCGAGCTGCTGCACGAGCTGGCGCTGAGCGCGCCCGGCGCCCGGAGCAAGGTAACCAGCTGCCCGGCCCGCAGCAACCCATCTCCCACCCTCCCATCCCCACGGCAGCCTCAACAACAGGCACCCCCAAATCCTGGTCACTCGTCCCTTCTCCCAAGACCTCCCGGGACGCCACACAGCCTCTAAAAAGCCCCCCCCCCCATCCAGTCCGCCTGCGGGCCCAGGTCTGGCGGGTGCTGCTGGTGCAGGAAGACACCTGGTCCTCCCAGCTCGCCTTGCCTTCAGACACTCTGCGGCCCCGGGGGCACCGGGCCAAACAGCTCAGCTCCCCTGGGCCTGGGTTCCAGTGGCCCTCAGAGCACCGTGTCCAGGGAAACCCCCCGGGCCACCTCCAACCCTCACAGGATCAGAGGGCGGGCGCCCACGGCCCCTGTGCCTCTGAACCCACAGTCCCTATGTATACCCAGCACTCGCAGGTGTGCGCCCCACGCTCAGACACACGCAGACACGCACGCACACGCACAGACACACGCGCGCGCGCGCGCGCACACACCTCCCCTCTACCCAGAGTCCCACCCACTCACTGCTCAGGCCTCCCCCTGGGGCCTATCCAGATACGCCGGCCCTTCCATCCAGTTTTAGGCAAAGTTTAGAAAAACACGGACTGACGGGGAGCTCCCCCGAGTGGAGACGTGCCTCCCTTCTCACCTGGTGGCATCCCAGCCTCCCCTCTGGCTGGCAGGTGTGCTGGGCGGCCCTGGCTGCAGCCCCACGTCCTTCCGGGAACCCCGCTGGGAATCCCACCTCCTCCTGCGCTCAGCCCACCTGTGGAGGGTCCCCTGGCCGGAGGCGCATCTGAGACCCCCAACCTGGAGACCAGGAGCCTAATGTCTCCCTCTCTTGCTCTTTGCATTTTAGGTAACAAATAAGGATGCGACTAAAATCAGCGTAAGTGTGGAGCCCAGCGCGGGCCGCGGGAGACCCCTTCTGGCTGCCTCGCGCCCGGCACCTTCCTCCCCGTTAGAAAGGCTTAGCGGCGCGCGAGGTCAGGACTTCCTTGTAACCCCGCATCGTGTGTGTGTCCGGGCGCCATCTGTCGCCAGGAGCGGGGATCGGTTTCTCTTTTGTATACAGAGGGTCCCAGGCTCGCGTCTCCTTCCTCCCTGTGCGCTCACCTGTAAACCTCTCCTTCATCCATGGCGCGCGCTCAGGCCCTGCCCGGCGGCCTGCGTCTCCTCTGCTGGCGTTTCTTCCAGCAACTGGGGGGGCCAGGGGTGGGGGGAACGGCTGCTCCAAGCCCTGGCTGAACCCTGGCTCTGCCTGGTGGGCCCCACCCTCGCCCCACGCGAAACCCTCTCCCCCGCCTGGGTTGCAGCGCAAGGTGTTGGAATGGGGTTGGGGAGGAGCCATCTTGCCAGGCTTGCAGGAGCCGGGGTCCTGGGGTGTGTGACTCAGGGAGGAGATGCGGCCAAGCTTTCCCAGCGGGAATGTGCAAGTCTCAGGCCTGGAGATTAGCAGGGCCTCCTCCCGTGCTGGGTTCAGAGGAAGGGCTCCCTGGGTGCACAGTGAGGACTGCAAACCTGGTGCTTCCCCAGGTCCCCTCCAGGCCACAGCCCCGCCTGCCTGCTTGGGAGGGTGGAGGGACAGCGCTGTAGGGCCAGGGATGCGCACAGGTATACATGTGTCCTCCGAGGGCAGGGGATACCGCTCAGGCTCCAGATTCCAGATAAAGAAATGGTACTGGCACCCTAGCCGGTGTGGTTCAGTGGATAGAGCGTTGTCCTGCAGACTGAAGAGTCCCGGGTTTGATTCAGGTCAGGGCACATGCTGGGGTTATGGGCTCAGTTCCCAGTGGGGGGTGTGCAGGAGGCAGCTGATCAGTGATTCTCTCTCGTCACTGATGTTTCTCTCTCCCTCGCTTCCTCCTGAAATCAATAAAAAATATTTTTTTAAATAATAAAGAATAAAGAAGTGTTAGTGTGAGATGTGGAGGCAGAGGAAATCCAGGCCTCAGAGCCCACGCTGCCTAGTGCCCAGCCCGGGTTCCGTGACGATGACGGGGAACCAGGGACGCAATGCCACGGGCAGGGCCACCCGAACAGTCAGAGTTGGGAGCCCCATCCGGGCAGGGGGAACTGGGGGCGCCGAGGCGGGGTGGGCCGGCACCCCTTCCTGCCCTGACCCAGCCCCTCTCCTGCAGACCGTGCGTGTCCAGGGCAATGACATCTCGCACCGGCTGCGGCTGTCGGCCGTGCGGCGGCAGGACGAGGGCGTGTACGAGTGCCGCGTGGCGGACTACGGCGCCGAGGACACGCAGGAGCATGCGGCCCGGGCCCTGCTGCGTGTGCTGTCCCGCTTCCCGCCGCCCCGCATGCAGGCCGCGGAGGCCGTGTCCCACATCCAGAGCAGCGGGCCCCGCCGCCCCGCCTCCAGCGCCAACCACGTGGGCGCCGCCGGCACCGCGGGCCACCCCACAGCCCAGCCGGGCCACAGCCACAAGAGCCCGCCTCCTCCGGGAATCCCTCCCGCGTCCCCCGGTCCCGGAGTCCCCGAGGCCGCCGCTTCCGCGACCCACGCAGCCACCACCACTGTCACCCCTACAACCGCTGCTTCATCAGCTTCGCCACCTGGCCAGGTGGTTCTGCGCCAGAGGCATGGCTCCGGTAAGTGTGCGCCCTGGTGAGGTGTGTGCAGAGAGGGGAAGGGGCGCCGGCAGAGCCCAGGGATGATGCCTGGGGGACGTGGGGCTGAGCCCAGGCTGCCATCCTGGACTGGAAAAAGGTCCCAGGATTGGGGGGGGGTGCATGCGGGGGATCCCCCACATCCCCTTAGGTTCGGGTCATTTGCACATGCGTCCTCATGATTTGGTAACTTGTGGGCCCTGTGACGCGTTGGGCACCCCCCCCCCCCGCGCGCTTTGGCTGTTCTCCTGCCTTTACTGTTGGCCAGACCCCCTTCCTGTGTCCCTCTGCCCAACGCTGCCAGACACATCTTCTGCACGGGAAGTTTATGTGCAAAAAACTCATCGGTTTCACATCTCATTTGTCAAGAGAGTGATATTTGTGTCAAGAGATTGTGATATCCAACACGGGCTGGATCCGCGCAGCAGCGCTGGCTCAGGGGATGGGCCCTTCTTAGCCGAGTCCGTAAATCCAGCTCCTCATTCATCTGAGTGCTGCCCATTTCTCCTGAGCACTTTGTTGGTGGAGCCATTGGGGGCGGGGGGAGGGGCAGGGAATAAAGAGAAATTAAACAAAGCAGAGGCCCTTCCAGACAAGCCCTTTAACAGGGAAGCTCAGAGGGGGGCCGGGTTGGCCGCAGGAGAATACAGGGAGCGGAGGGNCCCCCCCCCCCCCCCCCCCCCCCCCCCCCCCCCCCCCCCCCCCCCCCCCCCCCCCCCCCCCCCCCCCCCCCCCCCCCCCCCCCCCCCCCCCCCAGGGAATAAAGAGAAATTAAACAAAGCAGAGGCCCTTCCAGACAAGCCCTTTAACAGGGAAGCTCAGAGGGGGGCCGGGTCGGCCGCAGGAGAATACAGGGAGCGGAGGGTCCCTTCTACAGGGACCGTATCTATGGTGTGTCGGCATGTGACCCGCTCACTAGCCTGGGGGCTGCGCTGCAGGAGAGCGCCTGGCCTCCCAGAGAGCCAGCTGCATGTGGCACACGCTGCCTGGTGCCCACGCGGAGGTCTGGCTCTCCTTATTGCAATGACCAATGCGAGAAAGACAGCCAAGGCCATGGGGGTGCCGGCCTGGAGAGGCTGTGGCTGCTGGGAGCGTCCTGGGGTGTCGCCATGGCAACTGTACACCACGAGCAGAGGGGACTCTGGACGAGGTGAAGGCGCTCACTCTGACCTGAGCCCTCGGTGGTGACAGGGCTGGCAGCAATGGCACTGCAGGGCCAGGCGCAGTGCCCTGGGCTTCCCACCTCCCCAGACCACAAGCACCCGGAAACGACCACCTTACAGCAACTGTCCGCTCTTCCCTCTGCTCCGATGTGACAGAGGACCGCCGTGAAAGAGAAATAAATCTGACGGAAGTTGCCCAGAGGAGAGGGGGCGAGGCTCTCTGAGCCTCTGAAAGAGAAAAGGGTTTCATAAAGGACACGGCTGGGCCTCGCCGCTGGCAGGAGATGCCGGATCCTCCCCACGGCGGCCAGTGTGGGTGGTTATCGGCTGCGTGCCAACCTCTCACCAGCCGGTCACATGGCTGCCATGAGCGCAACCAGCAACGGTGGCCACAGACCCAGCTCGGGAGCGTCAGGGCACCCGGGGAGCGCCGGGGCAGAGCCGTCTGTGTCAGGGGGAGTCCCAAGCAGGGATGGCCCCTGTCCAGTGAGGCAATCCGGGGAGGCTTCCTGTAGGTGGTGTGTGAGTTCGGGAGCTTGGCCTCTCTGCTTAGGTCTGTCCTGGGAAAGCTTCTGAGAGACTCACCTCCTCTCCCCACCCTGTACCCCGTGGGATGAGAAAGTCAACCCCATGGAGTGAGCGGCCTTTGCCCACCACGGAGTGGCCAGTCGGCTCGCGCGCAGCCATTCTCTCGGCTGCAGGGAGACCCCAGCTTAGGGACAAAGCAGCGGCACCGTGGACCCTGATGGGGATAATTCAGAACTTGCCTTTGCCACGTGCACGTCTCGCGGTTTCCCTCCTCCGCGGCTCAGCCTGATCCTCCTGCCTCACGTCCCCGAACGCTTCCCTCCGGAGCCGAACCCCGGCCCCAGCTGGGGGGCAGCCCCCATGAGTGAGCGGGGTGGTGCGCCAGCCCTTCTAAATGTCACCAGGAGCCAAACCCAGCGAGAAGCTGCTCCTTAAACCCCCAGGTGCCCCTTTTCACAGCTCGGGGTGTGAAGGGGTCCCCAGGCATCCCGGGGTCACCGAGGTCAAGTGCCCTTGTAATTCGATATCGATTTGTTCTGCTCCGTGCAGCCAGACGCAGGGCCTGGCTGTGGCCTACCCTGAGCGGTGTGGGAGATGCCGGCTCGGTTTTAAGACGCATTTGCAAGCCCTGGCCGGCGTTGCTCCATGGTTAGAGCATCGGCCCCGTCCAAAGGGCCGTGGGTTTGATTCCCGGTCAAGGGCACGTAGGTGGGTTACAGGCTTGGCTCCGGTCGGGGATTGGCCCCCTGGGATGCATGGGGACAAGGCAGGACAAAGACCACCAGGGGAGAGGCCGGGAGCCTGAGCGGGCTGCACGCGCAGAGTCCGGAGGCCAGGACCCTCGGCCCAGCTGCCGCCCCTCCACGCCCCACTGAGCCCGCCTCCCACCCAGCAGGAGCTGAATCTCCCAGGAAGGGGTCTCGGGGAGAGAGGTCCCAGGGGGCGGCGTGGCATGGACTGCCTGGGCCCAGGATCCCACGCAGCCACGTCTGCCTGCAGTCCTCGGGCCTCGGGAGGAGGGAGGGTGGCACCAGGGAACACAGCCGGTCCCCACCTGCCCCAGCCCCCCCTCCGCCTTCAGATGGCCCACCGTCGCTCCCTGGCGAGGGCAGGAGCAAGGGCCCCTCTGCTGGCCACGGGGAGGCGGCCAGGCCATGGGGTATTGTTACCCGTACCAAGTTAGTGGAGATGCGTATTTTTTCAAGCATTTTACAAATTACATCTCCAGCTGGGCAGACGAGTCACTCATCGCATTAAAGCGACAGAAATACACGAGGCAAGGTCAGTCGACCGGAGGGAGCCCTGCCTCGGACTCGGGCCTCGGGCCTCGGGCATCATTCCCGCCTTTGCGTGGCCAGACCCGGCTCTGCCGAGCACCAGACAGGGAGGCTGAGGCCGGGACCCGCACACTGAGCAGCCTCCATGGAGCCCACTGCTGGCCTAACCAGAGGGCCCTGGGGTACATCCGCCTTGAGGGACACAAAAGCCATGGGGTGGGTTGAGGGGGAGCTGGATGTAAACAGGGCTGGTCCTCAGCCCCAGGGGCAGCTGCCTGGGGCTGAGGTGGGCAGGCCAGCAGGCCGGACCGCACAGGACGAGACCCGCAGCCCGCGCTCGCTTCCTCTCCAAGATCTCTATTCCCTCTGAAGCCCAATGGCGTTTGCTCCCAGCCTCGGCCCGCGTTACCAGCACACATGAATTTTACGGCAGAAACTAATTCTGATTCTGTTCGCTCCATTATTCCTTGCCGGCTCCCCTGAATAAATATCTGCGAAGAGGCTTTAATTAAAACGCCGGCAAGGGAAGCTGCCGCCTCGCAAGGTGACATTTTCCCACTCGGCTGCGGCTGGGCCACCTGGCCCGCCCGGTGCAGTGTCTGGTGGGCAGAGAGCCGGGGGGGGGGGGGGGGGGGGGGGGGGGGGGGGGGGGGGTGTGGGGGGGGCAGGGGNTGCAGGGGGCCAGCAGGGAGGTCAGGGCGAGGAGCACCCACCCCCACATCACACAGCGACGACGCAGGGGCAGAGGAGGGACTTAAGCCCGGCCTCCTGACCCTGCACCAGAAGTAGCTCTGTGATGGCAAACTCAGGCAGCCCCGGGGCCAGGCTGGATGGTGCACAGGGGCCCGGCTGGGCTGGCAACCACCCTGGGCCCAGGGTGGGTTTGGGAGCAGCGAGCGGGGATCTCGTCTGAAAAGACCCGCAGCTGCTGGTCATGTGGCCCCGTGGGAACGCGGGCCCAGATACTGCATCTGGGCCTCTCCCTGTTTTGGGAGCACCTGAGCCCAAGTGAGTTCCGCAGGCACCCGGCCGGCCGGCCACTCATCCGGCACCACATCCCCCCTCGTCCATCCCAGGGCTGGGTGCCAGCCAGAGCAGCAAAGGAGGCCCCTGCCTTTTTAATCAACAATGACTTGAACTCCAGCCCTCCAACCTAGCACCCCGCTGGAGCCAGCACCCCGTGTCTGACCTCAGCTGGCTCCTGAAGCCGTCGGTCCAGAGGCCCAGGCCGGGATGTTCCGTGGGTCTGTCTGCTCTCAGGCCACTGGGTTCCTGTGAATCAGGCGTTAACTGTTTTCCCTCCCCTGCAGGCACCGGCCCCACCTCCTCCTTGGATCCACTCCTGTCGCTGCTCCTGTTGGCTCTGCACACACTCCTGGGCCGGCTGGTGGGGCACTGACAGCTGCCCCCCATTCCCTGCCCCCCCCTCCCCATGCCTGCACGCCTCAGCGGGGCCACACCGTCCACCCAGACCCAGACCCGGGCGAGGACCAGGTCGCCGGATAGACACTGAGAGACTGAGAGAAGCATGACCAAGTCCACGTGGAAACCAAATCATATGTGGCGGGAGTTACACGATGTAGAAACCGAAACCACGCACCCAGTTTCCAAACGAGATGGGGGCGGCCCGTGCCGCTTCTGCGAACTTTTCTTTTCTCCGCTTCGCCTCCAGCTCTTCATTTTGCACGAACTGCCGAGCCGTTATCTTAGGAGACGGCGTGAAAATGTTAGGGCACAGCCTTCCTGACAAAAGAACGTATTTTTAGTAGATGATTGTGTTTAGGAGTGTTTTTTTTTAATTTCTCATTTTCCGTTGGGGGCTTATCTTTTTTTTATGAAAGTAAATTATTTCTTTTTGAGACATTTGGATTAAAAAAAGATACATCTTATCAAAATTAAATTCACTGTCAATAATATTTATTTTTAAATAAACACGGGAAACAAGGTCAGACACTTGTTTATATACTGGATTGTATATTGCTGAGTCGCAGTTGAATAAAAAAACGACTTTGAAGTGAGCTTCCTACCGGCCTGTGTAAAGGGTGAGCCTCGGGGCCTCATGCAGCCCCGATGCCATGGCCTCCTGGTCCCTGGTGCCAGCGGTCCCCTCAGCTGGAGGACAGCCGGGCACCTGGCGAGGCCACACGGCAGACAGGAGCACCTGCCCAGCCTCCCCTCGGGACAGGGGACCTCAGGGAGCGGGCGGGGGGGTGGGTGGATGGGAGCCCCCGCCCGGGTCTTCGAGGAGAGGAGTCGCTGGGAAGAGGTGTGATATCAATCTTTTTTTAAAAAAATGTTTTTACTGATTTGAGAGAGGAAAGGAGAGGGAGAGAGAGATAGGAATATTGGTGAGAGAGAAACAGGGATCGGCTGCCTCTGCACACACCCCCCCCCCCACACACACACACTAGGGATCAAGCCTGCAACCCGGGCATGTACCCCAAGTGGGAATCAAACCTGTGACCTCTTGGTTCCTGGGTCAACGCTCAACCACTGAGCCACGCTGGCTGGGCCAGCCTCTTTTTCTTTTGGTTTAAACCAATAAACCTACGTGCTCCTGGGAGATGACACGCCCGCTGTACTCACTGTTTCTGGAGTCCCTGCCAGTGGAGGGCGAACGTGGGGAGGAGAGGGGCCTCCATGCCCTTTCCTGGTGCATGGGGAATGCTTTAGCCTCCGAAATGCATGTGTTTGGGGCAGAGTCACACACGCCTTAAAGAGATAGACACTCTTCGGGGGCTGTTCAACTTCTTGCTGGACGGGATTGCATTAAGTAGCCAGATCTCCTGGGTTTGCTCAGAACCCAGCCAGTCTTCAGTCCGCAGGCCGGTGCTCTATCCACTGAGCCAAACCAGCTAGGGCCCCAGCCAGTCCTTAAACCAGCTCGTCACAGGTGTTGCTCACCGGTACCTCCCCGACTCCGCTGGCCGCTCAGGGTTGGGACTCCGCTTCCTGGCGGCCGCGGAATGAGCTCTGGACAGTGAGCGGTGCTCGAAGGGGCAGTGGCTTCCAGTCCAGGCTTGAGCTGGCTCATCTGCAAGAGGATAAGCATCATTCAACATTGCAAATACTGGGCCGGCCCCACGTCCCGCGTTTCCAGCGTGTGCAGCGCTCCCCCTGCTGGCAGGTACTGGAACTGCGCCTGCGAGGCGCCAGCCTTGGCAGCTGCGGCGGCTCATTATTGCAGCACCATCGCCCCGCCCCACAAGGATGCGGTACTTATTTGGGACAAAGAGAAAACAAAGGTGCGTTTGGACCGTCCCACCTGTGCAGAGACCCCCGTGGGAGCTGGCGGGCTGGCCTGCGTGAGGAGGCGCCCCGGGCCTGCTCTTTCTGGTGGACACAGTAAATGGTCTCATATTTCATTTCTATCGATCGCCACCCATCGAGCTGTAAATTCAATCGTTCTTTCTGGTGGAGAGTGGCTCTGCCCAGAGGATCATCTCAGTATTAAGGACAACTCAATACTGCGGCCAGCTGGCTAAGGGCGACTCCAATGCGGGCCCAGTGTGCATGGAGCCAGCAAGGCGCTCCCAGCCGCCAGGGGGCGCCCGAGGACGGGTCCGTGATGGGCTGCCATTGAGCCAGACCCCTCCAGGGGCCAGAGTTGGGGAGCCATCTCCCACCCCACAAACCAGCCCCCTGCAGACTGGCCATCCGCCAGGCTCCTGGCGAAAACCACTGGCCCTCACGCCCACGGGGAGAGCAGCAGGTGTGCTCTGGGGGCTGCCCGCCCTGGGCTGCCTGAATTCTGCACAGCCAGGCAGCCCCTCGCACGCACAGGAATGAGCCCTTCTGTCTCTTCCTGGGGACCAAGGATTTTGGGAAGGAAGTTGTGGGTGAGGACAGTCGGGCAAGTTCCTTAAAGTGGAGCTTAAACCCCCCAGAACTGAAGGCATGGAAGTCCGACGGAGGCAGAGGAGGAAGGAGGGTCCACAGGAGGCCAGAGCAAACCCCTCTGAGCCGGGAGCCCTGTGGACCAGCGCCCCTGCTCACTCGGTCCCTGGACATGAAGAGGGGCAGCCAAAAAAGGACACATATGTAATACCCTTTGTAATACTTTAAGCAATAAAAAAAAAGAGGGGCAGCCAGTGGAGTGCTGGGCACCTGGGTGCATGTGTGCTCCCTGGGGTCCCCCGTGCAGCACTCGGGGGCCAGAGCGGGCAGCCTGCATGGGATGGAAGGGGCACCTGCAAACCAGAGGGACAAGACCCACCAAAACCAAAACTCACCACCCCAAACACCGTTTCTTTTTTGTAAAATACATTTTTATTGAGCCCTAGCTGGTTTGCTCAGTGGGTAGAGCCTCGGCCTGCAGACTGAAGGGTCCGGGGATGGATTCCTAGTCAGGGTGTGGGCTCCATCCCCAGTAGGAGGTGTGCAGGAGGCAGCCAACCCATGATTCTTTCTCATCATTGATGTTTCTCTCTCTCCCTCTTCCTTCCTCTCTGAAATCAATCCTATATAATAAAAGGCTAATATGCAAATTGTTCCCTCAGGAGTTTTACTGAGTTCAACTGCTCACTATGACATGTGCTGACCACCAGGGGGCGGCACAGAAAGAAGGAAGGCCTGGGCAGGCAGCTGGCAGCCGGGGGAAGGAAGGTCCCGACCAGCCCTGACCACTGGCCAGGCCCAGGGGCCCAACCCATGCACGAATTTTGTGCACTGGGCCTCTAGTACAAATATATTTAAAGATAAACACAGCCAGGACGTTAAATTGGATTGTAGATTACCTGCTTTTCTTGCGCATGTTATTGTTTTTCTGTGCCTTGTTCTTTGTTAGTAAATGATAGCATTCGGAGTTTTCCATTTCACTTTGGAAAGTCTGTGTGTGTCCACAACACCATCTACCCACATACTGACGTCTACATGACAGGCCAATTCCCCTCTCGGCTGTTGGCAGCTGGACCTGTTCTCGCCCCTGCATGTCCAAAGGCATGAAATTGGTGTCCTGGCCTCTCTACTGACCAGCACCAGGGCCCTCGGGGGGAGATTGGATCAGGCCGCCACCACCTCCCACACCTCCCCACGCCGGTCCGTGAGTGGGCAGGGTCACCATGGCAGACCCAGCCCCTCAGACACTGATACCTGTCTCCCGGAAAGACTCGCCTTTATCAGCAAACACTGATCCGTTCGAGGGATTGTCTGTCCTCAGAACGCAAAAGGCTTCCTGGCCAGGGGTGGCCGCTGGGGCGGTGGCGACGACCATGCGGTGTTGCAATGTGCACACTCCTGGTAGGGAGACGCCAGATTACAGATGCACAAGTCACTCATTCCCATCGATACCGTGAGGGGTTCAGGCTGAGAGACATTCAATTATGTTGTTCAAAGAGAAGATGCTGATCTCTGCGGGCTGCTCCGTGCTGCACATAGCAGAGTGGTTTCAGCGTGTGCGGCGGGAGGGGGGTACCCCTCAAGCCCGTGACCTAGTCCTTGGGGACCCCCATAAATACGGTCAGGGCGTGGGCTCGATCCCCAGTAGGGGGTGTGCAAGAGGCAGCCAACCCATGATTCTCCCTCATCATTGATGTTTCTATCTCTCCCTCTCCCTTCCTCTCTGAAATCAATCCTATATAATAAAAGGCTAATATGCAAATTGACCCAGTGTTCCAGGCTCCCTGTGAAGGGCACTCCAGCCAGCCAGCCCAGGCCCTCCTTGACCGCCTCTCTGTGTCATGTCTCAATTCCAATAAGAGATCCATGATAGGCTAATAGAGGACAGGTGGGTCACAAAGTGGATAATGGGTGGATGGGTAGATAGATGGATGGGTCACGGATGGATGGGTCATGGATGGATGATGGGTGGATGGATGGATGAATGAATGGATGGATGAATGGATGGATTGATGGGTCAGGGATAGATGATGGACAGGTGTGGGTGGATGGATGGATGGACGGATGGTGAATGGGTGGATGGATGGATGAATGAATGGATGGATGAATGGATGGATTGATGGGTCAGGGATAGATGATGGACAGGTGTGGGTGGATGGATGGATGGACGGATGGTGGATGGGTGGATGGATGGATGGATGGATGGATCACCAGATGGCAAGATGGATGGATGGACCCGGAGGCAGAGACAGAGATAGACATTTTCCAAGGTTGTCAGACTCACACCCCCCCAACCATAAATATTTGCTGACTCCCAGATCTTGCCTGAGCCAGTATGAACCAGGAGGTCACGATTCAATTCCTCCTCAGGGCACAGGCCCAGGTTGCAGGCTCCATCCCCACTAGGGGGCGTGCAGGGGGCAGCCGATCCATGATTCCAGGTTTGACCGTGATAAGCCCAGCAGTGGAGTGGAAAGGGCCTCCCCCCAAAGGGTAATTAGCTGTGACAGGTGTGGGGGAGGGCTAGCAGGCCCATCAGGTGTCCCTGGAATGCGTGGATGTGGCCTTTGGCTGGGCCTTGGGAGGCCTCCCTCTGTCCCTGCTCTGGCCAGTCCCTGCTCCCTCTCAGGACGGAGGCCCGGCATTGGGCCGGAGGTTGGAACAGCTTTGAAACCTCCGTCGTTGGCCAAGTTCCCGTCCTGTTATCTGTGGAGTCGGCTGGCGAGCTCCAGCCTCCTGGTCCCCACCCGCCACCCCTGCACAGCTTCGTCCCTCCCCCTGAGTGTTGGCTGGGATGGATGGCCTGAAAGTGAGCATCATCGATCTTCACCGAGAGAACAGCCCACCATGCACCACGTGTGCTGATCAATGCTGCTGATCAATGACCTAATTAAGGAAAGAAAGAAAAGGAAGGGCCCTTGGCGCCTGGTGAGTTAATGTGCCTCTGTGGGCCCGTGGGTCTCTCGGGACTGGTCCTCTGTTCAGGATTTTGTGTTAAGTCAGCGACCTCCCAAGCACAATGGGAAATTGGGGGGACACCGGTGACCTCGGCAAGGAGGGAAATGAGGCACCTCGGGGTGCACAGAGCACGGTGCCTGCTACCTGGGACCAAGCAGGTGTCGGTGCCCAGGGCTCCCCCTCCGGCCCGCAGTGGGTGCAGATGCTCAGCCAAGGGGGTACCGGGGAGTAAGAAAGAAGGAATATGCCAGCCATGTGGCTCAGTGGTTGAGTGTCAACCTATGAACCAGGAGGTCACAGTTCGATTCTCGGTCAGGGCACAGGCCCGGGTTGCGGGCTTGATCCCCAGTAGGAGGCGTGCAGGAGGCAGCCGGTCCATGATTCTCTCTCATCATTGATGTTTCTCTCTCTCTCCCTCTCCCTCTCCCTTCCTCTCTGAAATCAATAAAATATATTTAAAAAGAAAGAAGGAAGCCGACGTCCTTCTCCCCAGTTACACCCAACAGAGAAGCCGAGCTCCCAGGACCACCCGTCCAGGTTCCCGCTGTGCGGCACAGTGTGGAGTCATCAGGCGGGTGGTCAGCCCCGGCTCCCTCCCCGGTTGTGTCCCAGGCCCCAGCCTGCTCCCAGGGCCTCCTGGGTCAGGGCCGCTGCCAGGGGAGCGCTCACCTCGGCGCCTGCAGGCTCCACTTATGACCCTCTCAGGCGTTCTCTGTGCTGGACTGAGTCCACTGCCATCTTTTTTTTCTAAGATTTTTTAAATTGATTTTTAGAGTGAGAGGAAGGAAGAGGGAGAGAGAGAAACATCGATGAGAGAGAAACATTGGTCCGCTGCCTCCTGACAAAATGAGCCCCTTTGTTGGAATTCCCGGCACCCTGGGCCCCGGGGCTGGTGCTTGCCTGTGGCTACACCGATGGGGACTCAGGGAGCCCCCTGCTCTGCCTCCCCACCAGGCAGCCCTTCACCTCCAGCGGGTCTCAGGCATTCGTCTCTGCGAGTTGGGCATCCTGCGGCTGTGGGGTGGTGACAAGCAGCGCCGTGACCACAGTGGCAGCTCCCCCGTCCTCCGTCCCCTCGTCCTCTCGTCCTCTCCGCCACAGGCACTCGCCGTCCCTCGACCAGGAGGAGGGGAAATTGCCACCATGTGGTTCCTGACCCAGATGTCATGGGTAAATGACACTCCAACGACGAGGAAATAAATACAGCTTAATTGGCAGCGATTCCGCTAAGGAACTTCGGCCCGTGGTCCCCATTCCCACCTCCGCAAACACAGCAAAGGACGCTTGTCACAGGGAGTTCCGAGCGCCTGTCAATGTGGACTTATTTTCTCGGCGGCGTGACGGTCTCTTTCCCTGTAATAACGAGGTCGCCGGGCAGAAAAGTCATTTCACAGGGGAAGGGGAAAGGGCATGTCCCAAAGCAAACAAACATGCCTCCTCCTGCAGCAGCCCCACCCCCACCTGACACCCCGACAGGTCCCCTCCGCCACCTCGGTGACCGCCATCACCTTCTGAATGTCATCACACCCGCCTCCTCCCCAGCTCTCATCACCCCTCTAAAAAAAACAAACAAACATGTGTATTTTTTTAAATTGATTTCAGAGAGAAAGGGAGAGGGAGATAGAAACATCAATGATAAGAATCATGGATTGGCTGCCTCCTGCACGCCCCCCACTGGGGATGGAGCCCGCATCCCAGGCCTGTGCCCTGACCGGGAATCGAACCGTGACCTTCTGGTTCATAGGTTGATGCTCAACCACTGAGCCACGCTGGCCGGGCATCTCTCTGCCCTTTTCACCTTGATGTTAAACCATTGGACTCGGTAACCGTTCCTCTGTCAGGAAAGGCATTGATCAAACCCAGCCCCACATTTATAGAGAAACAAGCCGGCTCCTGGGCGGCTGTGGGTTTCCGAGCGGAGGCTGCAACCCTTGGAAGCTGCAGGTTTCCACAGGGAACTGCTCCCAGACGCGGGGGGAAGCCTCAGCCCTGTGTGAGGGTGCCATCTGGTGACAGACCCGATTTCCTGCTGCAGCTGCGGGCAGCTTCAAGGTTCCACGCTCCAAGACCCCCCTCCCACTGCCCCCCCCCCGGGATAAAAGCAAACCAATAAATAACAAATGCCAATGCAACCGGGCAGAGTCCAAACGTCCGAGTGAATGAGAGCCAGTTCTCTGGGCGTTAAGGAGCCTCATTACATAGGGAAATAGGTCTCACTGCAGACTTGACCTTCATCAAAAATCTGAAATGTGGCCCGGCCGGCATGGCTCAGTGGTTGGGCGTCGACCTATGAACCAGGAGATCACGGTTGACTCCTGGTCAGGGCACATGCCCGGGTTGCAGTCTCGATCCCCAGTGTGGGGCGTGCAGGAGGCAGCCGGTCCATGATTCTCTCTCTCCCTTTGCTTTCCTCTCTGAAATCAATAACAATATATTTTTAAAAATATCTGTCTGTTACCTCCAGTGGGGCTTTGGGAGTCAAACACCACAGAGCCAGGTCTCTGCTTCCCAGCCCCGCCCCACGCCTCCTACTGAAGGCTCCCGGCCACCGGAGGAAGCAGGTCCTGTTGTCGATTCCAGGTCACATACAGGACCGTCCTGTCAGGAAAAGCATCCTTCTCGCACACACTGGGTTTCTTCATTTAAAAGAAACACAGAAGGAGGAAAAACTTCTGTGTGGATACATACAGGCCCATGCATGTATAGACACAGGTGTGTAGGTGTGCGTGCATATACACATGTATGCATATATACATGTATGTACATGTGAAACATCTAAAAGCCTAAGAGACTGAATGACCGAACCACCGAATGACCGGTCGACTGGTAGCTATGACACGCACTGACCACTAGGGGGCAGACGTTCAAGGCAGGAGCTGCCCCCTGGTGGGCAGTGAGCTCCCACAGTCGGAGCTCCACTCAGCTGACTGACCTGTCCCGGTGGCCCAGTAGCCCAGCAGCAGCCACTCTCTCAGCAGTCCTGAAGGTCCAATCTCAGGAGAACCAGTCAGGCACCGAGGGACCAGCGCTGCCGGCACAACCCTGACAGCGCAGCCCGCCTCCTGGAAGTCAGCCTCAGGCACTGTGGCCGCTTCCCCCTCCCTAGATGCTCCGCAAGGAAGAAACGATATAAAAGCTGCTGCCAGGTGGCTCCCGACAATCGGCAGGAACATTGGCCGAAGGGATCCGGATGCCAGGCTGGCAAGGGCGTCCCACCGCCCGCCGGGGGGGCCCATTGCATCCTGGCGCCCCCCACCCACTTCGGGATGGGCGCCAGACGCAGGGCTCACAGCTGGCAAGCGCCGCTGTGGGCAGCGTGAGCCTCTCCGGATCGGGACTGACTGGACCCGAGACCGTGGCAAGCTCAGTGGGGCCGGATGAGTGGGAGCAGCAGGCAGGGGCAGCAGGTGGCTTTGGACGGCGGGTTTCAGCCCAAACCCCACAGGCCGCCCTGAGGGACCCCACCCGTGCACAATTCGTGCACCGGCCTCTAGTATAAAACAATAAGCCGACTCTATTTTAAGCTTGGAGGACAACTTTCACTGAACACAAAGCCTTCCCTGTTCTCGGTGCAGGTTTGCTGGTGTTTCTTCGGGATCGGGACCTTTTCTTTGACTTAACCCTTTGCACTCCGCTGTCCCCTCTCAGGGGACATGGGAATTCTAGCCTATCACTCGGATGTCCCCTCTCAGGGGACATGGGAATTCTAGCATATCACTCGGATGCCCCCTCTCAGGGGACATGGGAATTCTAGCATATCACTCGGATGTCCCCTCTCAGGGGACATGGGAATTCTAGCCTATCACTCGGATGTCCCCTCTCAGGGACATCGGAATTCTAGCATATCACTCGGATGTCCCCTCTCAGGGGACATTGCAGATTGTTAGTGATGACGGGGAATTGACTTATTTCAACGCAACTTTTTGAGACATGCATGTTTCCCTGAAGTTTTATCTTGAAATGGCACAAGAAATTAAATCAAAATATCGTAAAATTACTAAGATATATACAAGAAATGTCAGCGGGTTTTGTGTCGGATTAAACAATAAACTACATATTCCCGATGTGGGACAAAGAAAACGGGACTGCACTGTGTGTTCTAACAGGAAAACACCTGGTGGCAGGCGTCCAACCACTTATTACTGTCAAACATGCACTAATCAGCCCGCAATGCATATTGGGGAGTGTTACAAAACTTATCATACTGTACAAAATTATAAACAATAAAATATTGGTTTTTTTGCAAATATACATTCCTCGATGTCACCCAATTCATGTAAGTCCAATATCATTATAATACGTTACTTGGTTCCAAAATTATACTAAATAATAGGAGGGTCTGTAAATGCACGTTTCCGCCGCAAAGTAGCGTCGAGTAGCTGGTAGCCAATGTCCAGAATGGTTCGGAGTGCATGGCAGGGAATCTCCTCATTTTCACAGAAACGCACTTCTTTAGCAGCCGAGGCTCAGTCCTTCCGAGCTAGGCTATGCAACTTCTCTTGGGTCCTCGGCCTCAGCCTGAATGAATGTCTTAGAGCAGCCATCGGAAGAAACCCAAAAACAGGGCCAATTGCAGAATCTGAGCGCATACGGACGTCAACTGCAGAATTCTCCCATGTTCCTGTTTATGTGAAGATTTTTGTAATAAACTGGGCGGGGGGAGGGGCGGTACCATGGACTTCCCATGGATCTTCCACAAAATCACAAGTGGGAGAACACCTGTACCCACGTTTGAAAGTTCATCATTCGGAGCTAATTTTTAAAAAGAAAAACATTAAGGATTCCACACGCGCTAGCCGCAAACCCACGGCATGTGGCCTTCGCCGCTTAGGAAACACGAGTCTGAAAAAGAAGCCCCACTGCGCAGACTCCGCAGGTGCAGACACGTCCCTCCCCGCGGCGTCGCCGGCTCCCAGGCGCATGCGCCGACCCAGTAGGCGCGCTCAGTGACGTCACCGGCGCCGCACACGGCCGCCTGCGACCGCGGCTGCGAGCCCGAGCGAGTGAGTCGGTCTGCGGCCTCTGCGCCGCGCGAGCTCTTGAACGAGGACCCTCTCCACCGTCGACTCCGACGACAGGGGCCGCGGAAGGAGGTGGAGGGAGGAAAAGCGCGAGCGGCGCCCGATGGAGACGTCATCAGAGTGCACCGGAAGCGGCCCCAGAATAAGGAGTGAGTGGGTTGAGGGCCCCAGGCTCGGGCGTCAGGGCTCGGGCACGGGGTGCGGGGCACTGGGAGTGAACGGGTCGCTGCGGAGTGCGAGCGGGGCTGTTGTGGGAATTGCCCCACCTTCCCTCGGGGAAACTGAGGCCCGGCTGGCCCGGCCCCGAGTCTGAGCCTGGGGTTGCTGTCCGAGCTGGAGGCCGGTTCTCGGGGGCCGCTCAGTGGCGTGGCTCCTACAGGACCGGCCAGGGCCTTCGCCCGACTGGCCGCTGCCTCCCGGGTGGCCGTGGCCCAGGCCTGCGCGGCCTGCGCTCTGTGAACGACACCGCCCCCACCCCAACCCCCCCGCCGGCGTTGGCGGAGAGCTGTGCCCCGAGGGGAGCAGCGCCCGGGCCGCTGCAGGCAGGGGAGTGTGGACACCGTTCACACCGGCTTTGCATGCAGGTGACTGCCTGTGTGACCCAAGGTAGCGTATCCGAGCGTCCGTGCTCTCGGGTGCAGAGCAGGAATAGTGACCACGGCACCGGATTCTGCGGAAGGGATGATGGATGAAATATGCTGCCCTGGCCGGTGTGGTCCAGTGGATAGAGCGGCGGACTGACGGGTTCCGGGTTCGATCCCAGTCAAGGACACCTGCCCGGGTTGTAGACTCGATCCCCAGTGCGGGGCGTGCAGGAGGCAGCCGATCCATGATTCTCTCTCATCATGGATGTTTCTCTCTCTCTCTCCCTCTTCCTTGCTCTCTGAAATCAATAAAAATATATTAGGGAAAAAAAGATAAAATATGCAAAGCTTTTAATGAAGTGCATGGCGAGTACTGCGGGCTCCATAGACGTTAGATGTGTGTTGTGACTGAAAAGGCTCCCAAGTCTCGGCACCTGGGCCGGGGGAGCAGTCATTCCTGGGGTTTGGGGTCTTGCACGTTGCTCTCTACAAACAGGTTATACTCCCCTACCTGACATTTGAGGGAGGATTAGACTCAGCACAGAAGACTTGTAACCACTTTGGTTTGTTTGATCAAATGTGCGCAGGGATGAGATTTATAGAATGTAGTGTGAACCAAATTGTCTAATATTTGGGCGCTTGAATCAGGGCTCTGTCTCATTCTGTCTACATCCCAGTGCCACAGGTTTTCTTCAGACAAACAAGAAATAGTGTGGATGTGTTTAGAAATTGAAGCCACAATGGTGAATATATATATTTTGAGCTTGAAAAAAGACCTACTGTATTTCATCAGTTTAGGACACCCATCAATTGTATGATCCAATTTTATAATTACTAAACTGTGGAGAATCTTTTTAACAAAATGTATTATCCCCAACCACTTGCATCACATAAATGAGTTCCCTTATTACAAGTTGAACAGCTCTTCAGCCTCTAACCTGTGGTATTGTCAACGTAAGAAACATTCAAACCTGTAGAGAGTTTGTGAGTTATGTGAGCCAAACTGATGACAACTGCTGGGAAGCAAAATCTCAACGGATCAAGAAAATGCTCCTGAAAAATGGCAGTTTGCACCCTATTTGATACATTACGATCAAAAGAGGAGGCATAAGTGGGGCACATGAAGTCCCCTGATGACAGGTTAGGGAGGCGGGAGAACAAAGCAGGGTTAGGGGATCTCTGGGATTGGATAAAGAGTAAAACTTATTTTACAGAGGTGGGTACAGGATAGTTAACAGTCAGCGATTAACACAGTTACAGTAAGAACAAGGAGATTTGTAGTCTCTGCTCTGGCTCGGCTCCTGTGCTTTGAGGGGTCTGGAGGAAGGAGTTGACTTTGACATTCCAAAGGTCTGTTATCGTAGATGCAAAAAGACTGTAGACAGGCTCGATTAAGGTAAAAATTGACTTTTTTTTCAGGGAAGGTTTTAGCCTAGGACATGACTACCCGCCATAAACTGCTTTTAGTTGAAAAGTTTTCATTTCAGACCCTCCGGTGTGGTTAGTGTAGGTCTCTGTGTTTGGCCGCCACGCAGGCCTCCCCTGAGCTTGTCAGGGTGAGTCTGTGGCCCCTTTTTGTCCACAGTATTTTAAACCAGTGCAGCTCCAAGTGTGGTCTGCTGGCCTGCAGCTCCCTCTGAGAACTTGCTAGAAATGCAGGATATGGGGATGGGGCCCAGAGTCTACATGCTAATAAGCCCCAGAGGTCCCTCTGCATGTTCATGTCCGAGAAGCACCTTTGAAGCCGGCCCTTCGGGTTTCTGTGATGGACATGATGCGTGGGCAGCGTGAGAGCTTCCATGACGGCTTCGCAGCTGTGCCCTCTGTAGCCCCGCTTCCTGTCCCTGAATGAGCATTGCTCTATTCAGAGTAGAAAACGCCTCGGGCCTTACGCCCAGCAGGAATCATTTCGTGTCCCTTTTCCCGTCCCCAGGTGTAATCTACCACGCCCTCTCCCAGAAAGAGGCCAAGGAGCTGGATGTCCAGGTAGGTGCTTGGCAGGGGGTCTGGGAGTGACGGGGGATGACACAGATGCTCGGTGGCCTCAGAGCCTTTCCGCGTCCCACTCCTCGTCTCCCCAGTCCACGGGGCTCCAGCAGGGCCTGTTGTCCTGATGGCTCTCCCACATGCGGGTCTCCTTTCCCGTTGTGTCATCTCCTACCGTGTGGGGACACCTGAAACCTGCCCTGATGGACGCTGTCTTTTGACCTGGTCACTGGCTCCCCTGCACCCCCAACAGGGCAGAGAGATCACATTTGTGAGATTTATGGATTCTTCTGTGATCTGTCCATTTGTCAGAAGCTCCCCCATGAGGAGGGAGATACAAGAAATCAAGATTTTGAGACCGATTGGCCTTTATTTGGCATCTCCATGGAGGGCCACTTAGGTGTTCAAGACAATCCAGTCATGTCAGTCCCCTCTCTGAGGGTCCAGGAAGTGGCCTGCCAGAGTCAGGACCTCAGGAGGCAGTGCCACCTGACTTGGGGGTGGGGGTGTGGCTGCAGTTTCAGGGCAGTGATGCTCGGAGGCCCCTCCAGAATTACACACTGTGATGGCTGCTCTGCCCCCTGGCACCTGTGCTCAGTCAGGGTCACGTGAGGCTCTGCTGTGTGTCCAGAGAGTGAGCAGGAGGCGGGAGGGGGCGGTGCTAAGATGCTTGACTGTTCCTCCCCCAAGTGATGCGCCCACAGCCGGAAAACCACCGTGAGCCGATCCAACTCCTGGGCTGGCTGCCGCCTCCTGGGGTTAGAGGCGTCTCCTTCAGGCCAGAGCTTGGCTCCACCCCAGCTGGCCTCCTCACCACTGATTAAATGTCGCCCCTCTTCCTCCCACCAAAGACCAGGGAGTCTTTTCCTCCACACACAGAGGTGTGCTCTCATCACCAGGATGGCCTCAGGGACAGGGTGGGCCCCGGAGTCTGGCCTGGCTGTCTCGTGTGATGACCACGGACTTGCGTCAGGATGTGGCTTTTGCAGCTGGACAGCGGTGGGTGGGGGACAGGCAGCACCCGGAGGCGGTGTGAGCCTCTGTGGGGGAGGCAGCCTGCCTGTGAGGACCCGGGGTGACTGTGCCTCGCAGAGCAGTGAGCCCCCCCCTTGCTGTCCCCCCAGCGCCCGGGAGCCCAGCGCGCTGAGGCCTTCCTGCAGGCCTTCCTGCGGCGCTGCACCCCCCACATGAGCCAGAGCGCCCGGGAGGACCAGCTGCAGCGCAAGGCCGTGGTGCTGGAGTACTTCACCCGCCGGAGGGGCAAGGAGCAGAGGAAGCGGGCCAGGGGCCTGTCCGCGCGGCAGAGGAGGGCGCTGCGGCTCTTCGACATTAAGCCGGAGCAGCAGAGGTACCGGCCTTCCTGCCTGCCTTCCTGGCCGGTGGAGCCTCCCGCTTCTGCCGCCAGGGGGCAGCCTGCCTTCACCCACCTGGACTGGGTTTGGGTTTGGGTTTGGGTTTGGCTTTTAATAGGGAGGCTGGTGAGTGGCTGGCTTCTGTCCCAACCCTAATAGGACCTGCCTCTAGTGCGTCTGTTGCCCATGGCAACAGACTGGCCGTCCTCCAGCTCTTTTAGAAAAGAGCAACTGAGACTTCTTCCTACGCATCTCCCTAAGCTTCTAATAGCACAGGCAGAGTCACCCACGGGTTTACTGCCCGGGAGCGTGCTGCCCGTGTGTTGGGAAGCCTCGGCAGGGACATGGCACTCCTTGTGGGAGGGGCTCCCTCCTGCCATGTGGCCCTCCTTGTCCCAGCTCTGGGTGTGGGTGCCTGGGGACTCTTTGTAGACTTTCGCTTCCAGACCTGTAGCCAGCAGCCTCCCACACCCACTGGACAGTCTGTCACCCTGTCCATGGCCTCCTGAGAAACCAGCAGGGTTTGGGGTTGGGGGGTCTGCTCCAGGGGGCCTCGAGGTGTCCCCACCGCTACGGTCCCCTTCAGGTTTGAGCCAAGGTTCTCCATCCTCTAACCCACAGTTGGGGTCCTCTCCTCCACGCCCTCCCCTGCCCGGCAGACCTGTCACTGTCCCTGGGTCCTGCGTGACAGCCAGCAGCTCGGGTTGGACGAGGGCTCACCTAGCTCAGTGTCCTGACGCGCAGGGCCTCAGAGTGCAGGCGTCAGCAGCCTGGAGTGGGTTTCTCCCGGGAGGAGAAGTCCAAGTGCGCGTGTGCTGGCCGCCGTGTCGGCAGGTCCACGGCCCTCAGGCCCAGGCAACGTGGCCCGGTGTGTCCGGCTGCTCCGGCAGCTCTAGACATGGCCCTGTGGTCTCGGGCGGCTGCCGGCGCTCCAGGTGTCACAGCTGTGTCCAGTGGCAGGGAGGGGAGGGGCCAGGAAGGCGCCCCTTCCTCGTCTCACCAGCAGAAACATGGCCTCGGAGGGCCCACCAGTGAGGAGACAGGGTCGAGGGGTGGAAGCAGGCGTCCTTGGCGGGAAGCCGAGCACTGTGCTTCGGACGGTGTCATCAAGCTCACGGGGCTCGCTTCCACCCTCTGACTTCCCACAGATACGACCTCTTTCTCCCCCTGCACGAGCTCTGGAAACAGTACATCCGGGACCTGTGCAATGGCCTCAAGCCAGACACGTGAGTTGAGTTTCTGAAGCCTTGCCCTTTGGGGGAACCCATGCCTCGCAGACCCTGACCCTGCCGGCTGTGGGTGCGGCCTGGGAACCCGCTTCCCGAGCAAAGACGGTGAGGCTTCTCTCTGCCCCGCAGGCAGCCCCAGGCGATCCAGGCCAAGCTGTTGAAGGCAGATTTCCATGGCGCCATTGTTTCAGGTGAGGGCCTGAGAGCACGTGGCACGCGGGCGGCACTGCAGGGTCAGGGTGTGAGAGTGCTCCTGCCGGGGATGTCCCCAGGTCAGCACTGGGCGGAGAGACATCACCGTGGTCGGCAAACTGCGGCTCGAGAGCCACATGTGGCTCTTTGGCCCCTTGAGTGTGGCTCTTCCACAAAATGCCACGTGCAAGCACGCACGTACAGTGCAATTGAAACTGCATGGCCCATGCGCAGAAGTCAGTATTTTGTGGAAGAGCCACACTCAAGGGGCCAAAGAGCCGCAGTTTGCCGAGCCACAGTTTGTCAACCACTGCTAGAAGGTCTCTGCCCTCACCACGCAGCCCCCACTGCCGCCTGGAGGGTGTGGGACACCTGTGACCTGGCTCCCGAATCCTGCCCACACCCTGGCCTGCGGGCCCCACAGGACACCTTGTCGGCCATCGCAGAGTCGCAGGCAGCGGGCGGGGAAGCTGGGTCCGCGGGCCACTCAGTCTGGCCCCCGGGGCACTCCTCCCCCCTGGGCAAGGCCCGAGCTGGACCCACTTCTCCTTTGCAGTCACGAAATCCAAGTGCCCCTCCTACGTGGGTGTCACAGGGATCCTCCTGCAGGAAACCAAGCACGTTTTCAAAATCATCACCAAGGAAAACCGCCTGAAAGGTACGCGCTGTCCCCGTAGGCGCTGAGCTACACCTGCCCCTGGCTCAGCCAGCGCCTCCCTGAGGAGCAGCTGGACGCTGACAGGCAGGAGGCAGGGCAGCACCTGCCCCTGGGGGCGCGGGAGCTGCGCCCTTGGTGGTGAGCCTGTGGGTCCAGGAGGCCTGCGAGCCCCCCTCCAGCTCCCCCTCTAGCCACGGTGCAGGCGTGAGCCACGCACGGGCACAGGAAGTTCAAACCACACGTGGGGGTTTGGTTCCCTTAATTTTTTTTATTTTTATAAATGTTACTTTTCTTTGAAAAATATTTTTTTAATTGATTTCAGGGAGGAAGGGAGAGAGAGAAAGAAATATCACTGATGGAGAATCACGGATCGGCTGCCTCCTGCACGCCCCGCACTGGGAATGGAGCCCGCCAACTGGTTATGTGCCCTGACCGGGAATCGAACCCTGACCTCCTGGTTCATGGGTTGACACTTAACCACTGAGCCATGCCGGCCAGCGGTTCCTTTGATGTTTGAGCTGGCTTTTCCCGCCGCTGCCACCCGTCTCCCTGTGGCTCTTTTGCTCTGGTTTTCACCTCGGAGCGTGGTCAGTTTTCCCCCAAGCGCAGAGCCTGAGCCACCTGAAAGCTGTTTGTGGGGGACCTGGGCTGGCGCTGCCCTGGGAGGTCCTGGTGCTGAGAGGGGGGCTCTGACCTTGAGCCCTGACCGTGGGGGCTGAGCTCTGTTCAGGACGTGAGTGACCTGGCTGTGCAGGGGGACCCCGCCAGCCCGGTTTCCTGGTAGCTCATTTCTAGAACCTTGTGGGCAGGGCTGCAGCAGGGGGGCTTGTGCCGGGTCCCCACGCGGTCTTTCCTGCTCCGCAGTGATCCCCAAGCTGGGCTGTGTGTTCTCCGTGGAAACCGACGGCTTCGTTTCCTACATTCACGGGAGCAAATTCCAGCTCCGGTCGAGCGAGCGGTCTGCCAAGAAGTTCAAAGCGAAGGGGACCATGGACCTGTGAGCGCTGCGGCCCACAGGGTCACGGCCGAGAGGAACGCCAGCCCGAGCCCAGCTCCTGGGAAACGGCAGGCCCTTCTGGGGAGACCACCCCGGTCGGTAGGACACCTGGGAAGAAACGCCTGGTGTCGGGGAGCAGGTGCACAGTTCCGGGGGCCTGCGTGTTCCTCCCTCCCGAGGAGAGAGGGGCAGGAGACACCAAGCGTCCCTGGGGGCTCGTGGGTGTGGGGGCTCTGCCGCCCGTCCTGCGTCTGCTGCTCTGTGACCCGAGCTGTTTGTGATAATAAAAGCACGTGGGCTTTGGCTCCAGTTTCCAGGGCTCGTGCAGTGCAACAGGTGGGAGGATGGGGGAGGGTGGGGCCTGGGCAGGGCCACCTCAGGCCTCGGTTTCCTCTGCAGACACCGCCCACAGGCACGGGGCCCAGCTCTGCTCTGTGATACATCTGGACCACAGTTTCTGCAAACAGCTGAACTCCTCCACCCTCCCTCCCTCTGGGGCCTGGGTGGGCAGAGGGGCTCCCTGAGGGGGCTCCAGGTTCGAGCAGCTGTGGGATTTGAAGAAGGTGGTCACCTCCAGGCTCAGGGCAGGGCCCGCAGAGCCATCGAGGACCCGGGCAGTCACCTCCCCTCTGGGCTCGGGCCGGCAGGAGGAGAGGTGGGCAGGGGCGTGGGCTCTGGCTGCCAGTCCCCAGCCCCCAGGAGACGCGGAGTCTCTGCCGCCTAGTGGGAGGGAGAGCTGCTGGGAAAGTTCCGGTCCGCAGGCCATGCACTGTCCTGAAGCCGGGGCCTCAGTGTCCCCCTCTGTCCAGTGGGGCCAGCAGACGATGGGGGTTTCCTGGAGAGGCACCTGAGACTTCCTGCCCTGGGATCACCGGGTGCACGTGACCTCATCCAGGTCCTGGGCTACAGGGGGACCCCAGGGCCCCCGGAAGCTTCTCGTCCTCTGAGGCCCAGCTGCTCTTCTGTCACTGACATTTGGGGACCGTGGGCTCCAGATGGTATCTAATGTCCCCCCAGCTCGGGCGTCTGGGCCGGGGTTCAAGACCGTGGCCTCAGGACGGTGCTTCCGGGTGTGGGAAAAGTCCACGGCTTCGAGTGGGCTCTGAGAGTAAACGTGGCCGCCGCCGCCGTAAATGCATGGAAAGAGCTCTCTCTGGACAGCGGCGCGTTCTCATGGCGCTGATGTTTCGTTGCTGTAATGCCTAATTAAGACATCTGTTAAGTGCCTCTAATATTAACTTAATCGAGGGGCTTCTAGTAGGACTGTACTGGAATTGTCCATTTAATTACCCGCATGGGCCCTTAATGGGTGTCTTAAACAGGCGTCATTAACGAGAGTGGTAGACAGATTAAAACGAGTCGTGATGCTCCTGGTGATTGTTCCTGGGCTGTGAAGGGTGAGCGTGACGTAGTGGACGCGGAGACGGCTGGGTGCGGGCTGGCGTCCCGCAGGGCCGGGCTGGCTGTCCTGGTGGCTTTGCCCTGCGTGTCTCTCCCAGGAAGCGGTCCCAGGCCTGGTCCTGGGTGAGGCGAGGGGGTGGTGAGGAGGAAGAGGCAGGAGATGGTGCCTCGCCCAGCGGGCTCGCTAACTACCAGCAGGTGCGTGGATCTCGCGCTCACAGTCCCACCAATCTCCTTGAGTCCCAGTGGTTCCCCTCGCCCTCTCCACCTCCCAGGCCCCAGCTCCCACCCCCGCCCGGCATCTCAGCCACAGCCTCCCGCCCCCTCCCTCCTTTCGTGGCCCTGGCCACAGCCAGGCGACCTCTGTGACCCGTGACTCAGGTCCTGTCACCCACTCTTCTGCCCAAACCCACACCTGAGTTCCCAGGACCCTGAGAATGACAGGCGCTCTGCCCCGCCCGGCCTGCCCCTGCCACCCTCTCTCAGCCCCTAACCCCCACCACCTGTGTCCTGCCACCTCTGCACACGGTGCCACTGCCACTCCTGCTCGGCCTCTCGGCTGGACCTCCCCACAGTACCCTCCTGCACTTTCCACACCACCTAGCCCTGAACAGGCGCGCCTGCTCCTTTACCCAATATAAGACGGGGTGCCCGGCTTGTCTCCACCATCATCACATGGTAACCTTGGGCGACCAAGACACGACCTCACACACAGTGAGTGCGCAGTTAAATATTTGTGCGACCAGAAGAAAACAAAACAGCCAAGGGGTGGAGGGGGAGGAGGCACAAAGGGGGAGAGGCCTCCCCTGCAGTCTCATTAGCCTTAGCCGGGACTTTTGTCTGCTGGTTTGGAACTTCCTCTTTCCCTCTCCGGAGAGGGCGCCCCAGCTTCCCCAGCGCCACTGCCCACTCCACCCCCTCAACACCTGGTGAGGCACGTTTGGACTCGGTTGGGGAAACTGAGGCCCAGAGAGCAAAAGCCAGTGGCCAGAGTCATCCTGGGAATAGTGGACAGGGCAGGGCGGGATGCCCAGCCCCACCCCAGCCGGGTTCCTCTAGGGGTGCCCTGCCCTGGCCAGGAGGTAAAGCCCCAGGTAGGGTGGTGGCATTTTTGAGGGTCCCTTGCAGCCCAGAACAGGCGCACTGGCACTCAGGTCAGGAGGCTGAGGGGTGACACCCCACATCCCACCAGCTGCCGGCACTCTGGCCCCTCCCACAGGGACAGGGCAGCTGCAGAAGGGTTTGCATCCATTGTCTGCCCCCAGGGGCCTGCACCCAGCCGAGCTGTGAGTCTCAGCTCCTCCCTCACCCTCTGTGAGGCTGGAGGGTTTATAGCAGAGGTCCTCAAACTTTTAAAACAGGGGGCCCATTCACTGTCCCTCAGACATTCCACACATGCGCACTGCGGCCTGGGATGAGTGGGCTGCTAAGCAGGACAGGCGGCGGCGGCAAAAACACCCGGCGGGCTGGATAAATGTTTTCGGCGGGCCATAGTTTGAGGGCCCCTGGTTTATAGGAAGACGAAAAATAAAATAAAAATAATACAAAACAACAAAATAAGCGACTCGGGAATTGGTGTTTAATGAAGCACCAAGACTTGCTGGGGCCTGGCGCCGCCTCATGAAGCCACCCCCAATTCAGTCCAGATGAGCCTCAGCTCAGCCGAGTGTGATGAGATGATTGCTCCCAGGAGCGACCAGCAACCCCACCACGTCTTCCCCACAGTCGGCTCCTGGCTGCTGGCTGGCAGGAGGGAGGGAGGGAGCCGCCCCGAGGCTGGGGGAGATGGAAGCACCAATCCAGCTGTCTGGGCTTGGCTCAGTGGTTGAGCATTGACCTATGAACCAGGAGGTCACAGTTGGATTCCTGGTTGGGGCCCATGCCTGGGTTGCAGGCTCGATCCCTAGTGGGGGGGCATGCAGGAGGCAGCCGATCCATGATTCTCTCTCATCACTGATGTTTCTGTCTCTCCCTCTCCCTTCCTCTCTGGCAGCAATCTATAATAATAAGAGGGCAATATGCTAATTAGACCGGACGTCCTTCTGGACATCCTTCTGGATGAAGCCGGGGCCGGAGCACGGGACCCGGGCGCCTGCCGGCGGCCAGAGCAAAGCCCGGGTTCTGGGTTCCGGCAGCCGGGGGAAGGTAGGCCTACTCTTGCACGAATTTTTGTGCATCGGGCCTGTAGTAAAAATATATTTTAAAAAAGAAGAAGAAGGGACCTGGGGCACCTCAGGGTCCTTCTGTCTAAAGTGGTGAAGCAGCCTCCACCCTCTGGTGTGACTGAGCCATGTGCATGCTCCTGGCTCAAACACATGGCTGTTTCCTTTCCATTATGTTTCCCTAGCTTTCTTTTTGTTCCCCAATCCCGACACCCTGAGCCCTGAGCCCCACAGCCAGGAAGGAGCAGAGAAGTCCTCAGGGAGCCCTCACTTTTTCCACAGCTTGCGGCCAGGCTGACTCAGCTTCTGCCCCTCCATGAGTCACGAGTTTTTCCTCTTCTTGGAGGAGCATGGCCCTCCGCCCAGGTCTCCTCCGACCACGCGGCCCCATGGGGAGGGACAGGCAGCTGCATGACGGAGTCTGTGCCGCCTCCAGGGCCTTCCCCGGAGCTCCATCCAGAACAGCACAGCTGGGAGGAAGGGCAGACAAGGAGACAGAGGTCCTAGTGGACCCCTGACCAACAGTGAGAGGAGGCTTGTTGGGGTCTCCTGACTCCAGGACCGACATCCTTTCCCCAGTTTCCCAGAACCGTGGAAACGCCTCCTTCTCCAGACACCCGCTCTGGGCCTGGCACAGTGCTGGGTGCCAGGCAGGGTGCTGTGGCGGCGATCCACATAGCTGTGCCCTCGGCATAAAAAGTGTGTTCAGCCGGGATGGCATTTCCCAGTCGCCATGTCCCAGCTGACGTCTGAGCTTACGCCTCGGCCTCTGGGATCCTGGGGGCTGTCTCCGCCTCTGTATGGAGGCCTGGCTGCCCCATCAGGACCCATAAATCCACAGGCTTCCTGAACGCAGGGGCGTCAGTGAGCAAACTGAGCGAGAGGGACCCACGGGGCTCTGTGGGGGCGGCAGTGGCCGGGAAACCACCCCTGTCTGAGGGCACAGCTGTGCTTGGAGATGGGCACCATGGCTGACCTTCTGTGCATGTTTGACAATTTCCACTGTAAAAGGTTTAAAGTAGATCAGATGCACCAGGCAGTGTGGCCCAGTGGTTGAGCGTCCACCTCTGAACCAGGTCACCGGGTTAGAGCATTTGCCGGGGTGCAGCCCCATCCCCAACATGGGGCGCGCAGGGGGCAGCCATCAAGGGTTCTCATCATTGATGTTTCTCTCTTTCCCTCTCCCTTCCTCTCTGAAATCAATAAAAATAGATTTAAAAATTAATAAAAATAGAGAAAATGCTGCTGATTTGAGTGATTATGAACCTCTAGCGGAGATGACCACGTCAGCGGCCAGCAGGACGCCCCGCCCAGGCCCGGCCGCCGGGCGCACAACCCAAGCACTCAGCTCGGGCCGCTCCGCCCACGCACATTGCTCAGGACTCCGCTCTGCGAGCTGGGCGCCCAGGCCCCGCCCCCGCCGCGCGCCAGGCCTCCGATTGGCGGAGCCGCCAGGGGGCGTGTCCGGAGAGTTGGATCGCGGCGGGCGGGGCAGGCCGGGCAGCGGCGGGCGAGCGGGACGCGGAGTGCAGGCGCGCGGGGTCCAGGCGGAGAGGTGAGCGCCCCCCGGGGCAGGGCAGGGGTGCGCAGGGCAGGGGCCCCCGCCGCCGCCCACGCGCCCCGCACCGCCGGGTCCAGGTGGGTGCGCAGCCAGGGTGGCTCGGACTCTGGCCCGCAGCGGAGGCGCGGAGCAGGCGCTCCTGGCTGGCGGCGGGGTGGAGGTTTAGGGGCTCCGCGGAGAGAAGGGGGACAGGAAAGGGGGCGCGGGGTCGAGGCGGGGTCCTCGGGGTGCGCGACGTGTGGACGGAGGGGGCTCCGGGGCGCCCGCTGACCGGGGTGTTGTTGGGAGAGACCCGGCCTCCCCCGCCGTCGTGCCTCCTCCTGGTCCCTGTCCATGGGGTCTGGAGAAGGGGGGACCGCTGCCCCCGCGGAGGGAGGCGGGGGTGCGTGGCGGCCCGGGCCTCCCGGCCTCTCGTTGTGGAGCCGCCTGTCCTCTGACCCGCGGAGTCTGTGACTTGGGGGGAGTTGTCCAGGGAAGCAGGCTGGGCGCCCATTTCACGGAAGAAGTCAGTGAGGGCCGCTCCTGCCCGCCCGGGATCCGCCCGATCCCCTCCCTCTCCCGCCAGCCCTGTGCAGGGGGGATGGAGGCCCATCGCCCACACTTGTCGGGGAGGGAAATGTCCCGAGTCTGAGCAAAGCTGCTCACAGGAAGGGGGGCGGGGGCCGCTCTTGCCGCCTCGTTTCCACTTAGAGGAGGGGTGTTCCTGGTAGTGATCCCACTGGGGTCTCTGCAGGCCCAGCGATGACTGACCTCAGCCGTGTCCCGCACACGTCAGCCCTGGGGCTGCCAAGACCCAGAGGGGAGGCGGCCCAGCTGATCTGAGGGGCCTACCCGACCCCGCCTGCCCCCAGGGGCCCCATGACCTGGGAGGTCAGGGAGGGGTGACGATCAGGGGTGAAGATCTGATTCTGGTTTTGGTCTAGAGAAGCCGTCAGCCCGGCTGGTGTGGCTCAGTGGTTGAGCATCGACCTGTGAACCAGGCGGCCATGGGTTCGAATCCCAGTCAGGGCACAGGCCCGGGCTGTGGGCTCCATTCCCACCCAGTGTGGGGCTTGCAGGAGGCAGCCGATCAGGGATTCTCTCTCATCATTGATGTTTCTCTCTCTCTCCCTCTCCCTTCCTCTCTGAAATCAGTGGGAATATTATTTTAAAATAAATAAATAGAGAAGAGCAGCCTGCAGCTGCCTGGGGTAGTTTAGAGCTGGGCTTCCTGGTCCCTCCGCTGGGACCCTGGGCAGTGACTCGGAGGATGGAGGGGGCTTCAGTGATGATTAAGGGAGCTAACACTTGCAATGCGCATCCCGCTGTGCCCTGTGCCCCGTGAGCTGTTGTTTATTTTCCTCATTCCTGTTCTTTCTGAGGGGGAGGGCCTTCTGGGAAGCCCAGGGCTGGGCGAGGCTGAGAGGCGGCCCCTCTGCATGGGGCAGAGCACTTGGTCAGTGGCATCACCCTAGCCACACCCCTTCATCCCCCACCCCAGCCCCAGTGCCCTGTGAGAACACCCCAACTCCTCCTCCTGGTTGTGGGCTGTGACAGGCCCCGTGGCCCCTCTGACCTGACCTCAACCTCCTCCCTCCACGGCCCCCGAGGGTCCCTGAGCTGTTCCCTGGGCCCAGAACGTGCTCCCCTCCAGCCTGTGCAGGGCTGGCTCCCCCACAGGGTGCAGGGGGTGCCAGGTGACTGTCCCCGATCCTGCCTGGCACCACCCAGCCCTGCCGGGCACGTAAGCCTTCCTCCTGGCGGCCAGCACGCGGCATCAGAAAGGACCTGCTCGGTTCACTTTCTAGCAAACGCCTCCCACCAGAAAGTCTGCCTCTGAGGGCTGGTCCCCACTCCCTGCTGCAACACTGTCCTCCATCAGTTGAAGGAGGGAGGGAGGGACAGAGAGAGGGAGGGAGATTCATTTTCTCATGAGAACAGCAAACAGAAGAGGCCTCCCCATCAGCTGTGGGATGGGTGTGGGGAGGCAGGAGGAGGCGGAGCTTCTGTTTTTACCAAGAAAAACCTCCAGGTCCAGTCACACAGGGTATGAAGCTAAGGTCATGGGGAGGTGGGCGGATGCCCGGGGAGCCGCTGAGACCTGGCCAGGCCCTGTGCTCACTTCCTCTAGGCCACGGCCACGGGCCCTCTGGTCAGGGGGGACCTGCAAGCCGCCCCGGAGCTCACCCACCCACAGGGCCGCTCTGGCTCTTCTCGCCCCAAGCCCGTTCCCCTCAGCTGGGGGGTCACAGGTCTCGGTCCTTGGCTGCAGCCTGGGTTCCCACCCGTCTGCCCGGTGCCTGTCCCAGGAGTGTGCCTGGCACAGGTGACCCAGGCCCCTGCCGGTGCCCATGCCAGGCCTGCGGGCGCCCCGACCGGGAGAGCTCAGCGCTCCGCACCCACACATGGTCCTGTGAGCTCGCCTCCTGAGGACTTACATTCAGACAGAGAGACGGGGCCCGGCACGTTCCCACTTCCCCCATCTGCTGGCCGGATGTGGTCACGTTTGCTGCTGCGCCTTTTAAATAAAAGAAATAAAATAGTGCAGACAAGGGCCTGCCTGCTCCCCTCTTCCTGGTTCATCCGGCCCCCGCCCCCAGGCCACTCCCCCGACTTTTCCCCCCAAATATGTTTTTATTGATTTCAGAGAGGGAGAGGGAGAGAGAGAGAAACATCAACGATGAGAGAGAACCATGGATCGCCTGCCTCCTGCACGCCCCACACTGGGGATCAAGCCCACACCCGGGTCTGTGCCCTGACCAGGAATTGAACCCTGACCTCCTGGTTCCTAGGTCGATGCCCAACCACTGAGCCTGGTGGCCGGGCTCCTCAGCAATTGGTTTCCGTCCTGCTGACCCGGGAGGTCGGGGTGCAGGTACAGCCAAGATGCCATCCCATGTGTGAGACCCGCCGTCTCACCGCCACCTGCTGCCAGGGTTGCCGTGGTCCTCACTGTGGGGACCCAGGTCACTGCCTGGCGTGTCTCCCTCCGCTGCTCTCTGAACTCCTCCCAGGAGCCCTCCTCCCTCCATCCCAGGGCCCCAGCTCAGCCTAAAGGCCCTGGGGTGGCGCCCAGGGCAGGTCACTGATTCCCAGCAGGGCTGTCCCCAGCACCAGCGAGGTCTGCATGCAGAACACGGCCTGGTCAGACGCCTGGTCAGACGCCTATACAGCCGCTCGTGCAGAAGGTGCTGTGGGCGCCTCTCAGGAGGCCTGCGGGGGCTGGGGGGGGACAGCGCCCCGTGACTAGGGCTGAGCCCCTTGTGCATGCACCCCCTCCCCGCAAGGCCCTGCCCCACTTCCCACAGGTGGTGGCGAGGGAACCACAAGGTGCTGACCCAGAAACACCGATCGTGTGACCTTCTGGTTCATAGGTCGATGCTCAGCCATGGAGCCACACCTACCGGGCCATCCGTTTATTCTCTCCCTTAGATTTCACATAGGAGTGAGCTCATGTGATCCTTGTTGCCCCCTGACTGGCTTATTTTGCCTCCCATGATGCTCTCCATGTCCCTGTCTTTCCTGCGGCCTCCCCATCCCTGGCTCCACACACGCCCTCCCTGGGACCCGTCACCTCCCAGTGACTCTTTGTCTCAGTGTCGGCCTCTGGGCACGGAGGGGGTTGGGGACGGGCTGGGCAGTGGGGTCCCACCCTGGGGCCGCCCGCTGACCCTCTGTGTGTGCGCCCTCCGCCCTCCGCAGCCCGGGACGATGGTGGAGCAGCTGGCCCACACGGAGATCAACCGCCGGCGCATCGCGGAGGTGGAGCGCTGCTTCGGGGCGTCCGGGCAGCCGCTGGCACTGCCCGGCCGCGTGCTGCTGGGCGAGGGCGTGCTGACCAAGGAGTGCCGCAAGAAGGCCCAGCCGCGGGTCTTCTTCCTCTTCGGCGACATCCTGGTCTACGGCAGCATCGTGCTCAGCGGGCGCCGCTACCGCGCCCAGCGCGTCATCCCGCTGGAGGAGGTGACGCTGGAGCCGCTGCCCGAGACGCGGCAGGCCCGGCACCGCTGGCTGATCCGCACGGCCCGCAAGTCCTTCGTGGTGTCGGCCGCCTCGGCCCCCGAGCGCCAGGAGTGGATGGGCCACATCGAGGAGTGCGTGCGGCGGCAGCTGCGGGCCTCGGGCCGCGCGCCCAGCACGGAGCACGCGGCGCCCTGGGTGCCCGACAAGGCCACGGACATCTGCATGCGCTGCACGCACACGCGCTTCTCGGCGCTCACGCGGCGCCACCACTGCCGCCAGTGCGGCTTCGTGGTCTGCGGGGACTGCTCCCGCGCCCGCGTCCTGCTGCCGCGCCTGTCGCCCAAGCCCCAGCGTGTCTGTGGCCTCTGCTACCGCCAGCTGGTCGCCCAGAGGCGCCAGGGGGAGGGGGGAGGGGAGGGCGAAGGAGAGGGGGGCCAGGGCGCGGGGTCCCCTTCCGGGGCCGGGGCCAGCTGCGGTGCATCCAGTGGGGACGAGGATGATGATGACTCGGACGAGGACAAGGAGGGCAGCGGGGAGGGCGACTGGCCCAGCCGGGTCAGGTTCTACGACTCCGGGGTCTCCTGGTCCTCCTTCCACAGCTGACGGCGGCCTCAGGCTGCGGGACGGGCCCCAGTCACTTCTGCGTCCGCATGGACACCCTCCTCTCCTGAGGGAGCAGAGCCCCCAAAGCTGCCCTGCGCCCCCAGGACCCCGTGCTGGGCTGGTGGGTGTCGGTGGGAGAGGCGCGGGCCCTCCAGACCCCCAGACCCTCCTCTGCACATGGGCATCTCTGTCCACTTCGGTTCTCTCTCCAGGTAGCAAACCCCACGCACAGGCCTCCTGGGGCCAAAGGCCATTGCTCAGCCCAGAAAGCTGTCTGGCCCCAGCGCCTCATGGAAGAGCGAGTCCTGCTTCTTGGAGGCTGTGATCCACAGCTCGGGATCCGAGACCAGGACGCCCCCAGGGACCATGTGGCTCTGGGAACCAGGCCTCCCCACCTCGCTGGCTGGTACCCGCCTGCCCGTCAGCTGGGCTCTGTCGGGCGGTGCCCACCAGGCTGGGGCCGCAGCCTGAGCTCCGGGTGCAGGGCAGCCTGGCCAGGCCTCGCACCTCGCACTGTGTCCCGGTGCCGGGGGCTGGCGCCTCCCGGTCCTCCTCCCTCCCTGTGGCCGGGAAGCCGTGTTTCCTGTGGGGACTGATCCGGTGCAGAAGCCTTACCCAGGCTGACTCCTGATAAACAGGAAGCTCACGGCGGCTGTGATCGAAAGGCCAGGTGTCCCCCGGGCTGTGTGCTCCAGAGGCTGACCCTGTGCTGGGGCCACTGTCTGCGGTGCACCAGGCCGGGGACGCGGGCAGCCGTGGGCTCAGGCATTCCCACCGCATCGGGGTGGTTGCCACGCACACACCCGCCCGCCAGGGCCCCGGCACCTGCAGCGGGTCATGTGCTGAGTCCCTGAGCGGTGGGCAGCGTGAGGCAGCAGGAGCCGCGCGTCCAGCTGGGCCTGGCCCCCGCGGTGGGGCGTGTAGATGGGGAGGCCCAGGTGCAGCGAGTGTGTGTGTGGCGTGGGGGGGGGGGCAGCCGGATGCCCGCCTGGCCCACACCTGGCCCCAGAGCCCCGGGCCCTTTCAGGCCATGCCCAGCGGGTGCTTCTGCCGCCTTTGCCCACCGCCCGGCGCTGTGGCAGGGCGGGCTCACTGCTAGCTGCACGGGTGCTTCAGGGCCGGGGGAGCTTCCCCAGCCCATGGGGCAGGCGCGGTGCCTGAGTCCCCACCATCAGCTTCCCGTCCCTGCGAGACGAGGCCTCTCTGACTGCGTCTCCAAGGTCCCCCTAGAGCAATGGTTCTCCACCTTCTGGCCCTTTAATACAGTTCCTCATGTGGTGACCCCCAACCATAACATCATTTTCGTTGCTACTTCATAACTGTCATGTTGCTACTGTGATGAATCGTCATGTAAATATCTGATACGCAGGATGGTCTTAGGCGACCCCTGTGAAAGGGTCGTTCGACCACCAAAGGGGTCGCGACCCACAGGTTGAGAACCGCTGCCCTAGAGTCTGACCCTGACTCAGCAGGTGGAGCCTGGCTCTAGGCAGCGAGGCTCAGCCTACTGTTCACAGGCAGCCACGGGGGTCAGGGGTAGAGCGCGGGTGCAGGAGGTTAAAGAGCGAGGTTCCCAGGACCTGTGAGGCCTCCCTCACGGGGCAGAGGGACCAACCAGGTGTGTGTTTGGAGGGGCGGGGAGGTGGCAGAGGTGCATCCAAGAACGACTGGTTTGTGTACAAGCCTGGGCCTCGCTGGGCCACACAAACTGGTTGTGGCTGGTTTTGCCTGGACAGAGGGCTCTGGGCAGACAGGTCAGGGGTGAGGGGCCACTTCCTGAAGCCACATGGGGTGCCTCTCAGCAAGGAGGCCAGGCAGCCGGTCCCTTCACCCTGCCTGGTGCTGGGCAAGGGGTGCGCAGTCCCAGCCACGGCCTCCAGGTCTCAGCCCCTCCCCCGGTCTCCCCCTCCTGGCCCCTGATCCCTGGTCCCTGGTCCCTGGTCCCTGGTCCGGGGCAGCGGTCATCGGGCAGGAGCCAGGTCTGCAGATGGCCGGGTCCGGGCAGGGACCAGGGCCCTGTTCTGTGTCCCTCCCAGAATCCACCTCCTGCTGGCTCCCCCACCCCCACCTCAAGGAGCCAGCTCCAGAATGTTCCAGCGCTGACAGCAGAAAGGCAGGCCCCGGGGAGCATGGGGTGGGTGGACAGAGCGAGACGCTGGGCAAAAAGCAGGGGAAGTTCCAGTCCCTGGAGCGTGCGCTGCGGGCCCTGCCAGGGGCGCCCAGTCCAGCAGGAGGCTTTCCCAGACCCGGCCTGCCCGGGGCTCCCAGGTGGCAGGGGGAGCGGGGCCTCGTCTGCCCACAGTTCTTTCTCACCTAATCCTGCCCCTCCAGCTGCCACAGCGATGCCCTGTATCCAGCTTTAAATGACCCACATTCTTAAAATGCCAAAATGGCCCGGCCAGCGTGGCTCACGGGATGAGCATCGACCTATGAACCAGGAGGTCAGTGTTTGATTCCTGGTCAGGGCACAGGCCCAGGTTGCAGGCTCAATCCCCAGTGTGGGGCGTGCAGGAGGCAGCTGGTCCATGATTCTCTCTCATCATAGATGTTTCTCTCTCTTCCTTCCTCTCTGAAATCAATAAAAAAATATATATTTTAAATTGCCATTTCTTCACCCAGCAGCTTCACTTTAAGGGATCTCCCTAAAGCCCATCTATCATGAGACAAAATACAGGGGATATTAACACAAAAATGCCCACGAGCATTTAGGATTCTAAGGACCCTCCCCTCCAACCCCCAGGCAGCCATACCAGGCGGGGCAGCTAAGAGCCAAGGAATGTTACAGCCGCCACACACGTGGGCGGGATTCCTAGTCACAGCCCGTGTTCATCCGTGAAAGGGTTCACAGTGGCCTAAACAGCAAGGGTGCAAACGGGATGGAAACACACACACACACACACACACACACACACACACACCTAGGGAGGCAGAGCAGCGCCCCCTGGTGGCTCTGGGAGGTGGAGCAGCTTGGAAAGATGGGCCTCAGGCAGAGAATCCCCAGCTTCCCTCCATGTTTAAAGTCACCCACCCCCTGCCTTCCCTTTGTCCCTGGTGTTGGGTGTGTGCGCCTCCCGGGTTCGAGATCTTTCCAGGAATCGGAGGGGAAGGCTGTTCAGAAACCGTGTGGATCTGCAGACGGGGAGCTGTGGGTCTGAAGGCAGCACAGTGTGTGGGGACCTGAGGGCGGTCACTTCTTCGAGGTCGTCCTGACCCCCCACTTCACCAGGAGCCGCCTCTTCCTGCAGCAGCGGCCTCACCAGCGGGACCCGGAGGGGGAGTCAGGCCGGGTTGCTGGGCCAGGGGCCCTTGGTGCCCCGCCTCACCCCCGTGAGTCCCCTGGGAAGGGACAAGGGAGGGGCAGGAGGCGCTCTCCGGGGGCCGCATGGTTCCAGCAGGGCCGGCGGCCAGGCCCTGAGTCCCTGAACCCAGAGGGTCCCAGTCCTGCCAGGGGCGTCCGGACAGCAGTCACCTTCACAGCTGAGCGGCTGAGCCCTCTGCCTCCCTGTCAGGAGAGTGGACACGGAGGGCAGAGGGTTCAGAAACTGCGGTCAGCTCCCCACGGGCTGCGCCCACGGCGGCCCCGACAGCTCTTTCTGGAAGGTTCTGAGTGGGCCGGGTCACACACCTATGACACCGGCTGTGATGCATCCACAAGCTTTTGCTTCAGGCGCCCGGGTGCCGCCGGGCTGAGCCCCAGACAGGAGCCAGCGCAGAGGGCGGGGGGGGGGGGGGGGGGGGGGCGGGGGCCC
>JAWPEG010000015.1:1390048-1410951 GCA_035771395.1 Myotis vivesi | reverse complement strand
CCCCCACCCCCACCTCGAGGAGCCAGCTCCAGAATGTTCCAGCGCTGACAACAGAAAGGCAGGCCTGGGGGCTCACGGAGTGGGTGGACAGAGCCAGACTCTCTGGGCAAAAAGCAGGGAAAGTTCCAGTCCCTGGAGCGTGCGCTGCGGGCCCTGCCAGAGGCTCCCAGGCGGCAGGGGGAGCGGGGGCCTTGTCTGCCCGCAGTTCTTTCTCCCCATAACCTGCCCCTCCAGCGATGCCCTGTATCCAGCTTTTAAATGACCCACATTCTTTTTTTAAAAATATATTTTATTGATTTTTTACAGAGAAGAAGGAAGAGGGACAGAGAGTTAGAAACATCGATGAGAGAGAAACATTGATCAGCTGCCTCCTGCACACATCCTACTGGGGATGTGCCGGCAACCAAGGTACACGCCCTTGACCGGAATCGAACCTGGGACCCTTGAGTCCGTAGGCCAATGCTCTATCCACTGAGCCAAACCGGTTCAGCTGACCCACATTCTTAAAATGCCAAAATGACCTGGTGGGTGTGGCTCAGTGGTTGAGTGTTGACCTATGAACCAGGAGGTCAGGGTTCGATTCCCGGTCAGGGCACATGCCCGGGTTGCAGGCTCGATCCTCAGTGTGGGAGGTGCAGGAGGCAGCAGATCCATGATTCTCTCTCATCATTGATGTTTCTCTCTATCTCTCCCTCTCCCTTCCTCTCTGAAATCAATAAAAATATATATATTGTAAAAATACTGCCACTTCTTAACCCAGGAGCTTCACTTTGAGGGATATCCCTAAAGTGGGCAGAAATTCTGAGTTACAGCCTGTGTTCATCCGTGAAAGGGTTCAGAGTGGCCTAAACAGCAAGGGTGCAAACGCTACAGAAACACACACATGTAGCATTACAAGTTTTGCACAAAATATACCAAGTTCCATGGTAGTTGAGTGCTGGAATCCGTAGCACATTTTATTATATATACTCATCTGTGTTTTTCCAAGTCTTTGGCAATCAGCATTGACAAATAAAGGGAAATGAATCATTTTCAAAGACCATGTTTAAACCCAGTGGATGCACACGACGTTGATTGACAAGAGGGGCGGGGCAGGGGGCAGCGAAGGAGGAGGCCCTCTTATGCTTGTACCTGATTTTGTTCCAGCCTGGGGGGGCCTTTTCAAAAATAAATAAGTGAAGGTCTTTTACAAGGAAATAAGCCCAGGCGCTGAGCAGGCCTGAGGGGAGCCAGGTAAGTACCTTCATTGCCGAGGGCGGATCTGGGGTCAAAGCCACTGCCAGCTTCCCAGGACCCGGCTTGTCATGGGGGACGGCTAAGTACATGTGGGGCCTCAGCACCCAGGGTCAGGGGTGGGCCCTCTCCTCCCCACGCTGTTTCCCAGCAGAAAGGCTAGTGGGGTGGGGGTGGGGGGGAGGGCATTGGCTTCAGGGGCCATTGGTGTGGGACCTCTGACCCCTGTGCCCCTGGGCCTGGCAGAGGTCGACCCCACGTGAGTAACCCCGTCACCTTGTCTGATAGGCGAGCCATCCAGATGGGCCGACCTGCCCAGCCCTGGAGCAGCACAGAAGGGATGGAGGCAGGCGGTCACCCTGGGCCCAGGTGCTGGAAGTCAGTGTCTGTGAGACCAAAGGCTCCGTCCTTCCTGAAGCACCGGGGGTTCCAATCCCCCCTCCAGTTTTCTGTGCACATGGAGGTGCGGGGTCTGACCATCCTGGGCAGGAGGGCACCCCCCATGCACACACACACACTCCCAGGGAAGTGGAGCAGCGCCCGTGGAGGCACTGGGAGGTGGAGCAGCGCCCCCTGGTGGCACTGGGAGGCGGAGCAGCCTGGAAAGGTGTCCTCAGGCAGGGAATGCCCAGCTTCCTTCCATGTTTACAGTCACCCACCTCCTGCCTTCCTTTGTCCCTGGTGTTGGGTGTGTGCGCCTCCCGGGTTAGAGATCTTTTCAGGAATCGGAGGGGAAAGGCTGTTCAGAAACCGTGTGGATCTGCAGACGGGGAGCTGTGGGTCTGAAGGCAGCACAGTGTGTGGGGACCTGAGGGCGGTCACTTCTTCGAGGTCGTCCTGACCCCCCACTTCACCAGGAGCCGCCTCTTCCTGCAGCAGCGGCCTCACCAGCGGGACCCCGAGGGGGAGTCAAGCCGGGCTGCTGGGCTGGGAGCCCTTGGTGCCCCTCCATCACCCTCCATGAGGCCCCTCGGAAGGGACGAGGGGAGCAGCAGGGCCGGCGGCCAGGCCCTGAGTCCCTGGGCCCGGAGGGTCCCATCCTGCCAGGGGCGCCCGGACAGCAATCATCTTCACAGCCGAGCGGCTGGACCCTCTGCCTCCATGTCAAGAGAGTGGACGCAGAACCTGTCCCCGCGTCAGACACAGGCGCCAGCTCCCCACGGGGCCGTGCCCATGGCGGCTTCATCAGCATTTTCCAGAACAGGACCCAGCACAGGTCCCCAGGCACTCCTCGAGTCCAGTGCCACCCCCAGTCTAGTCTCCGTATTGCACCTCGGCCTGCAGCTCCTTGGTGACGTAGCCGACCAGCAGCGCCAGCAGCCGCTCCTGCAGGGCCTCACTGCCCATGACCAGCATGGTGAGCTGCACGGCGTCCGTCCACTCCAGGTGCCTGACGATGGCCGTGACCTGGTTGAGCAGCTTCTCCTGCTCGGCGCGCGGCAGCTCCATGAGGATCTGAGGGACCGGCTTAAACTGCCCGCTGGTCATCCAGGCCCCTAGGAGCCCCCCGACGGCGCCCCCTGGGGAACAGGAGGTTGGGTTAGTCGGGCTGTTCACAGTGCCAGCTCGGAGCTCACTGGGAGCTCGTCACAGGATTCAGGTGGCAGCCCAGGGCTCGGGCCACAGATCATGACTCGGGCCACAGTTTGTGGTCTGGGTCACAGACCATGGTTCAGGCCCAGCCCTTATTCTGGGTCACAGCCCATGGTCCAGGTCAAGCCCGTGGTTCGGGTCACAGTCCGTGGTCTGGGTCAAGCCTGTGGTCTGGGTTGAGCCCATGGTCGGGGTCACGGCTTGTGGTGGGGTCACCGGGAACCTCCTGCTCCCAGACTAGAGGGAGCAACTCACCCAACCTCCAAGGGACCATGGAACCATCCCAACCTCCGTCATAGCCACAAACTGGTCCCCAGACGGGAGCAGAGGTGTGACCAGGGGCAGCTTAAGTGAGCGGCCAGAGGCCTGTAATCCCAGCTCCCTCCTGACCCTGCAATGAAGACAGGAACGGGCCTGCCCAGGGGACACAGGGCACACCCCTGGGACAGGGCGCCTTCCAGTCCGCAGGCACGGAGCCACAGGAGGGTGCCCTGCGCATCTGAGACACAGACACGTGTGTCCCTCCGGACACGTCTGTGCACAAAGGCCGAGTCTCAGATTCAGCTCGCCAGCCCCTCACTCGGGTCACAGGCTCCTGTGCGGCCTCTGTGGACCGGAGGCCTCTGTCCCCCACCCCGTGGGGCACTGCACTCACCAACGGCCAGTCCCGGTGGGCCCCCGACCAGGCCCCCGACGAAGGCCACGGCGCCGGTGACCAGGGCTCCCCGCCCCGCGTGCTTGACGGCCGCCTTCATCTTCCTCGTCTCCGAGAGCGAGCACAGCAGCTTCATGGCCTCCTCCACCATCAGGGGCATGGCGTGTCCCGGCCTGCGGAGGGAGGGTTCCATGCGTCAGTTCCCACCCAAAGGTCGCTCTTCCCAGTGTCCAGGGCAGACCCCCTGCTCCAGGAGGACCCCAGCTCTGCCGTGGGCGAGAGGACAGCACCGTCACGTGACAAGTCCTCTGTCACCGAGAAAGCGGGGCTGCCAGTCGTCAATAAGCAAACAGGCCCGGCTAGTGTGGCTCAGTGGTTGAGGAGGTCGGGGTTCGATTCCCAGTCAGGGCACAGGCCCTGGTTGCAGGCTCGATCCTCAGTGTGGGGAGTGCAGGAGGCAGCCCATCAATGATTCTCTCTCATCACTGATCTCTCTCTCCCTCTCTCCCTCCCTCTCCTTTCCTCTCTGAAATCAAGAAAAAGAAAAATAATAAAAAAATAAAAAGCAACCACCGGGAAAGGCAACCCACCCCCATTCCTGGGCCAGAAGGCGGCAGGAACACACAACAGCCAGAGAATAAAAGAATCACAATCCCAGGGACTCGAGTACACATGGATCGTACGGAGCAGGACTCCACCTTGGGGATAACGTTACAGCAAGTCTCTGGGGTCAGGAGACTGTTGGCCAAGCTGGCAGCTGGGACATGGCAGGGCGGGGCGGGCTCTGCCCAGGGTCCTAGGGATGGAGCGCCCCCGCCTGGCAGGGCTGGGAAGTAAAATCAAAGCTGAGCTATTTCCAGCTTGAGCTGCAGCCAAGCCAAGCAGGGCACCTCCCTGTCCCTGTCCCTCCCCTTCCGTGGGGCTGACTCATGCTGACAGCTGCTAAGGAGCCCGAGGACACAGGGCAGCCTCTGGCTCCATGTCTTGGGGCGATGAGGGTTTTTGAGCCGCGGGCAACCCGGACCTGTCTCTACTGCGCAACAGTCCTCCCGGTCCCGGGGAAACTGGGAGCTGTCAGGTCCAATCGGCGGATCTGCCCCCACCCACAGGCAGGGTTTCGGCACTTCTCACTGTCCCAGGAGAGCTGCGGTCCCATGGGCCAGTGCCTGGGACCCTTCTTTTATATATTTTATATGTATATGTTTACATTGACTTCAGAGAGGAAGGGGGAGGGAGAGAGAGAGAGAAACATCAGTGATGCCAGAGAATCATTGATTGGTTGACTCCTGCACGCCCCCCACTGGGGGTGGAGCCCACAACCTGGGCCTGTGCCCTGACCGGGAATCAAACCCTGACCTCCTGGTTCATGGATCGACCCTCAAGCACTGAGCCACGCGGGCGGGGCCTCTGACATTCCCCAGATCATGGGCCCCCAAGGGCACAGGTCACTGAAGGTCACGGTAGCTCCGCAGCCTGGTGGGGGGATGCTGCCTTCACAGCGAGCCCAGGGGTCTCCAGCCGCACCCGGGAGGCAAGACTGCAGGGCCTGACCCGGGACCCCGGCGTCCATGACTCCGTCCTCGAGTCAGAAATTGCAAAACACACACACACACACACACAAAAAAGAAATTGCAAAACAGCATCAGCCAGAGGAGTCAGTCTGCCAAGTGGGGTTTGAGGCAGCGGAGGGCGGGCCCTGCAGGGCTGCCCTAGGGATTGGTGGGTGCTGGGGGTGGGGGTGGGGGGAGCTGGGCCCGTTCCACTCCCAGGAGTCCTGGACCCACAAACCCCTCCTGGCTCCCCTGGGTCCCGAAGAGCTGTGTGCAGAGTTAACAGGTGTGACTCCTGGCGGATGACCAGGGACTGAAAATGCAAACACGGGGGACTCAGGTCACGGGGTCAGGTCCTCTGCACCGTGGACTCGTTCCCCTCCCGCCTCGGAGACGCCCCTGCCCCGTCCCCTCCTCGCAACACGATCTGGGGTTCTGCCTGGAGCAGTGGCCCCCCGATAGCTGTTCTTCGTCTCAGACACGCGCTGTGGCCTCTCCCTTTGAACGGCCTTTTCTCTCTAGGGGAGCAGCTGCTGGCATTTAAATCGGGGATCGCACAGGCACCTGAGTCCGTCTGGGTTGGGAAACTGGAAGGGAGGGCCGGCGGCCCAGGACCCGCCTCCCCGGCAACGGAGGCCGGAGCTGCGCGCGGGCTGCCTGTGCGCCTCCGGCTCCTCTTTAAAGACTAAAGCAGCCCCCAGGCCCGACCAAGACGAACCCCCTCCTACATCGCGGACAGACCGCCCCGGGCCCCCCACCCCCGCGCCCAGAGCCTCCTCCCGCGGGCAGGCCAGGTGCGCCCGGCAGCAGGTGCCGCCCGGGTTACGCGGCTCCCGGAGCGCCCGGCCCGGCGGCAGGACACGCCCGCGCCGGTGACGGGCGGGGACACGGTACCTGGGGTGGAAGGAGAGCGCGCAGGCACCGGGCCCCGCGGGAGGTCACGCACCGCTTCCCGGGCCGGGCGGCGAGTGCCGGGCCTGGCGCCGGGTCCCCGCCGGGCGCTGGGTGCGGCCGGGGTCAGGCGCCCGGGGCCACCCGCGCTCCGCTTCCGCTTCCTCCGGGCCGACCGCACGCTCCGCGCTCCACGTCTCCATCCGGAGAATGAATGAGCCGCCGCCGGCGCAGGTAGCTCCGGGGCCCCGGACACGCCCCCCCCCCGCGCGGCGCTCACCTGCTGGGGCCGGTGCGTCACCGCCGCCGCCCGGGGACTCGGCTCCAGGGTCACCCCGACCGCGAGCTCCGCGCGCAGGCCCCGCCCTCCCGCCTTCCGGCTCCGCGCCGGGACCTTCCGGGTCGCCACGGAACGCAGACCGCGGGACCGGGACCTTGGGGCGCAGCCTCCGCGTTCGGGTCCCTGGTCGCCGGCCTCTCGGGAGGACCCCGGGCAGGGCGGGCGCCCCTCCGACTCTGCCCCGCCCCCGGTCTGCTGTGTGGCCCCAAGGGCACCCCTGCCCTCCACCCGCCCCACACGGAGCCCCGGTCTCCCTCTGTGGACCTCGGGCCTAGGGACCCACCTCCTCCCCAGCCCCGCGCGCCAGAGCTCAGGGCCCGAGAGGAAAGGGGCTGAGATAGTGTTTGGTGACTCACAGGCCAGAGTCTAACGGCAGGGCCTCCGGGCCTGGGGGCGCGTTTGGGGGGAGAGGGGGCGGGTTTGGGGGAGCGGGGGGTGTGGACAGGCCAAGGGCAGCGTTACTCCTAGGGCTCCAGGACCAAGCGGATGGGGAGCCTGGAGGATGCGAAGGGCCTGAGGAGTGTGGGTAACAGGGCCCCGCAGATCCCCAAATCCCCAAGTTAGAGATTGTTTGTAATACAAATACCACTAAGTGCTGAGTGAGAAGCGGTTACATTGTCCGCTTAGGGAATCAAGACAGGAAAACCATGTCTGCACCTGTTCAGTTCCAGCTCGTTTAGGTCCAACCACCCAGTGACGTCAGCAACAATGTAACGACATAACTTGCACCCTGGCCCTGCCTTGAGCACCTTTTACATCATAGTTTTACTTGACCTGTTCTGTGCACTGGTAGGTGTAGACCCACAAACACTAGTACTTCCCACCGCGCTACGGTTGACTGCGGTGGTCAGCACAGTGACACGCTGTGCAGGCGTGTGGCTCGGGAGCGACAGTGCACTCCAGGGCGTGTGCACAACCACAAGACTGCCCGAAACTGTCCTGTCATCACTTACACTTCTGTCCCCTGTCCTCCCCTCCTCCCCTGTCCCCCCCTCCCACCTCCCTGTCCCCCTACAGGGAGGGCCTGAAGCATTAGCCAGGGCTCCCCCGTCTCCAGGGACAAACCCCATGCTCCACTGACGGGGAGCTTTAGCTTGAGTTGGGGTGAGCCCAGCTCCGGGGTGTGGAGGAGATAGAAGCCCACGCTTGGGCCTGGGAGAGGTTCGGTTTCTCTGCGGGCAGCGCCCCTGGCGGCCCATGAAGTCACGGCGGCTCCCTCCTTCCCTGGAGACAGGCAGAGGGGACCAGGAGGGAAGAGGCTGCTTGGGTGGCTCTGGGGAAGGAGGGCGGTGAGAATCCTGCGCCCCTTCAGCCCATTGGGTCTGAGACCACGAAACGCTGTGACACCCGGCACGGCACCCTCCCGTGGCGGCGGGGCCTCCTGCGTGGGTCACCATTGCACAGCGACGCACAGCCCCGACCTGCCCCGTGGCCCTGGGGGAGTCATTCCGTTCCCGGGGCCTCGGTTTCCTCATTGGGGAAAGGACCGTGAAAATGCTGGTGCCCCTGGGACTGTCCTGGAGCTCCCGGGAGGCCATGCGTGGGGTCCCAATTGTTCTTGTTGCCCTGTCCAGTGTGGCTCAGTGGATAGAGCCTCGGCCTGTGGACTGAAGGGTCCCGGTTTCGATTCTGGTCAAGGGCATGTACCCTGGTTGCAGGCTCGATCCCCTGCCCTGGTCAGGACGTAGGCGGGAGGCAACCAACCCATGTGTCTCTCTCACATCGATGTTTCTCTCTCTCTGTCTCTCCCCCTCCCTTCCGCTCTCTCTAAAATCAACTAAAAAATATCCTCAGGTGAGGATCAACAAAAAATTAAGAATAAATAGAAATAATTTCTCTCGTTACATCGCAGGGTGTGAGCTGACCAATTCCCGGTCAGGGCACAGGCCCGGGTTGCGGGCTTGATCCCCAGGAGGTGTCGTGCAGGAGGCGGCTGATCCATGATTCTCTCACATCACTGATGTTTCTGTCTGTCTCTCCCTTCCTCTCTGAAATCAATACAAATATATTTTAAAAAAACAAAACAAAAAACCGGACGTCTCAGATGTGTGACCAGAGTCTGAAACCTCACCCGCCCACACGGAGCTCAGCCCGCCCCGGGGCCACGGCGGCGGTTCATTAGGGCTCGGGTCGGACAGTCTACGCTCGATGCACCGAAATCACTAGGGGGTGGGAGCGGCGGGGGGGAGCTGCGCGCAGGTGTGTGTCCCCACATCCGTCCTGAGCAGGGGGCCGAGGGGCTGAGTGCGGCGGAGGCACAGGGTGGCCTCCGTCTCCTCTGCCCCCCTCCTTCGCGGCCATCAGTGGGAGTAAGCGCGCCCCCTGGGAACCTGGGCTCGGCCTGCTGCCTTTTTTTTAAAATCTATTTTTATTGATTTCAGAGAGGAAGGGAGAGGGAGAGAGAGAGAAACATCAATGATGAGAATCATGGATCGGCTGCCTCCTGCACGCCCCACACTGGGGATCGACTCTGCAACCCGGGCATGCGCCCTGGGAATCGAACCTTGACCCCCTGTTTCCTAGATCGAGGCTCAACCCCTGAGCCCCGCCGGCCGGGCTGCCTGCTGCCTCCACAGGCCACACGGAATCGCCAGGATGATTTGCTGGAGGGAAACCAGGCATAAAACGGGCCGCTTTCTTAAGGTTCATCCTCCGGGATTCAGAGGCCTGAGGGCGGCTCCCGGGAGAAAGGCCTGAAGACAGCGCTGACGGGTTTACCCCAAGGCACGTCCCAGGCTCTGCTGCTGCTGCTGCTGCGCGCGGGACCGGCATGGACGCTGCCACCAGGGGGCGCTGGAGGCCCGGAGATCAGAGCCGCGGCCGGCACAGCTCTGTGTTCACACCCAGCATCCGGCTTGGTGGCGCTGCCCCGCCATCGCCCAGGCCTTCGCGGTCTCTGCTGCGGTGACGTCATGCTGTGGGGGCCCCGTGGGGCATTGGTGTCCCCGGCGGAGACAGGGCACTGCAAGGCCGGCTGCTGCTTCCACCGCCCGGGCTGCAGGATGAACACCAGGGTCTCAATACGCCTCGTTCTCACCACCTGTGAGCTGACACAGACAGACATCCCTCGGGTTATTGTTTTTAATATATATTTTTATTGACTTCAGAGAGGAAGGGAGAGGGAGAGAGAGAGAGAAACATCAACAATGAGAGAGAATCATGGATGGGCTGCCTCCTGCACGCCCCCTACAGGGGATGGAGCCCACGACCCTGACCTGTGCCCTGACCGGGTTCGAACCGTGACGGCCAACCACTGAGCCACCCTGGCCAGGCTCCACTTCGGGTTGTTTCCGGGGAAATCAGAGTTTGGAGACACTGGCATGACCTGGGTCTTTCCCAAAAGCAGAGCCTGAGGAACAAAGGGGGCAAAGGGAGCTTATGTGCAAGGTGGTCTCAGGGACCAGGGTGGGGAAGCGAGACGGGGTCCCCGGGGCCCAGAAAGTGGGGGAACTGAGGCAACTGCAATGACAACACGTTTTGGAAATCACTCCCACCCATGCTTAGACCTCAGTGAACGCAGCTGTTTTCAGCGTGGTCATCGGAACACTTTCGGCGAGGACACGGGACGTGCAGGTCCCACGGCCTGGCGCTCGGCTTCTGGTCTCAGCCACGTGCTCAGCAAGGCCAGTCTCTGCAGCGAGTCTTTCCTTCGTTCGCCTTCATCCCACAGATGCCTACAGAGCTCCTGCCACAGGCCCCGGCCCGGCCCCACCACAGATCTGAGCAGGAACCACAGAGACAGGGCCCTGCTGGAGAGAGGCAGCCAGTGAGATAAGGAAGTAATTCAGATAACCTATAGGAATGGGAGAACGTACACCGGATGATATGATAGTAGGATGGTGACACAGGTAGTGGGTGGATGGATGCATGGATGAGGGATGGATGGATGGACGTATAGACATATGGATAGACAAATAGGTGGGTGGATAGATGGATTGATAAATGGGTGGATGGATGAATGAATGATGAATGGATAATAGATGGATGGGTGGGGGATGGATGGATAGATGGATGTATGGATGGGGGATGGATAGATGGATAGGTGACGGATGGATGGATGGATGATGGATGGATGGGTAGGTGATGGATGCATGGATAAATGGATGGATAGTAAATGGATGGATGGATGGATGATGGATGGGTAGATGGATGGATGGATGGGGGATGGATGGATGGATTGTGGAGGGCAGCGACTGAGCACAGTTTGAAAGGGTGTGTCACCCCCAAAGCCTGCACAGGGCCCGTTGCATATGTAAACAGCCTTCCTTGGGGATTCCTCAGCGTTATGGGGACACCGAGTGTGAGGAGCAGGTCTGCTCTGCTTCACCGGCCCCTGGATGCACAGGGGGTTCCGGGACAATCATGGTCTCCATGGGAACGGATGGGCTGGGTCAGGAGTGGTCCCAGCACATGAGTCCCTCCCATCTCCAGCCTCAGGGCCTCCGCTGGGCGGGGCCTCGGAGGAACAGGACCTCGGCCCTCAGAGTCCAGAGAAGCCGAGGCCCTCCCCACCTTGCTCAAGAGCCAGACCCTGCGTGACCCCTCCCTCCCGCTCTCCATGGCCACACCCTCATCCTCATCCACTTCCTCCCACAGACCCTGCTCCCAGGTCCCCCAGGCCAGGCCGCTGCCCCTAAGCGAGGACCGGGAAGAGGCCGCCATCTAGGGCAGGGAGCGGCATGCCCAGGGCCCCGTCGGCCCCGCCCTCCTCCTCTCGGGGTGGGGGCCTGGGCTGGGAGGGGGTGCGTGGCACAGCTTGGTCGGGGCCTCAGATTTCTGCTCCGTGTTTTCACATTCTGATGATTTCATGGTGGGCCTTCTGATGGATCCATTTGCGGGGAAACTAAAGATACCCCGAGATGCTCAAAATAGACACGAGCTGCTAAAAATTCAGCATTTCTCCCCCTGCCGCCAGCTGGGCCTGGTGCCGTCGCTCCATCAGGAGCCAAACAGCCAAACAGGATTCACAAAAGCGAACAAGTTACCCGGGCTGGTCAGCAGGCCGGTCCTCTCAACTCACCCAGACATTTGGGGGTGGGGGGGGGGTCATTGAGCCTCCCTCCCTCCCCCCCTGCCCTCCCTCTCTCCCTCCCTCTTCTAAGCCCTTCAGGTCTGTCTGGGCGTTTAGGGAAAGTTGGTCCAAACGCAGGCTTCCAGCTGTCCTCCCTGGGGCGCCTGCATCTGAAGGGATGCGGGGTTTCTGAGAACTGAGAACCGTGCGCCCTCCTGCAGGACGCGAAGGGGCCCCACTAACCCCTCCGTCGCCTCCAGCCTCGGTTCCAAGGGAGCCCTTTCCCGTGAATATCTGCCCCAGAAATAAATCCGATAGATTCATCAGACCTCCCTCCCCCGCAGACTAAACCATGAGCGGTAATGGTTATCGGACTGGTCAAAAGAATAAACCTATGAAATCAATAAACTTGCTCTCTGCCCGGCATACTTCAGGGGCAGCCTTTGTCTCACTGGGATCTGCCCCAGGACGCCCACCAGCCTGGCCTCAGCCCCCTCCCAGGGCACTGCGGGCGGCGTCCCCACTTCGCCTGCCTGCCCCAGGGCTCTAACTGGGACCCGGCCAGGGTGGCTCCCAGGCCCCGCTGGGTGGGCGGGGACAGGTGTCAGACCCCAGGAGCCAGGCCTGCTGGGCTGCCACTGGGCAGGCGGGGCCTCCGAGGACAGAGACCCCCCCACACCCCACCGCAGCGGGAGCCCCCCACAGAGCACTGTGGGGACGCGGGGAGGGGTTTGCTGCGATGCAACATGTGTTGGCGGCTTTTTTTATGTTCAAGCTGTCGAAAGTCTGTTTGCTGAGCTGGGTGTTTGTTTTGGGTTGTTGTTCTCTGGAGCAACATGGAAGGTGGCAGAATAGCTGTTCTGAGCGGCTGGGAGGGCGGGCAGTGAGCGGAGTGCAGCTGGGCACCGTCCACTCCCAAACCATTTGCTTGAAGCGGCTAGAGACGCTGGCCCTCAGGGGGCACGCGAGGGAGGCAGTGGGCACTGTGGGTGGGGGCTCGGGGCGCCCGGGTGAAGCTCTGGGGAGTCCCAGGCTGCCCCCTGTGGGGTCCAACCCCCACGTGGTCCCCTGCCCCCTGTGCCCACCGGAGCAGTCTCCCCTTTCCAGCCCAGTGGGCATCTAACCAGCATCACCCTGGGGCAAGGGTCCCTGGAATTTGAGGCCACACACACAAAGCGGTGATCTCCATGGTCACCAACGCGCCCACGTCACAGATAAAGCAGTGAGGCTCAGATTTGCATGAGGAACCAAGGGCCCATTTCACAGATAATGCAGCCGAGGCTGGGATTTGCATGAGGAGCCAATGTTCCCACTTCACAGATAAAGCAGTGAGGCTCGGATTTGCATGAGGAACCCAGCTCAGCCTGACCGGCCAGTTCCCTGCCGCCTGCCGGGCGCCCTCCTGCCTGGGGCCGGGGCGGGGAGGCCTTCCCTCCCCTGAACACCAGTGTTCTGGAATCTCCGGGGCCTGGTCCCCGCTCAGCGGCTCAGCAGCGTCTGAAAACTGGAAAGGCGTGCCCGGCCGGGCCTGTGTCATGGCCCCCGCTGTCCCTAACCCAGAGGGCGCCGGGTGAGCCGGGCAGGGGCTGGGGTATTCGGTGGGCAGCCCAGGGAACCATGATGAGGGCAGGTGCCCACCTCTGCCCGGCGGAAGGCCCTTCTTCCCCTGGCGCTGGCCCAGGGCAGAGCCTGCTGCCCCAGGGCAGAGCCGGGCTGCGCTACCGCCGCTGACCATCAGAGGGCGCCCGGACCAGAGGCCGCTGCAGAGGGCGCCTGCCAGGCCTTGGTTCCGGGAGGGTCTCCATCCCAGGGAGCCTGCCCCCAGCATCTTCACGAGGAAAACAGGGCCCGGCCGGCCTGGCTCAGGGATTGAGCATCGACCTATGAACCAGGAGGTCAGGGTTCGATTCCTGGTCAGGGCACAGGCCCGGGTTGCATTCTCTATCCCCATGTGGGGTGTGCAGGAGGCAGCCGATCCATGATTCTCTCTCATTATGGATGTTTCTCCCTCTCCGACCCTCTCCTTTCCTCTCTGAAATCAATACAAATATATTTTAAAAAAGAAGAAGGAAACGGGACCCCAGGCCTCTGGGTGGGCCTCCCCCCGCTCCCCCACGTTGGGGTGATGGGAGCTGTGGGTGCCGGTGGCCAGACGGTCTGCAGTCACTCCCGTGATGCACTCACCCTCCCTCACGGGGTCCCCACTTGGTGCCCCATTTTGCAAAAATTGTAATTAGTTCCCTCAGAGCTCATTTCCACCCACAAAGACCCACAGGACCACTGCTCTGTCCCTGGGCCCAGGCTGGGCCTCCCTCGGGGAAGACACAGGAGAGCATGGGTGCAGGCACCGCACCGTGCTGGGGGGGGGGCTTGTTGGCTGCAATAAAGGTTGGAGGTTTGGGGGGCGGCTGCGCTTTGCTGTAGGAGCTAGAGACTGACTCTGGACCCCTCTGCCTGGACTCAAACCCCACGGCCCAGCTGTGTGGCCTCAGGCAGGTTGCTTAATGTCTCTGTGCCTCAGTTTACCCACCTGTGAAGTGGGGACAGTGGAGCTCCCCTGGGGGGATTCGCTGGGCCGCACAGGGAAGTGCTGAGCATGAAGTCCGCACGGGACGCATAGCATCGCTCTGGTTGTTGTGAGTGGAGATGTATGCTGTTGGGTTTGGACCGAGTCTCAGTCACAGGTGTCAGGAACCTGCCCACCTGCGGAAGGAGGCACAGCGGGCCGGGGCGGGCGGTGGGCTGGGTGTCTCTGAGCCGGAGGGCTCAGAAGGCCGAGGGCGTGGGAGCCGGAGAGGGGGCTGCGTTTCGGGCCCTGGGCTGTCTCAGGCCCCAGGGGGCACAGGAGGAGCCGTGCCAGGCTGCCCAGCGCCCCCGCCCCAGTCCTGGCCCTAAACAGGCCGCTGCTCCTTCTCCTTCCTCTTTTTGGGAGAAACCTCACCCGGCCATGGTCGGCGGGGCCAGGAGAGGCAGGTCCATCTCTGACGTGTCCGCAAAACAGCCTCCGGTTTGAACCCCACTCCCTCCGCCATCTGTGGCGGTTGCCCGGATCCCTGCAGCGTGGCAGCGTGCCTCTGGCGCATGCCAGCCGGCAGCAGGCGCCCTGCACCGCCCTGAGCCCCCCACGGTGAGGACCCCACCCACCGCTGCAGAGTGTGAGGCCCAGCAGAGGGGTTCAGCACCCCCAGCTTTGCACAGTGGACCCCGATCTGTGGGTTTCATAGACGAGTAAAACCACCCCCTCCCCCAAAAGCCCAACTAGAGAACTTGTGATGTTTCCCAGGAAAGCTAATCTAGAAGAACATGCTCCCAGCCATGGTCCCTTCAATCACCAGAGAAAGGAAACAATTGTAAACTATTTTTTATTGATTTCTGAGAGGGAGAGAGAGAGAGAGAGAGAGAGAGAGAGAGAGAGAGAACAATGAGAGGGAATCACAGATCAGCTGCCTCCTGCACGCCCCCTACTGGGGATGGAGCCTGCAACCCAGGCCTGTGCCCCGACCAGGAATCAAACCGTGACCCCCTGGTTCCTAGGTCGATGCTCACCCACTGAGCCCCGTCGGCCGGTCAAAGGGAATTTTGACATCAAAAAAGGAAGAAAGCCAGAACGAAAGGCCTTTACACGCAGCAAGTGGAGCTTTCTGAGGACCCACCGCACCGTGTCGTTTTCTCCATTTTGGGTTAGAAATACCCCTGACTCACCAGCCGGTCTGCCCAGGTGCCGTGAGCTGGGCGCCTTCGAAGTACCCGCTGGGCCCTGCCCGGGGCCGTGCCGGGCTCACCTGCCCCCGCCTGCCGCCCCCTTCCCCCCCAGAGAACCCCCTCGAAAACATAGCCCTTGGGAGACATACGCTGCTCCCCAACTTGTCAAGTGGCAAAGAATCCAGGAAGGAAGAAGTAGCAATATTGTCGAGTTTTCGAATGCTATTTTAACACAAATACCAGAGCCGCTCGCTCGCATGCATCAACAGAGCGCCCAGCAGCCTGCCTGTGCGAGCGGCGCCGTCAGCTGGTATGAGAAACGGTGTCGAGCGTGCAGATGGCAGCAGAGCCGGGACTGGGATGCGTGCTGTTTCACCAACACGGCGGCGACCAGCCTGTCGCTACCTGCTGCTCTGGTGGCGGAGCGAACCCCACGCCCCGCTCCCCTCCGCCTGCCCGCTCCCCCGGGAAGGAGAGGGCCTGGGAGGGGCCCACACCTTCTCTGCTTCGTCTGCTGGTTCGTGGTTCAGGGGGAAATTCACGCAGCTTTCCTTCCCCCCTTTTCTCAAACCTGATGCTCCAGAAACTCAGGAAGGGGGGTGAGGACTAGCAGCCGCACCCCCTCTGGGTCCCTGGGTTCCGAACCGGCATGGCGGAACAGAACCGCCCTAAATGCGCCGGGCCGGCCTGGCTCGGTGGTTGGGCATTGACCCAGGAACCAGGAGGTCACGGTTCCATTCCGGGTCAGGGCACAGCCTGGGTTGCGGGCTCGATCCCCAGTGTGGGGCATGCAGGAGGCAGCCGGTCCATGATTCTCTCATCATGGATGTTTCTCTCTCTCTCCCTCACCCTTCCTCTCTGAAATCAATATATATATATATATATTTTTAAAAGAGTGGGTGCCCCCACCCCAGTGCCTGACGAGGACCAGCCTCCTGCAGCCGGGGGGGCCGGCGGGAGGGAGGGTGGCAGCCCCCAGCTGAGAGCCAGCGGGCACTGCCCAGGACCCGCACAAGGCCTGGCACCAGCAGCAGGACGCCATCCATCAGCGGAGGCGCCTGCGGGGACCCCCACCCTGCTCGTGGGCCTCCGGCTCCTGCCGCCCCGTGGACAGGCCTCGGCTCCCTCCCCCGCCCTGAGGCCCGAGGCAGCGCCAAGCACCAATTACAGAGCCAATTAATTCGCACTTAAGGGGGATATTTTCTTTCTGGTGCAGAACCGAGGGGCGTAAGGCCCGATGCCACTCTGTGGCCCGTCCCGCTCCCCGCTCATGTCCTTTCCTGCTCCTGCCGCAGACCAGTGGGCGGCGGGCACTCGGGAGCCGGCCGTTCCCCACCAACAAGCTGCTGTTTATACTTCCTCTCCCCCCCCCCCCCAGCCTCCCAGAAGTTTCCATAAAAACAGATGTAGGTAATCAAAGACTTCCTGGCCCGCACAGCGCTGCTCCCGGAGCTTCCCGAGGCTCCTAACCGGGCCCCAGCCTCCCCCAGGCAGGGGCGCCCTGCAGGCTGCAGATCCAGTCACTTCCCCAGAGTTCTTTTTTTTTTTTTTAATATTTTTTTTTATTGCTTAAATTATTACAAAGAGTATTACATATGTCTCCTTTTTTTTTTTTCCGCCCTTGACAATCCCCTGGCCTCCCCTACCCCCCAGTGTCTGTGTCCATTGGTTGTGCTCATGTGCAGGCATACAAGTCCTTTGGTTGATCTCTTACCGCCCCCTCCAGCCCCCCCACCCTCCCCGGCCTTCCCGCTGTAGTTTAACAGTCTGTTTGAGGTCATAGTAACGGGAAGAGCAGCTCGGCCCGCCCGGGCCTCTCCCAGCGCCGGGCACACGTGGCAGCCTGGGGTCGGCCGCAGCCTCGGGTCACCGGGAGGGAGGGCACGGCCCCATTCTGCAGGTGGGAAGGAGGAGGCAGTAGCTGAAGGGACGCCTCGGCGCCTTCTGCCCCAGATTCCTGACATTCCAGGAAAGAGGTGGGAGCTGTCGGCCTCCTTCCTTGTGGCAGGCAGGGCGGCTGCTGGCCTTGTCCCCACACCCGTGTCGCCCGTGTGGGCTTCTGTCCGGTGCCGGGAGTGCCCTCACCCTGGCGGGGTGGGACGGCGGGCCAGGCCCAGGGCTTCCTCACCTGTGCCCCCTGCACCTCACCACGCGCGCGCAGCCCGTGTGAGCTGAGCAGAGCTGCCAAAATGATGTTTAAATCGTTTTTTTAGTCTTGACGGTGTGGTTCAGTGGGTGAGCGTTGACCTATGAACCAGGAGGTCACGGTTCAATTCCTGGTCAGGGCACAGGCCTGGGTTGCAGGCTCTATCCCCAGTGCGGGGCGTGCAGGAGGCAGCCGGTCCATGATTCTCTCTTATCATGGATGTTTCTCTCTCCCTCCGCCTTCCTCTCTGAAATCAATACAAACATATTTTTACAAAACACCACCCAGTGCCTCCTCATGCCCTTAGGTTGTCCCAGGCTGGCGCCTTCGTGGCCCAGCTCGGCCTCTGCTCTCGCTGGGCGCAGCCGCACTGGCCTGTGCTCTTATCTGGAAACAAGCGGCTTGTTCACCTCCAGGGCTCCCACTTAGCTCAGCGGGAATGCACTCCCCCCCATGGCTGACCCCTCCCAGCTGCTCCTCTTGGGAGCTGCTCAGCACCCCGCTCAGCTCCCCGGGGGCCTTCCCATTGCCCCTTCAGACACTGTGACCCCCTCCTTCTCTCCGCCCCTTGTTGATTGCCTGCTTCTCCCCACGGGAACAGATTTCAGTGTGGCTGTACCCACAGGGCCTTGGGAAGATGGGCCCTACACATCGAATGAATGAATGAATGAGTGAATGAATGAATGGGTGGATAAATGGATGGATGGATGAATGGATGGATGGATGGATGGAAGGATGGACGGATGGATGGACGAATACCTGAATGAATGGATGGATGAATGAATGGGTGGATGGATGGATGGATGGATGGATGAATGAATGCATGGATGGATGGATGAATGAATGGGTGGGTGGATGGATGGATGGATGGATGGATGGATGGATGGATGAATGAATGAATGCATGGATGGATGGATGAATGAATGGGTGGGTGGATGGATGGATGGATGGATGGATGGATGGATGGATGGATGAATGAATGAATGCATGGATGGATGGATGAATGAATGGGTGGCTGGATGGATGGATGGATGGATGGATGAATGAATGGGTGGGTGGATGGATGGATGGATGGATGAATGAATGAATGGGTGGGTGGATGGATGGATGGATGGATGAATGAATGCATGGATGGATGGATGAATGAATGGGTGGGTGGATGGATGGATGGATGGATGAATGAATGCATGGATGGATGGATGAATGAATGGGTGGGTGGGTGGATGGATGGATGGATGGATGGATGAGGAGCACAGCCTCGAAGGCCTTGCCAACCACCTCCCCCTACTGGTTACCTGCACCTCACCCTCACCACACACGTCACTGCAGCCACCCACCTCCTCCCAGAGAAGATCAATGTCTTTTCTTGCCCAGAGCCCTCTCACAGTGGCCGCTGGCCCCTGGCCCCCCGGGAGTTAAACGCCTCCTGCCACGCCGACCTCAGTCCACCAGGCGTCCCCGAGGGCGCTCAGGACCCCGCCATCCGGGCCTGGGGATCAGTGACCAGGACAGGGTTGTTCTGTGGTGGTTGTTCTCCATATTCAGGATAAATGAGCTTTCCCTCCCCAACAATGATGACAATTTCCAGAAAGTGCTGCTCTGAATTGTCGCTGGAAGGAGCGGGAGCGGAGTTCTATAGCAACCCCTCCCGGTGGACTCGCCATTGTGCGCGCACCTGCTCGCATTTGTGAGGCCGGGACTGGATGGGAAAGACGTTTTGATCGCTTCTGACGTTTGTGGTGCCCTTCTCCTCGCTCTCCCCGCACGGTCTTTGTGCTGGGAATGTCCCCCGTGGCCGCCCGGGCACGGCATGCAGGTGGCTCAAGCAGGGCAGCCCGTGCAGCCCAGCCCTGGCATCCGCGGGCCTCTGATGGGGCCGTGCAGATGCCGATGGTGGAGTTGAGGCTGGGAGGGTGGAATGACGGTCGGTCTCGGTCGGCACCTGTGCCCAGCTTGCCGCTTGCCAGAGGAGGAGCTGCGCGTGGCGCACCCACAGGAGTTAGAGGCGAATCCCGGTGCTGGGGGAGTGAGGGCAGAGGACAGGAGGTGCGCAGGGCTGGGGCTGGTGGCGGCTGGGCCATGCAGGGAGGGGGTGGGGGGAACCAGCCCGCAGGCTGCCTGGGTGCTGGCAGGAGGGCCAGGTGACCATCCGCCCCGCCCTGCCTGGTCTCTGTGGTCCTAGAGCCGTTCTAAGCATCCCTCCCCACTCCGTCCTCACCTGGGACCAGGCCAGCACCTGTGCAAATGCTGGGTGGCCTGGGAGCCCGTGGGCAGGACCAGGCTGCAAGCATTTCTCCAGGCCTTGCCGGGGGCTGGGGGCCTAGTGGGTCCTGGGGAAGCACCCCAGGCTGAGTCCAGGCCCGGGCAGGGGACCCCTCCTGTAGGAGAGGGCCCTTCGCGCTGACCCCTGCCTGTCCTGGGCAGCCTCCTGTGTCTCAAGGGCCTGCTCCGGGCCTCAGGACACGAGCTGCCCAGGACAGGCGGGTAGTAGTGAAGCAGCAGGGACGCGCTTCTCCGCTGAGGATCATGGGAAGGGCATCATCACCCCCTCTCTGAGCCGGCAATGACACAGGGACAGGAGTGGACACGGGGTGCCGGCTCAAGCCTTCCCTGTGGGAACACACAGGAACACCTCGAAGGGACAGCAGGGGCGTGGCTAGAAGGAGCCCTGCACGTGGGGCCACAGAGCAGTGAGGGAGAGTGTGGGGGGAGCTCTCGCGTGGAGGCAGCTCCGGGCAACATTATTCCTGAAAAAAAAAGCAAGTTTAGCCCTGCTGGTGTGGCTCAGTGGTTGAGCGTCGACCTATGAACCAGGAGGTTACAGTTCAATTCCCGGTCAGGGCACACACCTGGGTTGTGGGCTCGATCCCCAGTGTGGGGCGTGCAGGAGGCAGCCGATCCCTGATTCTCTCTCATCACTGATGTTTTTTTCTCTCTCTCCCTCTCCTTTCCTCTCTGACATCAATAAACATGTTTATTGTTGTTTTCTAAAAAGTTAAAATAAGTTAAGGAACAAACAACACACACAATGTTGTATATTCTTAACTTACGAGACTATACTGTACACTGTGACCAGGCACACACAGGGGCACATGCACACACACACACACGCACACACACACGCGCACAAGTATGTGAAATATGCAGAGAAAGCTGTGGACTGGAGCACTCCACACCGGCAGCCACGTCACCTCTGGAATGAGGGGTCTGGAGCCGAAGAGAAGGGACGTTCGGCTTATCAGTAAGGTCCACATTCTTCTCACCCGCACGATGCATCACGCATGCGTCTGTAATTAAAAATTAATCATTCTTTTAAAAGACAGGAAAAGTAGCATAAGCTGGTGTTTGCTCCCGCCATCCTGATGGCAGTCCACCCAACCCGACCATGCTGAAGCCCGGCTCATTTGTCCCTCTCATTCACTCACTCATTCATTCACTTATTAATTCATTAATTCATCTACTCACGTATTCAATCATTCATTCACTCACCACTCATTCATTCACTCATTCTTTCATTCACCACTCATTCATTCATTCACTCATTCATTCACTCATTCTTTCATTCACCACTCATGCATTCACTCATACATTCACTCAATCATTCACTCACTCATTTATTCACTCATACATTCACTCACTCATTTATTCACTCACTCAATGCAATAGGCACCATTCTCCTATCCTTTGTCCACTCAACCAGTATTCACTGAGCTCCCACCCTGGGTGCCAGGCTGCAATAGTGAATGTACAGACGAGACCGATGCCCAGGGTTCCCAATATGT